>OZ030015.1:76629956-77114956 GCA_964023405.1 Apodemus agrarius
TTGCTGTTGTTGATATTTTTGTTTTGTTTTTGTTTGTTTTTGTTTTTTTTTACCTATGTTTAGGCGGCAAAAGGTCTTCTCAGCAACTCCCTTCAACTCTTAGGTGAACGCTTCGACAACTCCTGTCACATGAGATGACAGGATTAAGCTGGCTTTCATTGCTCAGCCACACCTTTAATTTCCACCTTTCTTGTCTATGCCCAAGTCTAAAGCACACTTACTTGGCTGTTTAGCAAATCCACGGGTTGTTACTTTTTTCTTTCTTGATAGTTTACTGATGTTATTTGGCATATAATAAACCATACATGCCATTTGATTGATTTTGACATCTGAATACACCAATGAAGCCATCACTATAATCAAAATACAAAAGGTCCACCCTGCCCCTAAAGTTCCCCATACCCCTTTCTGTTCCCTCCCCTCCCCGTGCCCCAGGCCACACAATCTTCTTTCAGTCACTATATATTAATTTTCATTTTCCATCTATTTCTTACCTCTGCATGTAGCATGCTTTATGTAACCAGAAGTGTATGTATGGAGTCATTTTTAATAGGGCTGTGTATACGTATCAGGTTATAAACTGAAAATGTGGACAATAATTCTCAGAAGCTTACATAAGAGCTAGGGTATAAAAATGAACGGAGTAGACCCTGGAAGAAGATTGTTAAGATTCATGACTTTGGGAGTGTTCTGGTGTGTGTGTGTGTGTGTGTGTGTGTGTGTGTGTGTGTGTTTATGTGTATGTGTATATGTGTGTGTGAAGTATGTATGTGTGTTGTGTTCATGCATGTGCATAGGGATACATACATGTATGTATGGCATGCAGAGGCCAGAGGTCAACTTTGGATGTTTTTCCTTAAAAGTTTTCCATCTCATTCTTTGAGATGGCCGCTCACTGGCCTGGAACTTGCTATTTCATTAGGGTGGCTGGAGAGCAAACTCCAGAGATGTGCCTGTCTCCTCTTCCCCAAGGGCTGGGTCTGTTGGCAGGCACTATCACATTCACCTTTTTATTGAAAGTTCTGAGAACGGAACTCAGCTCATGTTTACACAGCAAACACATTACCCGTTGAATGATCTGCCCTTCCTTTCTTCTCACTCCCTCTCTTTCTCTCCATCTGTCTTCTGTTTATTTATTCACTTATTCATACTTTTAAAAACATTCAATTGTTTTTGAGCGGCCTGTGTCCAGGACTGAAGTGTACCGAGGTTACATGGGGGGAAGAAATCAGGTGAATTTTATCAGCACGGAACTTGCTATCTAGAAATTGCTTAATAGATATCGAATGCTCGAAGCACTTAATTCTTGGTTTTCTTGAACAACACAGGAAAGCTGTGCTGGGAGGGTGTGTGCGGACATGAAGAGGGAAGAGGGAAAACCTAAGACCAGGAAGAGATTGGTCTAGAATGCTTAAGGTGGGGGCACTTTTCCTCCTGAGCCTGATACAGGGTCCACATCCCTCCTCCCTACAGAGGCTGAATGTTAGTTAGCCTTAGAGAGCATGTATCTCAACTCCAGGACCCCATGTATTCAGACAAAGCCACTGGAGCCCAGCGTGCTCGAAGTCATGAACAGAGGTAACAGAAATGCCAGTCCCCAGACTCCTGCCCACAGCTGTCACCTCTCTCTCCCATTGTCACAGGCAGCAGTTATGCAGAGTGGGGACAGGGCTGGAGCTGGGAGAGCACAGGCATTGGCTCTGTCCGGGCATGGAAGTGAATCTAGCTCAGCACTGTCTAGTTCATTCTTCCCAGTCAAGTAGCCAATGCATCCAAACCCGCTTCCCCATCAATGGAACGAGGACCAAAATGGCTCTTCTGGGAATCTTGAGAGAGAGAGTAGAGAGCAAAGGGCATATTGGCATGCAACGCACCTATCATTTTGGTATTTAGCTGAAAGTCCATTGGTTTCCGTTTTCTCCTGTATTTTCAACAGCTGATGGGAACGAGGTAAAGTGGAGCCTGTCTTCCAGGTCCCAGGGACATCCTAACCAGGACTCTGATCGTCGTGCCGTTTAATTGCTGTGCTAGCGGCGGGCTTGACATTTACAGGCTTTAGCTATCTAAGCAAAGCACCTGTGCCCCGTGTTGCTAACACATCAAGCTCCTGCCACTGGTGAGCCTAGTGTACTCCTTCCTGTAGGCGCTCTCAGAGGAGTGCGAAAACAGCTGCTGATTGGACTGAAAGCTCTCCAATGACAGCTGTAATGCACCGAATCTATATCCACTTTCCTAAAGAGCTGGAGCCTTTTAAAAGTCAGATTATAACACGACACCTCCTGACACACATGTCTAGTGAGGCTATCCTTTTAAGAATATTTTTTTCCCTAATGACATGTATTAGGGCCCCATTAAAACTCAGCTACACTGATCTCAGAGTCGCAGGCATTAAAATCATGCACTGGGTGAAGAGGGGGTGGAGAAGGAGACTAAACTCTTTTTCATCTTGCTCCAGGCACTGTGTTGTCTTCCTGTGAGAGATACACAATCTCCTTTTAATTAAGGACCTCAGATCTCACTGAAGTATAACAAGAAATACACCCCTTACACAGAATCCAAGATGCTGTTGGCCAAGAGATCCCAGATGTCCTCAAGTTCTGATATATGGCAACTTTGTTTCTTTCTCGTGTAATTATCCAGAAATACACAGCCTAGAACTCTATAATGATGCTGATATCCTCACAATGGTGCTTCCATTTCTGAGTCCAACATGGTTACCATTTTGTTACCATTGTGCAGAGGCAAAGGCAAGGCCTCCTCCTCCTCCAACTCCTCCTCTTCCTCTTCCTCATCTCCCTCTTCATCTTCCTCCATTTTTGTTGTTAATGTTGTTCTTCCTCCCCTTCCCCTTCCTTCCCCTCCCTTCCCTTCCCCTCCCCTCCCCTTCCTCCTTTCCACTCCTCCTCCCCTCCCCTCCTCCTCCCTTTCCCCCTCCTCTCCCCTCCTCTCCCTTCCCCTCCTCCTCCTCCTTCTTCTTGACACAATCCAGAAATGCCACACATGATCACCACTCACGTTTCTAAAGGGCAGTGATGTGAAGAACACAGAAATATTTTCTCTGTGTAATAATTTGAGTGTAGATGGCTCGACACCTCCACAGAGCCAGGGGCTCTGCTTCTTCCCCATTCATCACCCACAGGCCTTGCCATCACCCGCATGGCACGCAGCAGTATCCTCTCTTGTGGGTCCTCACTGCAGCCCACACCTGAGGGAAGAGGGGGGGGCACCTTCTTCTTTCTGCAAGTAGAACCCCACAACTGTTCACGCCCTTCTCTTTCCGACCCACTCCTTAGGCAGACATTAATGACACAGCTAAAGCTTGCTATAAAGGGAGATGAGGAATGTGTCTAGCTCAAACTCCATGATTCCATTACTAAAGGAAGAAGAAATATGGGGAAATAACTCTGTCATAGAAACCCATTGTTGGGCTATGTGCAAGGCAGTGGCATGGTGTGACTTATCTTTCAGAAGTCGCTGTGGGTGCTGGGTGGGAAGCATTCAAGTGGAAACAACGGGGGCTTTGGTGCATACGGGACAGCGAACACGAGAGAAGCGGTCTGATTCAAGATCCACTTTGAAGTCACTTTTTGAAATTCCTTAGCAAGGACCATTAAGAGGCTGGACCCACACTGTGACAAAGAAAGACTGTCTGGGCGAATGGCTTCTTCAGGTCCCTCACCGTTCCACCGAAACGGTGACATCCTTTTGATTCCCTGCTTTGTGGCAGGCGCACCATTGCACAGCCCTGAAATCTCTTCCTGGAACCTAATCTCTGTCCAACGTGATCTTGCTTAATTTCTATTTGCTTAATCATTTTCTGCCTCGTTCACTAAAAGGCGTGCTCCGTGGAGTGGAAACTTCTAGGCTGTTCATCCTTCTAGTCTTGGCTTGTTGAACAGCGTGTGACACCTGGGAATATGCGGAGCGGAAGCCAACTTTACTTAATATTTGTTGGAACAATGAAAATGTGGAAAGAGCTACCAGGTATGGAGGTGCATGTCTATAATCCTAGCATTTGAAAGGCTGAGGCAGGAGGATCAAGAGAACAAATCTAGTCTCGGCTATACAAGGAGATTGAGGCCAGCCTGGGCTACATAAACAAACAAACAAACAAAATCATGCTCCTGAAGGCAATAATAGATTAAAAATTAAAATTAAATAACAATAAGAAAATGGGATTGTCAGGATTTTAAACATTACAGGGTCTCAGACACTTTTTTAAAATGTGACCAATATGGTCACATTTGTTTGTGACACTTTTCTTCTAAAGATCGACAAGCACCCTAGTAGAAGAGGAGGAAGAGACCAGAGGCTGTTTGTAGAGATTTAAAGAAAAATAAGTGTGAGCCCAGAGTTAGTCAGATTATCCTTCAACCACACAGGAGAGTTGGAAGTGCCTGGCTCCTGTGGTCTGTGTTCCTAGGACCTCTGAGCATGGCTAGGGTCTGTGAGGCTGAAGTGTGTGTCATTGTCACCAGTGAGCACCACAATGTAGCAAACCGAAAATACCATCTGAGCATTTTAACTAACGGCGGTGGCCATAAAATGCAGTGGCAGTGCTGGAATTCTTAGAAGGGAGGTTACACAATGTAAAGACATGATAGAATGTAAATTTGGCTGCTTTTCCTTTGTGTGGTTCGGCTACAAAATATCTCCCAAAGACTCCTGGGCTAAAGGCTCCATCTTCAATGAAACAGCCCTCAGAAGTCTGGCTTTAGAGGAAATTTGGCTCCTGCTATTTGGTTTTATTATTAGTGGTTTCAGGTTGACCAAATCACCTGGGAGATAGGCCTCTAGGCAGGCCTGGGGTGGGGGTGGGGGTTTCTTGATTACTGAATTGATATGGAAATCACCCATCTTAATTATGGGCAAGACTGTTCTCAGAGCAGAGGATTCATCTTTCCCTGTATTCTGAGTGCTGATTTGATACGTGACCAGCTGCTTCAGTCTTGGAACTGTGAACTAAAACAAACCCTTTCTCCTTTAAGTTTACACACACACACACACACACACACACACACACACACATTTCGTATAGAAGATGGTGTAGTGGAAGGAGGCGATCATGGAGGCATGCCGTGAAAGAGCTATCTTGTCCCCAGCCCTGCCATCCTTCTCTCCTGGCTGTCAGGTCAGCAGCTTTGTTGTACCATATGTCTCTGACCATGGTGTCAAGTCTTACCTCGGCATCACACTGACGAAGCCAAGTGCCACTCCCACTCTGCCCCCTCCCCGCCACAAAGCCCTGCTTAATGGTGTGATGATTGGTGTGATCACCTTCAACTACAACCAGTGAGCCCGGAGAGGGGAGGGAGAAGCCAGCTGAGAACAGCTCAGGCAGCCAGAGAGCAACAAGAAACAGACTTGGGAGACAGGCTTCTGGGCACTGGGAGCAGCTCAATTAATAAGGGGCAACAAAGGGTTTTTAAACCTTTGACATCATAGCCAAATCATGGGCATTGGAAATCATAACCAAATCATGGGCATTGGATAGCATAACCAAGCCGTGGGCATTGGAAATAGTTTATTTTGGGTTTTCTGATACAGTGATGAAATGTCAACTAATGCACACAGATGTCAAACTCACAGTCATGTGACCAAGATAGAGGTTGATTTCTTCTTTCGGGATAGTCTGAAGACAATCCTTGGCTGCACAGCTGTTATCTCTGCTTTGAAACATCCCCTCCTGGAGGGATGGAGAGAGGTCTGGAAGACTCAGGAAACTCACAAGAAACTTAAAATAATTTGGGAACCCTGGCCCCCCTACCTCCAAGGGCACATAAAGGGAGAGGGAAAATTGTGGTAGAATTGCCTGAGAACTGCCTGCAGGGCGGGCAGGCGCTGCAGTGCTGCTGCTTTTGTGTTTCATTACCACCACTGGGGTGGACACTTCACTGCTGCAGCTCCTGGAACCACCTTCTTTTCTTGGTAGCCCTAATTTCCTGAAATTAACTCCAGCAAACTTACTGGATCACTGAGCTAGATTTGGGTGGAGTTGGTTTTTTGGTTTTCCATTGGTTCCACATTTGTGATAAGAAGAGACTTACTCATGCCTTCCCAGGAAAAGTAATATCCCAGGGTCCCATAGCAGATCTAGGGATTCTTGGTAGTAGACATAGACTTCTCTGTGAGTCACTCCTTAGTAGATGGACTTCTTTAGCTTGATTGAAGATTACTTATCACCATGTCCACTGGACCCTGTTCTTCTTAAGATCTCTCTCTCTCTCTCTCTCTCTCTCTCTCTCTCTCTCTCTCTGTGTGTGTGTGTGTGTGTGTGTGTGTGTGTGTGTGTGTGCTGTGCATGTACGAGTGCTTATACTTTCCTATGTAATTCAAGGATATTCTAAAGTCTTTAGTTTGATCCCAGTGCAAATGTCATCTGCATGCTAACATTTTGTACTTCACCTATGGATAGGCATAGACATCAGAGTTGCGTGCAAAAACGCAATTAAGAACTTTCCAAGTTTCACTGGAGTCCCTCGGAATTCATCTCATTAAGATGAAACTGTGAAGCAAAAGCAAACAGGGCCTCTTTGTACCTGCCTGATTTCTGTAGGAATATATTGATAATGATTTGAATCGTTTGAGAACATCTCGTACATGTTGCTCATTTTATCTACAACATCCTTCCTGTGATCCTCATAACACCCTGCTGGGGAGTCTGCTGATGGTCAATCTGCAGGTAAACTCAATGAAGCCCAGACATCAAAACAGAAGAGGAGCAATGCATTTGTCCCTGTCTCCCTGGGAATACTGCCACGCAAATACTGTCTTTGCAGTAATGTTGCAAAGACTTGGCCGTATACATAGACGACACAGTTTAGCCTATAACATCTAGCTAGATATTAAGAATATAAGATGTGCTGTTTGTTGTCAGACACAGACTGTTACCTTAAGCACCTTCTGGATGTTTTGTTTAGGGTTTGGAGAGAGGAGAGAGATTGAGCTTAGAAAGGCCTCATCTGAGAATAAATCCAGAAAGAAACAAAACAAAACAAAACAAAACAGCTTGTGAAGTTTTAGGCAGCCTACAAACACTAAATGTTTTCTCAAAGTGCAGTTCCTGAGGGAGTCAGAAACGCCAGTGGAAAAGACACCCTGGTGTCTACTCCTTGGTCGCTGCTGTATGGACACTGTAGAACTTGTCTCTGGGTGATTCCTTTTGGTCCTTTCTCCCTTGACACTTCTTGGCCAGACCGCTGGCATTTTACTGAGCGGTGGGATCCTCTCTCTGAGCACACAGCTGTCTGTGTGCAGTTTCTAAGTTCGCTAAGCCAGCATCCCCAAAAGGAACAAGAGCTTGGTTTGCATTTTGAGATTGGCTACTGAATTGAGTCAGTTGTCAGGATGACCTGTGTGTGCAACACAGAATTCACTTCCACTCCGTCTCAGTCTCTCCTCACAGGAAATGAAGCCATAGGGATTCACGGTTCCCAGTGCTGACCTAGTCATTGTATTATTGAATAAAAAGAAAGCATTCTGTTTTCTCTGTTGAGCCTCATTATTACATGCCTCTTGTATTATTCCCCAAATCCTCTCCCAGCATGCAAGTAGCCAAGAAGCCCCCCCCCCATGTCTGTCCCATATTCATGCAGACTGTGTGTGTCTCTGAGAATGAAACAGTCCAGATCTCTCGTCTTTGTGCATCTGATGGTGTAGCTGGGCTTGGAGATCTTGTGGATTCTTCTTTCTTCTACCCTTCCTCTACCACCCTTTCAACCCCCTAACCCTAGATAAGAGAGAAAAAAATGAAGAGGAAAGGAAAGAACTCCCCGAATAAAAACAGGAGTTGGAAAGGAGGCAATGGTATTATCATTAGATACTTCCTGTTGATTGGGGGCATGCAGTTCAGTGGCATTGTTATCTTCTGCCACAAAGGTCTCTGTGTAGCACAAGCTGTCCTGGAACTCACTCAGTAGATCAGGCTGGCCTGGAACTCATAGATCTGCCTGCCTCTGCCTCCTCTACTGGGATTAATGGTGTGTGCTCCAAATGTCATAAAAATAGTTCTTTGTACAGGTACCAATGCTGATTAACATGGGAGGCATGCCTGGGTTTGGAGATTACCAAATGCTTGCCCCGCCTTCTTCTTGTATGTGACAATACTTCTTTGGCCAAATTGCCTAGATGGCCTTGGGTCCGCTGTAGCATCCTTAACATTTGTAGCGAAGAGTTAAAACAACTCTGGAGTGTTCTCAGAGTGTTCTTATGGGAAAGGCTTGATTGATAGCCCGAGGTGCTATTACCAAGTACTGGAAAGGAGTCAGGTTTTGGGTGTGTGTCCTTGAAGGGCTCTGGGAAACCTTATTCTTCCTTTTGCTTTCCAAACTTAAGTCCTAATCCTAACCAGCTGTGTGGGTAGAGCAGTACCCCCACCCCCCATGCACTCCTAACATTGAGGTACTATCTTGCCACATGTCAGCAGGTCCAGGTGACCATGCATCTGAAACTTTTGAGGTGGCAAGCCACAAATTAAAAAAAAAAATCCTTTAAAGTTAATTCTCTTCAAAAATTTGTCACAGCCATAGAGCGCTAACACATCTTGTCACTTGTTCAGGCTTTGAGGAATCTGTCATCTCTAGTACTCTTGGTTCACAGCAAGGAGTTCATTCTAATTGCATCCCCTTTCCAGCCCTCTAGTTGTGATTCCCAGTATGGATTAAATAAAACTGATCAGACATTTTTTTTTTTAAATTTCCAAACTTGAGCCTGATTAGACTCACAGAACTCAGAAATGCATGGATTGGGATTTATGACGTTCTTATAAATCTCACTAGCTCTCGTGAATTTGGCAAGTTACCACTTGAAGGCTTTCTTATCTCTTACAATAATTTAATGCTAATGTGTAAGAGTTAACAATAATACTCAATGCTTACTATCTTGGTACTACTTAAGAAAATGTTTGACAATATCTATCAAAATGGGCGGTGGGCTTAACGGTCGGTACACAACTTGTTTAGTTTGTATAAGCCCCGGGTTTCATCCTCAGTAATGAAAAGGTCATGAGATATTTGTATGTATTTTCCAAAGCAATCTGACTCCCAGTAGTTTCCTAAAACCACGGAGAAAACCTCCATGACCACAGACATTCTTTTACAGACAGCTTAGAATCACATACACGTAAAGAATATACCTTTCAGCTACGTGCATGGCTAAGACAATCCTAGTAAAAAACTCCCCAGGGGGAAATATTATGCAACCATTAGTAGTTCTCTTTGTTTGGAACATTTTTCCCACCCCCTCTGCCTAGCGTGTCTCTGCCAGCTCACTCCCACTTAGCCTTCAAAACTCAGGGTACCCACCCCTGCAGTTGGACGCCCCTCTTCCCCTACTTACATAACTCCTGGGCACACCTCAGTCAAGAGATTTATAGCCTGCTGCATGGTACCCCATTGATTTGGCCTGTCCGTCTCCCTTCTGGAGTGCACTCACTAAGACAGAGGTAACATGCAACAAGTTTAAAATCAGAGGGAGAAGGAGAGGGAGGAGGGGGTTGACTGGGAGGAGAGCAATGAGCAGGATGAAAACTGAATAAGTAAAATAATAATAATAATAATAATAATAATAAAAATTCAGAGAGAGGGCACGGAAGCAATTACTTCGAATGTGAACAAGTTTGGGGCCAGCGGTCTAAGAGCTGGGTTTACAGCCCACGCCCACTCCTATGGCAACCTCTTCTGCCCATCATCCTCCCTTCTTCCATGACCTCCTGTAGAAACCGGCAACTGTGCTTTGGAATGAATGTTTTCTAGGGATAGTGGGTGGAAGATTAGAAAGGGGGACTGTGAGACATTCCTGCAAAACTCAAAAGCCTTTGCATTTTGTTTCAAACTTTGTTTACCAGAACGTCGGAGTTGCCCCCAGGCACTGGGGGAAAGGATTGCAAAGGGTCCTTGAAACTGTTTTCACTTCAAGATGACCCAGGTCCGCTCTTTCCTTGCAGAGGGCCTTGTAGATGGAGACCAGTAGAGTCAGTATGAGCTCCTAGGCCACTTTCCTCCCCCTATTCCAATTTCAAGCTCTTGCTCCTATCCACTTCGCCCGGCATTAGCTTCTGCCCGCCCGACTCCCGACCAAGAGCTCCGAAGGGAGGCTAACCTACAAATCGTCCCGCGGCTGGCCCGCCCCTGCCCGCGCCCGCCCGCTCCCGGGCCCCATCACGTTGAGTGCCAAGCGCGTCTCGACTGCGCCCAGGCGGGGAGGCGCCGAGGGTAGCTAAGGGGAGCAGGTCACGTGAGAGGAGGAGCCTGACCTACTTTCAGTGGCTGGAGGCGCATGCGTACTGGGCTCCTGCGCTCGGGGCGGGAGGCTCACGTGGAATCGCACGTGTCCGGGCGTCCCGGACAGGGTTGCACAGCACTGCGGGTAGAGCGGGTGCGGATCGCGGGGTGTGCGGGTGCTGCTGTGGTCAACGTGGATCTGAACTTTGCAGCTCTCCAGACTTCAAGGATTTTTAGGAGTTTCAATAGCCCTTTGAAATCTGTAATTCAGAATTTATCCCGGGAATTGAGACACCCCACCCCTCCCCCAGAAGAAGGATCCTAACGCCGCTGCCAAGGCAAGGGGGTGAAATAACCTAAATGCCTGAGACGGCGTCACATCAACGGGCTCAGGCCGTGGAAACGAGGACCACACTTGGAAAGAGCAGTAACTGTGAAATAGCTCTGTAGACATCCAGGCAGGAAAATCCTCAAGATACATTTATGTGCTTTTAATCCTTTTTAGGGAGTAGGCGGGCAGCAGTTTGACACTGTAGCACAACAAAGCCCGGCCTCAAATTAGCGGCAATTCTCCTGCCTCAAACCTCCTGAGTGCTCAGATTATAGACCACCACTCCTGGCTCCATTATGTGACCCCCCCCCAACAACTGTAAACAGTGTATAAAATGTTAGCACTTGTATGAAAGATTACACCCACATGAACCCCTAAACACCCCTCCATGAATCCGCTACCTCCAGAAAGGTGGAGAAAAGATTTGGGAGGCTGAGGACAGAGGCTTAATAATAACTCTACCGGTGCTGGAGGGACTTAAATTTTGTACCTTATAGGACTAACTTGTTTTTAGCATTTAAAGAACCAAATCTATTTAACTGTATTGGATGGGCAGTTTGGGGTTTTATGTAAATCATTTCTCTTTTACAGTATCTGCTGCATTGCCAGCCCACTTAGCTTGGATCTGAATGTCTAAAACATTCTAATAGTCTGCACGGGAAGTTTTGAGGTCCTGAGTTAAACCACAGGAGTGTCTCAACACCTTTAAGAGCCTCCCAAGTCTGGCCTATCTAGGAAAGGGGTGTTACCCAGGGATTCCCAGAGATAAATATTTGCATAATAAAGCTGTTTAACACCTGCTATTAGCTTTCACTCTCCCATTGACTCTTTCGAGTCATTAACGAAGACGTTATTAGTTTTGTAGTGACTCTGTCTATACTGGCTGGGGTTGGCTGCAAAGAACAGAAAATAGACCTAGCAAGACCTCTGATGAGAAAGCTGTAGAACTAAGCCACATACTCACACATCCATCCTGGGTAGTTTGAATTATCAGCAAAACAGTGCACAGCACTCGGGGTCCCCGCCACCCGTCAGCCAGAGCTTTCTGTGGCTCCAGCCATGACACATTTTCTGCAATGTTTCTTTCCAGAGGCTTTCAAGCCTTCCCTGTACTCACTGGCTTGAGCTAAGGCCGATGTATACATCTGAACCCTCTGTAGGACGCCTGAGTAGGAGGACCTGTGCTGACTCATTTGGATGAATGGACTGGCCCCTGAACTTTGGGAGATGGAGAGAAAACGGACCAAAGATAGGAGAGGTCTGCAGACGGCCACCGTGTCCCTCACACCACCACCGTGTCCCTCACACCACTACTGCTATTCCAGGCGAGGTGGGATGAACTGAAGGACGACTTCTGTCCTCCTGCACACTGGCAGCCAGAGCGTTTGCATTCTTCTCAGAGCTGTACACGTCTCCAGTGTAGCATAAGAACAGAACTCCTCTGCTACCGAGAGCACCACCGGAGAAGTGAGAAACCAGCGTTGCTGATTTGACAGAATTCTATAAAAGGAAGTCTGCAGACAACCACAGCGGAGACGTGGTTTCTTTATCTACCCGTACAGTAAGCAGCCAGTGCCTACTATATGTAGAAGGACAAACATTTTTGGAAAATAAAAGACCGGGACAAAACAAACAAAGGGACAGACAAGGAGCCCCAAAGACATCCATGACCAAGTCCCTGAACTCAAAGGGGGGCATAGTGAAGCAGACAGCGCTTGGCAAACGTTAAAGTGGTGTAGGCAATGAGCAGCTAAGAGCCGCTGTAGAACCTAATGCAGTGTGGCAGGTGCTCAGAGCACAGGCAGAGACTGGCTGAAGCAGATAGCCGGGGGGGAGAGGGTCCTGGAGGATCGTTTGGATCAAACGTAACGTGAGAGAGGAGAACTGTGCATCTGGCTGGACACCGTGAGCACAAGAGCAAAGCGAGATTCTCAGAATTCAGAGGCGGGAGTTGCCAGAATTCTGACATGGGGCGATTGTGTGAGAGCTGATGAGAACAAGGCGACGATCCGGGGTACCCCGGTCCTACGCCCCCCTGTGGATGTGGATACATCATAAGCACTTGAAGAACTGGCTTCCTTTCTATCTGCTCACGCAGTTACACCACGGAATAGACACCAGCTTTCAAACAGGCTCACAAAGCACCACCAAGAGCCTCTCTTATTCCCCAAGGTTCTGGTCCAAGTCCCAGCCTACCCCAAACAAGATGAAACAGGCCCCACTACCGCTCGGCTAGCTGTTTGGGAAGGAGAGGGAAGACCCAAGAATGTTTGTTGCATGCTATGCTATATCAGCACACATAAACAGCGTGCCCATAGACAACACCGGGTCCTCACTGAAGTGTAGTCAAACATTTAAGCCTTTCAAAACTATCAACTTAAGTCCAAGGTGTGCTTGGAGCGGGGCGAGCACCACAGGGAGGGAGGCTGCTAAGGATCGAAATGGAATTGGCACTTGTCCAGAGGTCAAGGAGGGTGGTTACACAGAATTCCCACCATGCTATCTTTGTCTTGTGGACCACAAAGAACAGGGGTAGTAACTTGAAAATGTCTTGTAGCAACTCCAAGACCATAGGGCACTGAGGATATCCTAAGAGGGACCAGATGGCTAGAAATTCAGCCCCTTTTCTTTGTATGTTTTTACTTTTCTTTCTTTCGAAAGTTTTTTTTTTTTAATTTTAGTTTTTATTCATTGCTTTATTCTACAGTGCAAGCCTTGCTTTAGGCTGAGCTGCCAACGCATGTGTGGATTTATGTGGATGATCTGGAAATCTGTGCATTCGTCTGATAATGGAGCATTCGTGTATTAGCGAGGCTGGGTCAGGCTTCTCCAGCTCTAGGCCTCTAACCAAGATCAAGCCTCGCAGAGAATCTGGTTTTGATAGTCAATCTTTGTTATCACCTGACTGCATTCGGAATTGCCCTAGGAGATGTGAGGGTGTTTCCTGAGAATTTTTATTGAGGAGAATGAGGCACACCCCTCCCATCACCACCAGTGTTTTCTGTATTGTCCCATAGGCTGGAATTCTAGACTGGGTAGAAAGGGAGAGGGGAGGGGTAGAGAAGGAAAGGGAGAGGGAGAGGGGAGAGGGAGAGCCAGAGTGAAGGGGTGGCGGGAAAGGGAGAGAGAAAGGGGGGAGGACAAGGAGAGGGGGAGAGGGAGAAGGGGAGGGGGAGGGAGAAGGGAGGGAAGGGGAGGGGGGAGAGGGAGAGAGTAATCTGTCATCATTCATCTCCCCAGTCTTTAGACTTGACTTTTTCTATGGGTGATTGGGATCTGAGCCGAGCTTCTTATGATTACACTTATGTAGAAAAAGCTCTCACCCAATGGGGGAAATTCTTGTCTCGTTCCCTGTAAGCTGTGGCTTCCTGCTTTGGTGATACGTTAGCTGTCATTGCTCTCAGATGTCAAGTTAGTGATGTGCATCAGGATGGATCAGGGGAAGTCACGGTAACAGAGAAACGTGCACCCTACTGTTGGAAAGAGTAAAGACGGATCTCTTGTTCCCTACAGGGTGGTGCTCTATCTCATCTTTGTTCTTGATTGGGGATTGAGACAGGAGGCTCAGCCATTATCTGCTTTCCTCCTGAAACAGTGAAAATGGAGTTCAAAGGACCAGCAAAAGCAATGAAATGTTTCATCTTGGAGAAGACTCTTGTTGCTTCCAAGACTCTTTGGCTAGACCTAGTCACATGGCCCCCTCAAAGAGAGAGAGGGTAAGTGTAATTCTATCTGGTGCCAGGAAAAGGCTCTGGAATTCTGGTAAGCAACTTGAACTGTGTGTACTTTGCCACAAGGAAGCTCAACAAAATGTGGCTTCCACCGGCAAGTTGAAGTCCTAGAAAACATTGATAGTAGGAATAGCAACAGCAACAACATATTGTATTCACTCAACACATTCGAGAATAGGGCTAGACACAAGGTTAAGCACTTTCCCTTGGACCTCTGAGACAGAGTTGATAACAGGCTGTTATAGGGTAGAGAGAAGAGCTCAGTCAGGTATGAAGACGTGGAGGAGTCATGTAGGCTTATTATCACAGAAACATTAACTTATTTTACAAACCAGGTTTAAAGAGTGGTCTGTATTGATTTTACATAGGCATCTACATGCATTGTCTAAAGTCAGGGTTTGGTACACAAGGAAACAATGAAGGTATTCATTTAAGAACATGAATAAATCTGTAGGGTATTGTTTTGTGTCCTGTACCGTCCATAGTGATATTCGTTACTCTGTCAATTCATGCCCATCATGTTATCCCAGGCTTTCTTCATCCCAAGCAGCCAGCTCTCAGGGGAAACAACAGTGATGCCTTCTGCATCTACATTGATTCAGGAGTGGTCCCCAGAGAACAATTCCGGAGTGTGATGCACTACGTAGAATTCCATGAAAGGGACAGATGGAAAAGATTGTGTGTGTGTGTGTGTGTGTGTGTGTGTGTGTGTGTGTGTGTGTGTCTGTATCTGTGTGTCAGCGAGAGGGGAGAGAGGGGGAGAGAAGGCAAGAGAGGGAAAGAGAGGGGGAGAGGCGGAGAGATGGGGAGAGGGGGAGAAAGTGGGAGAGGGAGAGGGGGAGAGGGGGAGAGATGGGAGGAGAGTCAGAGAGAGGGGGAGACGGAGGGAGAGGGAGAGGGAGAG
Source organism: Apodemus agrarius (assembly GCA_964023405.1). Taxonomy (NCBI): domain Eukaryota; kingdom Metazoa; phylum Chordata; class Mammalia; order Rodentia; family Muridae; genus Apodemus; species Apodemus agrarius. The sequence continues at coordinate 76,645,143 of OZ030015.1, forward strand.
GGAGAGGGAGAGGGAGAGGGAGAGGGAGAGGGAGGGGGGAGTCAGAGAGAGAGAATGCCCTATGTGTTTTTCTCTTGATGGCTCTACACCTGACCCAGATACTCATTTGAGAATCTCTCTTCTAGAGCCATTTCGCAGCCTCTTCCAGGAATCACTTACCAAATATATTTGAGCAACTAATGGCGATTTGGGAAAATATCTCATGAACTGAACCTAAAAATGAGGCATTAGCTCCCATTCCTGAGTGGACGGTGGGACTGACACCCTGTCAGCTCCACTTCACCTTGTGCTGTGCACCCTCCGCAGAACCCAGCGTCAGCACGCAGAAAGGTCCTGCAGCAGGGCCATGCTTAGCCTCTAGGAAACAAGAGGGCTACGGCAGCTGCAGCTCACAGAACAGAGGAGAGAGGCAGTGGAGTGGGTGTGTGCGGTGGGGCTGGGACAGGTGAGGTGGGGCTTGCTCATCTGTTGAAGGATAGGGTTCTAAAGACGATGGGTGTTGGGAGGAGGGCGAGCAGAGGACTAGAATGATGTAGGATCCAGAGCAGATGATCTCTGCGAGTAGAATAGACTGGAGAGAGTAGGTGAGGGCTGTTAAATAAAGGGAGATGAGATAGGTGAGCCTCGGAGCCATGCAGGGGAACGCTGACAGAGCTCACTCTGAAGCAGTGATTATCAGCCCAACAATTCTTTTCCTTTGCAAAACTCTTGGCCATGTCCAGGGATGGTTTTGTTATGTATTGTTTTGTTTTCAGAACTTAGGGGGAAGGGGGCGTCTTGGTTAGAGTTTTACTGTTGTAAAGAGACAGCATGACCACAACAGCTCCTATAAAGGAAAACACTGGGACTGGCTTCCAGTTTCAGAGGTTCAGTCTGTTATCATCATGGCAGGAAGCACGACAGCATCCAGGCAGACATGGTGCTGGAGAAGGAGTGGAGAGCTTAACCTCTTGACCTGCAGGCAGCAGAAGGAGACTGTGTGCCACTCTGGCCATAGCTTGAACATAAGAAAACTCAAAGCCTGTCCCCATGGTGATGCATGCGCTCCAACAAGGCCACACCTCCTAGTAGTGCCACTCTCTGTGGGCCAAGCATTCAAACACATGAATCTATTGGGGGGGGCATTTTTTTATTCAAACTGCCACAGAGAGATTGCTATGTGTTCCTAGTCAGTGGATACATAGGAGAGATGCTGCTTCAGAGTGCATGGCTGCCTCCCTTACAAAGAATTATCCAGCCTGAGTATCACTACAGCTGAGGCAGAGAAAAACTAGTACAGAATGGTAACTGTAGTGGTCGGGAGGGATGACCAGTTTTAACTACGTTTTCAAGGGAGAACCCATGGGATCCCTTGATCAGCCGCAGATGAGCTCGAGACACAGAACAGGGCAGGGTGGCCGGGAGGGTGGCTTTCAGTCTGTAATAAGAAAGAGCATGGAAGAGAGAGGATTCTGAGATGGGGCGGAACAGAACACGGGAGCAAAGCCAGGATCTCGGCTTTGAACACATTAAACCTCGTCAGGGCTTTGCTCCCATCCCCAGGGCTCTCCTTCCATCCTGCCAGTTAAAAAAAAAAAAAAAGCATAGCTAATCCAAAGCAGGGAGCCCACGTCCAGATGTTTATGGTTAACTCTGCACCTCCTGATGCTTTGCTGCCCTGCCTGTACTTAGCATTAATAGTGTTACTTAATAGGTGTCATGATGACATTTCCATACATGTGTATTGTTCATACTCTACCCTCCCTTAGCTTTCCTCCCCCCCCACCCCGTTAGTTCCCTTCCTGACTCCAGCTGTCCCTCTTCTGTATATGTCCTCTTGGAAGGGGACTGGAATAGGATCTCCATCCTGAATCACCATGGAAACCCTTTGCACAGCTCTCAGGCCTGCTGAGAAGCCAGTGCCTCTGCTGTGATCCTTATCACCTGGTAAGCTGCCCTTCGAGAAACGAAGAGAGCCCAGGCCTGGACAGGTTATGTTACTGTTGTGTTGTGATGGGATGATGTTACAGTATGTTATGCTCGTCTATGTTATGTTATATGTCCTGCTGTCTTTATTGAAAATGTTTTATTTATAAGTGCATGAGTGTGTTTCGCCTGCATGAATGCCCATCACGATCATGCCCGGTGCCTATGGAGGTTGTGAGAGGGAGTTAAATCCCCTGGGATTGGAGTGACAGATGGTTGTGAGCCACACATGTGGGTGCTGAGTGACAAACCCTGGTCCTCTGCAAGAGCAGCAAGTGCTCCTAACCACCAAGCTGACTCTCCAGTAAAGATGAGGAAGAAGGAGGGAATGATGATAGCTTGAATCTGTGATAAAAGAAAAGAAACGAATGCCCAAAGGACTCCTCGGATGTGAAAGAAGGGACAGAGCAAATTCAGTGAAGAACAAAGACTGCGGTGGTGCTTGGCAGTGTTACGGTATTTCAGCCCTTTCCAGCTGCCTTAGATGATGGAGTAGGAGGGCAAGTCCCTGGGAAGTCATAGGGAAGACATATGCTTCGTATTTCTCTAGCCTAGACAGCAGCACCGGAACCTGACCATCCTCAGTCATTCACCCAACGTCACTGAGTGCTCCCCATGGACCACCGAGTGCTCACCATGACGCCATCACTACACCAGCTGCCTGCCATGCAGAGAAGGGGTTCTGCCCTGTCCGGCTGCCTGGCAGCACAGTCATGATGTTCATACAGGCACCGCTAGTGTAGGTATAAAGGCAGGTGGGATTTACTGCTTTGATAGAAGCGGAGGGAGGGCAGCTCACACCTCCTGAGCGCCACAAAAGAGAAGGTGGTCTAGCCACCGTGCAGAGAAGTGAGAATGCAGAGATGAACAAAACCAAGTCCCTGCCCTTAAGCAGCTCTGTGACCCAAAAAGCCCTGAGAATGTCTGGGTGCAGTGGCTCTCCTGTGTACAAAGACAGCCGCCTCCCTGGGTAGACTTCTGGCCTTTCCCAGGATGCTTTGTTCCCTCTGCACATCTCCTGGTTGGGGCGTCACTGATGTCTACCTTGGGGAATCAGGAACTCTGGTTAGAACTGCTCAGAGGCTCTCCAATGGCCTTCGACTTTGTCCCAGAGGTTCTCACGGGCTCTGGAGGCAGCTGTGGGCGAGGAGACAGGAAGACGACCTGGTTTACATCACCCTGAGCTTCAGCTAGAGCAGCGGGTGTCCACTTGACTTTATTGGTCTTCATCTTTATACGAGACTTCACTAAATGGTGGCTTATAAAGCTGGAAACAGATTGGGAAGCCCAAATATTGTCTTTGTAGACAAGATTCCTGAGAAAGTCGTGATTTTTGAGGATATCACACCTGGAAAGCTGAGACAGCGCCTGGGTTTTACACCTGTGGCCGCTTCGTTTCCTGCTGTGCCCAGCCACCTCCCTGCAGTGGTGGCCATTTACAGATACTCTAGTGTCCCCTGAAGCAAAGGGATCAGGGTCATGTGATGGGTTTACTGAGCAGGGAAAGGAAGAGCTGGAAGGATCCATTGTTTATAGGCGAGGCTTAGAACCACTCCTTGCCTGCAGGTTAGGGTGGGGTAGGTGGAGCATGAAGAACAAGGGTGTGTGCAGGTTAAGAATCTAGCCTTTGCTCCGGAGTACCAGGACGCCCAAGGGCTGGAAGGTCGTAAAACGGATAGATTGCTTATGAAGTGCCCTAGATAGAAGAAATAGAAATAAGCAGTTCTTCTCTGGCGCTATGAACTCTTGTAGCTTCTCAGATAGAGATTCAGTTCCAAATGCTAGAAGGGGGAAACTAGAGGAACCAGACGCTGTGACATAAAGAAACTCACAGTCCAGCAGGGGAGTGAGAGCTGCCTGTTTGTACCTAGGATGCAGAATGAGCAGTGCGATTGAGAGCAGAGACCATACCATGGACCCTTGGGAAGAGGCGTGTACTGGAGCCTCCACCACAGGCGGCTCTGAGCCGTAACCTCAGGCCAGGTGGAAGGCACACCAGGAGGTGGGTCTGGAGAGGTCCTCAGTAGCTCCATAGCACCATAGTCCTCATGGGTAGCTACAGGATTTGAATGGAAATGGCCCCTAGGCTTATATATATTTAAATGCTTAGTCATTTAAATTGAGCTGAACCGGGCGTGAGAATACTTAGGTATAGTTTTCAAGTATATATTCCAGATGGCTATTTGGAACTAAATTCCCACTCTTTCTAGAAGTTGAGGTGAACTTATCAGGCATCCTTACACTTTGAAAACCAAATATAAATATATACATAAATATATAATATAAATATATATAAATTTGTTTCCATGCATGAGAAAAGGCATGGTATATGTATTTTTTAAATATTCTTATTGTCAGTATTCTCTTTTTCTTAGCATACAAGATAATAATGAGCTTCCGGAAACATTTTCACTGACATATATAATTGTACTGTGCTCACATGTGCTTCTCCACTCCTTTCTCTCCTGTCTCCTCTCAATGGTATCTTTCCATCTCCAAATAGTGCCCCTTCTACCTCTATGTCATATATTTATATAGATATATATATAAACCAAATGGGTCATAGCACCAGAATCCTCATGGGTAGCTACAGGATTTGAATGGAAATGGCCCCCAGGCTTATATATATTTAAATGCTTAGTCATTTAAATTGAGCTGTTTGGGAAGGATTGGGGTGTGTGGACTAGTTGGAGGAGATGTGTCTCTGGGGGGTGGGGTTTGAGGTTTGGAAAGCCCTTGCCAGCTCCGCTCTCAGTTTGTGGTCTGTGGATCAGGATCACAGCTCTCTGCTCTTTCTCCAGCAACATGCCTGCCTGCTGTCATGCTCCCCACCATGACAATAATGGACTTACTGTCTAAAGCTCTAAGCAAGCTCACAATGAAATGCTGTCTCCTAGAAGTTGCTTAGTTATGGGGTCTCTTCACAGCAATAGCACGGTAACTAAGACAGTAGCTCTGGTGGGCTTGGGTGTGCTGTCTAAGGAGAAGAAACCTTCTACAAATATAGACAGTGGAAGACTTCCAACTAATAGAACGTCTCACTTCTTCCTCTCCCTCCCAAGGGAAGAATCTGAGGATTGACACTAAGAGAAGGGGACCACAACATACCTGGGAAAGTGCTGTGTGGCTGGCTCTCACTCCTCTACCGTCTTCTCCAGATTTGCTTGGAAAATAGCCTGAGATCATAGGAATGATCATCCTTCCAGGTCAGACTGAAGGTGATATTTATTATCATTGTGACCCTGCTGCAAGTTAGCCACGTGACATGACTCAGAGAAGGTCGAGAAGATGAAGCATTGTTGTGGTGGTTTGAATATGGTTGGCCCAGGGAGTGGCACTATTTGGAGGTGTGACCTTGTTGGAGTAGGTATGGCCTTGTTGGAGTAGGTGTGTCACTGTGGGTGTGGGTTTTAAGACACTTGTCCTCACTGCCTGTAAGCCAGTCTTCTAAGAGCCTTCAGATGAAGATCTAGAACTCTCAGCTCTGTCTGCTGCCGTGCTCCCACCTTGATGATAACGGACTGAACCTCTGAACCTGTAAGCCTGCCCCAATTAAATGTTGCCCTTTATAAGACTTGCCTTGGTCATGGTGTCTGTTCATAGCAGCAAACCACTCACTAAGACAACTGTCAACCTTAGGTGCCTCCTGGACTAACCTCTCTGGAGAGAATGTGAAGAGATTCCAAATAGAGTAGAGGGAAGGAGGCATTTGGAGCTGTCCTCGACTGATATTCTGGATTCTGATACAATCAGTGCTTAGAAAATTAAATCACAATTAAAGAAAACTTGGAGCTATGGAAACCTTATTCTCTAGACTACCTGCCTTGGCAAAGTACAAGTCCAAGGGCGCTGAATTTCACTGAGATGAGTAGACATCGGATCTGGTTAATTTTGCTGTGTGATCTTTTTAAAAAACAGTTCTTTATAATAACGTTCCGATTATTAAAATAAAAAATTCTACATTCTTCAATGGTCTTGAAGAATAATACTTATTTCATGGTTAAAATATCTTAATATAAAGCCCAAAAGGTAGCAACAGAGCACCCCCATCATTGTGACTCAACATCTGAGACAAATGGCTTACAAAAGAGAAAAGCCGGCTATGAGCATGCATGCCCGGCTATGAGCATGCATGCCCGGCCATGAGCATGCATGCCTGTAACAAAAATCGGGAATCAGGAGAACCACCATGGTTTTGGGTCATCCTAGGTTACAGAATGAGACTTGGTCTCAAAAGAAAAGGAAAGTTATATCTTGCTTTGTGGCTTGAGTGCCTGGTGATGTAACCCTGTTGCCTCTAGAGAGCCTACAGAGACTGTCATGTCTAGGAGGGCACAGAAGAGGAAATTGCCTATCTTGTAGTAATCAGTAAGCATGTGTGTGGTGGGAGTGGAGGGAGGGGTAGGGTGGGGCTAGAAGCCCCTATTCTCCTTCCGAGGACATATCCCAACTCCCTACCTTTCTCTCACTATACCCTATCTGTCCACTCTCTCCAAATACTGCCACACTTTAGCAAACCGGCCTTTTAGCATAAGGGCCTTTGGAGGAAGATGGTTATGATCACGACCATAAGTCAACATGTATTTTATAAAGTCATATGTACATATGGAAAGAATGAAAATACATGTGGATTGGAACTTATCTGTGTTCTCCAAGTTTAATGCATTGACCATGCTTTTGTAATTATATATGTTACATGCTATGTAATGTATATTTGAGTATATATAATTCATAATTATGTATACATAATAATGCATATATGTTTTAAAGATAAGAGGGTTCCCTTCTTCTGTTTCCCTGGTAATCAGAAGGAAAACCATTTGTAGGACAGACTTAGGTTCTCTCATCTTCATTTCTTGGGGGTACACTTGTAGTTACTTGTACAGAAGCAAATCCTATTTCAAGATGTGCTCTGGCCCCAAGACAGTAGATAGAGAAAGCCACCAGAGTCAACAGATGCTGGTGGAGACAGGAAAATAATTAAGGCCTGCCTCCTAAAAATTCCATCATCCCCAATGATGCCCCACTGACGACAAAGCCTTTGGAAAGTATTTCTCTTCTAAACCATTACAAGATGGTTTGGATCTGAACACAGCCCAGGCAGCATTGGTAGAGTTTTATGCTTAGATCCCATTTCAATTTATTTCTAGCAAAGTGAGGACATGCAATTTTCTTGTTTGAAAATATTGATTAGGACTTCAAATCTTAATGTCCTGGAGCTGTCCGTGGTCACAGCAAGTGTGGCTGTGGCTCCCAGAGACTAGGCTCAGAGATGATGGTGTAAAAACCAAGAGAAGTAAAAATGAGGGCAAGAGGAATACTTTCAGAGGGGTGCCTCTCTACCACACTGTGCAAAGCACAAATTATCTGGTATCCTTGTCCACTAAAGGCTCAAGATTTGAGCTGAGAAAGGTGTCAGGGACTAAACTTTCCATATCATCATTTATGTGGCTTGGTTTGATCATTTAGAAGGATCCTGATGGATCACAGGTATGGCTGATCTGTGGAACCCAAGTTGTGCTGATATATATACATATATATATATATATATACACACACATATATATACACATATATATGTATATATATGTGTGTGTATGTATATGTATGTATGTATATGTATGTGTATGTGTATGTGTATGTGTATGTGTATGTGTATGTGTATATGTATATGTATATGTATATGTTTATATACACATATATATACAATTCTTCAATTCTGGCAGTTTAATCGCCTTTTCCTTTCCTGTTTGTGAGAAAACCCTTTACTGTATGTAGACCCGTCCTGAGCTCCATCAGTTAAGAACCTTGACCTAGCATGAGGCGAATTTGACAAGCCTCATTTAATAACCCTAACCCCTAAAATGTGAGTTGAATCTGAGAAGACTTATTTCTTAGCAGATAATATTTCACCTCAGCATTTTCTCCCGTGTTAGGGAATCCCAGGAGCTCTGCGGGTTTTTTTCCTCACGCTCAGCAATGAGTCTAATGAATTGCAATGTGTAGCAATAAGCTAAATCCATCTCCACAGACAGGTCCGGAATTTGATTTGCAAATTTCTGTTCATTCCCCAGTATTTCCTATGGCCGTGCAGTCACATTGCTTACAGAACACAGCTGTCTGGCTACCCAAGCATTGAACTTTGGCTGAAACCCCATCAGTTAGCTTTGTTGGCTTAGAAATTCTTTTGATTAGTCTCAGAAAATAAAAAAAAAAAAAAAGTCCAGGAAAGCCTTTGTATGGAAATCATCTATTCATTCATAAAATTCATTGGGACATATTGAAAAAAGTGTTTCTCAAGCTTTTGCCTGTTGACCATCACTGCTGCGGCTGCCGAGGTACAGTGGCAAACAAGAGAAGACCTAGATCCCATAGATCTTTCATCAGTGAACACGATCAACCAACACGAACACAAATACACAATAAAATCAGGGTTGGGTAGATGGCTCAGTTGGTAAAGTGCTCACCTTGAAAATGTAAGAACCTCAGTTTGGTCCTGGAAGCCCTGCTGGACATGGGGTATATGTGCCTACTGTGGTGCTAGTGCTGCTGAGATAGACAGTGATCCCTGGGTGTTGCGGGAAATATTTGAAAAGAACCCGCCAACTTCCGGTGCTCCATCCAGCCCCTGTCTGCTTGCCAACTCTCCGTCGGGGCCGGGGCTCCCGAGTTCCTTTAGCTACCATGGCAGCCCCACGCAATGACTGTCCACCCAGCGGTCAGCCGCCACAACACCCAGCAACCCAGTAGAAACAAAACTCTAGACGCTTGTAATTAACAAGTCGGATTTACATATCAATAACTTCTCAATTCACAAGATGCCCACACAATTATTTCAAGGCCAGTTGATAATGGTACAAGCTGCCCACCTAGATTAGACAAGTTATCCCCATTATTCTATCCTTTTTGATATCATATCTACCTGTGGCTATTTAAAGCCATGCTGGTTCAGGATCTTCTTCCTGTCTGTCCTCCGTCTTGGCTTCTCCATCTCTCTCTTGAGATGCTCTCTGTCTTTGCAACTCTTCTCTCTGCCTCCTTTTTCCAGTCCAATCACAGGCCTCCTGCTGCACTAATATTTTAATGGAACAATCCTGCCTTACCTGGGGCTCACTGGTTAGCCAGCCTAGCCTACCTGGGAAAAACTCAATCAATCAATCAATCAATCAATCAATCAATAGATCAATCAATCACCCAATCAATCAATAAATTAAACAAAAAATGGTATATGGTATCTGTGGAATGATACCTAAGATTGACCTGGACTCCATTATTATACACACACACACACACACACACACACACACACACACACCTCTACACTCACAGATATGTATACCTCCATACCCACAAACTAATAAAATTTCAGATAGTTGCAAATGCCATACAGAATAATTTGGGGTGGGACATAGATGTAACTAGAATAATGTAATATAGAAAAACTGGTTGTATAATTAATCATGTCACTATGCTTATTTCTAATATGGATTTTGTTTTCTGTAAGGGGATTAGTTTTATTCTAGAACATGTTTTTTTTTTTTCAGCTACAGAGGGTGAAAAATCAAGTAAAAAAACCCAGACACTATTGCGGATGCCCACAAGTGCTGGCTGACCAGAGCCAGATATAGCTGTCACCTAGGAGGCTCTCCTAGTGCATGACAGATGCAGAGGGGGACACTCTCAGCCAGTCATTGAACTGAGCACAGGGTCCCCAATGGGGAAACTAGAGAAAGGACCCAAGGAGCTGAGGGGGTTTGCAATGCCATAGGAGGAACAACAATAAGAGTCACCCAGTACTCCCAGACCTCCCAGGGACCCCCAGAGCTCCCAGGGACAAAACCATCAACTAAAGAGTACACATGGAGTTACTCATGACTCCAGACATATAGGCAGCAGAGGATGGTCTTGTTAGACACCAAAGGGAGGAGGGATCCTTGGTCCTGGAAAGACTTGATGCCATAGTGTAGAGGAATACCAGGACAGGGAAGCAGGGAAGGGTTGATTTGGGAAGGGGAGATGGCTTATGGGATTTGGGGGGCAGGGGGGGAAACCAGGAAAGGGGACAACATTTGAAATGTAAATAAAGAATATACCTAATTAAAAAAAAAGAAAAGTTAGTAACCTGTATGATGAAAAAAATCTAATAGTTAATGGTCTGTCCTATTGCATTTGATGTTGCTAAATAGATATGCCAGAATGGCAAGAAACAAAATATGGAAGTCAAAACATTATATAAGTGGTTCAGGAAGAAAAAAGTGTATTCAAGCTAAGATTATATTTTAGATGTGAGTTAACCCAGCCTCTCTCTTCTTCTAACCTTCTAATCCCAAACTGTATGGAGACAAGACAATCTCCTCTTCTGACTTGACAATCTCCCACTTTGGCTGGCTGCTCAATCACCCTACCTATGTATCATTTAAGAGCACAGAGGGTTTGATGACCTGCTCACTCCCATTAGCACATATTCTAGTCACCCATACGTTGTGAACTGCTTGATGCCTAATATGGTATTTTTTAAAGTCAATGAGTGTAACAACAGCTGAGTTGGATTTATTAATTTCATTTTTCTTACATAGACACCAGGCTCAAAGAACACTGGTCTGGTACAGAATCAGAACAATTGGGACAAACATGTAAGGACTTGGAACTGTTCTTCATATCTTACATGGATGCATGCCTTTCAAGTCTTACAACAGCAAAAGGTAATCTGTAGGTACAGCAATTAAATGCAGTGCTAAATTACTTCCCAAATGAGAGGTAGTCCTGAGTCAGTGATGGGATTTTGTACCATATGATCGTTCAAAGTCTCAGGGTGTTGGAGGCTCGGTTACATCCCTGGGTAGACCGATAAACAAGATGGACGATTATATAGTCTTTATGTACCAGCCTTGGAAGAGTCATGGAGTATTTCTGATCACGCTTCTTTGCGCAGAAATCGATCTCATAGTCATTTCTAAAGTTCCCAGAGAAGACTGGGAAATGTAGTCTGTGCACAATGTGTCCAGGTCAACGAGGCAAGACAAACAAACAAACAAAAAACAATTATTACCGTCCTGGTTTTCAGATGATGCATGGGTTAATTTTCATTTTCTTTGTTCAGGAACATTTTCCATACTGTACTCCTGCACTGACTCTGTGTCCCCCCCACCCCACCCCACAGTGACTTACTTCCTCCAACAAGGCCACACCCACTCCAACAAGGCCATACCCTCTCCAACAAGGCCACATCTCCTAATAGTGCCACTTCCTGGGCCACGCATATTCAAACCACTACACCTGTCTATGCTGCAACACCATTCTGACTCCCATCCTAGTTCTGCCAATGTGCCCGCCTCACTATAAAATCTATACCTTACAAAATCTAAAAGGAATTATCACAATAAACAGGAAGAATGACCTTCTTACTGTTGGCTTCAAATCAGAAATATTTGTGGATGAGGATCTCATTTTGTCATGGAAGGACCGTGATGTGCTCTGTTTGAAGCAAATGAAAATAACTGGTCCCCATTTTCACATTTAAGATGAAAATTCCAGCCTCCTTGTCCCAGACGATGATGACCAGAATGTACAATAAATCGAACTTACCACCATGTCTAGGAGTAAAGTACAGCCTCAACTACCTACTACAACATTCCTTAATATAAAAAGGAACTTTGGTTATCTCTGCCATGCAGGATTTTAGGGCAGAAGGAAAAAATCTATTCTCAAGAGCTTGGAATGATGACATAAACCTTTAATCCTAGCACTTGAGAGGTTGAGGCAGGAGGATTGCAAACTGTAGCCTAGCCTGGTCTAAATAACATGATCTTGTCTCACAGGAGCTGGAGAAAACTTATCCTGAAGGTGAAGAACTGAGTTAGATATCTGCCCTCCTTAACCCGGGGGTTCCCTAGAGTTTAAGACCACGCTGGGTAAGTTCTATTTTCAAAGCTCGCTAAATAATGAATGGATTTTGCAGGACCAGCAACAAGGTGATCTTGCCATTGCTTTATAGAATCCTTACTGGTTTCTTCACTATTCAGCCCGGAGAAGTGGGCAAAGCTTATAAAATACCCCCTCTGTTTGTTCTTCTAACAATTCCTACAATGTTTGAAATACTATGGATATTCAGATGTTGGGTTTAAATATTCTTCCTCTCTTATCTTCTCACATGCAATCAACATAGCTCTGACCTACCAGAGCAAATACAATTCTATTTTCAATTGCATATAGAAGTCTAGCCCTCTTGGGGAATGCAGGGATGTGTGGATGAAGTACTACTAGCTTCCGTGACATGGTGATAAAAAATTCTTTGAGAAAGGTGCGGAAAAAGGGAAGTGTCTCAGTGAGCAAGAATTTCACCTCAGTGGGGAGAGAGGTGAGAAGGCCTGGAGATGCTAAGCTTGAAAAACAGGTATGACTGCCAGCCCTGGAAGCACTCGCCCCATGGTTTTCTGTACTTGAGCAGCTTGTTTGAATGATGCTCATCAGAAAAGAGTGATAATACCAATAACAGATGATGCACTCCACCTTGTCTACTCTTAACCATCAGTGTCTTGTTCTCACCCACGTACCAAACGGAAGCCCAGCGCCTGGCATGCGGTCCTTGATAGCTGAGTACGTTCTGGGTACCTGCTGTATGTCAGGTGAACATAATGTCCAGGTGACTCTTGTGGCTACTTGCTAAAATGTGGTAACATCATTAGGGAGAAAAAAAAATGATCCCCCTTCTTGTTGACAATGTGAAGATCAAGCCAGGAAGTTAGGAAGGTAGCAGCAAGACAAAGCAAAGGTTCTGATGGTGGTGGCCATCACAGGGCTGACTGAGGTCACAACAGGATGGAATGGCAGCCCAGCAGCATGAGACCAGTCAGTACAGGACCCTCGGCTTTCCCAGGATCTGTCAGGGACGGGGAGGGGCACAAGGGCTTAAAAGCCAGTACTTCCGCTGGGGATGGAATATCAAACCCTCTGCAATTATTATCTGTACATGAAAGGTAGCAGGGCCATCTCACCTCACTCTCTCCTGCTTTCCAGGGTAATGAGACTTGGGAGAAGTGAGGGTAAGTTTGTGATTTTAAAGAAGATCTTCCAGGAAAGAAGGGTTGCTCTTTGGGATAACGCTTGTCTAGCACATCTTTGTCTTGAACTTAAGCCTCATTCTGCCTCCTGGAAGAAGAAGCCCAGACAAGTCTAATTACATTGCTATTGGTTGTTTCTTCAAATGGGGGCAGAGATGAGTTCCATTTTAAGACTGATCAGAGACTATGTCCCTCTACTCATAACTGTCCTGTGAGACCTTTAAGTCACACGTTAAAGTGTTCCTCGCCTTGTGGAGGCTCATTGGGGGCTTTTAATTGCGTAATTCAAAATGATCCACAAATGGAGGTGAACCTCGTACTCCCCAGGTAACTTTTTAGACAATTCCAAAGTCTTTTCAAGCTGGAGACATATTAATCTGCATTTTTATAAAGTTAAAATATGTTGGTCATGCAATACATAGGAGCCATAGGACAGAAATACTCCATTGCTCATTTCTTACCACCACCAGATCTACACAATTAAAACCCGATTCAAGTGGGTTTTGAAACCTTTTGGTTTCGCCTGCCCTTATGTCTACCCCTGATTTCTGGAGATGCTTCTGGTGTAGGAGGGCAGAAGTCTGGAGGGATCATCCTTTAGCTGACCTCCAACACTTCATTCCTTCCCTAAGGGCATTTTGACAACGGATAGAGTTGTGTGTCTCCTGTAGATAGTCTCTTTCCACAGCTCTAGGCTCAGGAAAGCAGGACTTCTGGCTTCCTTCTTACACATTCTGAGAAGGGAGGCATACACACTTGTGGTGACGTCTATCAGATAAAGGGAAATCTGACGTGTACGCGTTACAGGCAAGCCATGAGAAGGACAGGAGCTTGCCTGCTGCTTTCACGCTATGGATGCCCTGGGTATGAACTTCATGATTTTAAAGAGACCTCAGAAAGCATTCTTTGAAAAGGGGCGTGGCTTAGAAAGAGCAGAGGCAAATGTTCTCTTCCTCCTCCTCCTCCCCCTCCTCCTCCTCCTCCTCCTCCTCCTCCTCCTCCTCCTCCTCCTCCTCCTCCTCTTTTCCTCCTTCCAAATGGACCATTTAGACTCAGAGCATTCATCTTGAACTCTGGTTTCTGCAGGGGGACACAAGAGATGATGCTGTTGCTTGACAACATGTTTCCATTTTTAGAGGTTAAAAGTCTAAAGAACCCAGATATAGAGTTTGGTCTACAAGTGCGTGCTAGTGTCTCTGTGTGTGTGTGTATGTGTGTGTGTGTGTGTGTGTGTGTGTGTGTGTGTGTGTACATGTGAGCATGTGCATGTGTGTGTGTGTGTGTGCGTGTGTAAGACAAGGTAATTTATCAGTCAGTGAATGCCAGAGGTGATTTTGGCCCTGTGTCCTTACCTCAATAAGGCTGGACAAGATGATAGCAGAACAGAGCCCAGAGACACAAGGGGTCTGAAAACAGAGGTGCCCACCTTGGTCTACGGGTAAACCCTGAAAATGTAGCAGTGTCTTACAGATCTCTGTAGAGAGAATATCTTGCATCTATATGGATGCGACACCCGCTAATAAAAATCTGATGGCCTATGGCTTGGGCAGGAAATAGGTGTAACATCCGGGAGGCAGAAGGGATTCTGGGAGGGCGCCAGGTACAGGAGATTTGCACCGGAAAGATGTAATGAGATGGACACATGGTATCTGAGCACAGGTAACCAGACACAAGGCAGAATGTAGACTAGAATACATGGGTTATTTAAAGATATGACTTCATCAGAGAAGAGTCTAGCTATAATAGGTCATGGTATTTTGAAATATATTTTGAGTCTGAGTCTTATTTCTGTGACCGTGGTGCTGGGAGGTAGAACCAGACCTGACTTCTACAATCCTCATCCCAGACTCTGGTGAGAATCTGCACAGCAAAATACAGAGAGGGCTTGGCATACCACATCCTCCCCAGACAGCCAAGAGTCAAGGAGCAACATCCCAAAGGTCTGCATGCCTCTTAGAGGGATTATGAATGGGGCCTAAGGAGAACAGTTATCAAAGGGAGAAGCATGGTGCCTGTGTTTGCTGTTAGAGAGCCGGTCGGAGTAGAGGGTGAGCTAGCAGGCTTGGAAAAATCCAAGGTAACACCGGCAGTTCCTGCAGTATAAATCACATCCTAGGAGACTGTATCCTCTACAAGAAGAAAGCTGCAGGCAAGGGACTCTTTCTTAACAAAACATTACCAAGTAGATCTTCCTTTGGGTGTGCAGAACAGTAAGTCTTAGCCTGAAGTACCTGGAAGGAAAACTCAACTAGACGACTGATTTTTTTTCTTCATTGAGAAGACAATTTTTTTCTTTTCTATATTAGGAAAACTAAAGACTTCAGGTAGTTATTAAATTGAGCTACCGAAAGTTTGCAAAATTATATCCTTTTGTGTCCATGAGTTCTATGGCCTGAAAATTAATGCCTATCTTTGCGTTATAGTTTCTCAGCGCCAAAGAAACTACTCAATAAGCCCTGGTTTTCCGTAAGCTCCTTTCCTAACAAACGCTATTTGCTTTGTCTGTGTTTGTGGTGTTAGGAATTGAAATCAGGGAGGGACTCCTGCACAGCAGGCAAACAAGCACAGCCTACAGTGACGTTTCCAGCTGACGTCGATGGTGTGATTATAACTTACAGACCAGAAAGCAAGTTGATAGCTATCAGGAGCCATTCCTAGGCTGACTTGATATCTGCTGCAACCTGTATTCTCTTTGATTAGTTAGTTGAATTCTAGTACTCCAATAGCCTTAACTCTCTTTGTGACTTATTATTTTACAAACAGTATAATTTGAGTAAATCTTAACTGGAATACTGCACATCGGTATTTGAAGAGAGCAGAAAACAGCTTATCTTGTTCCTGTGTCTTCATTTATTTGGGAACACTCTTTCCTGCCTTGCTGGGTCAATTCTGAGGTGAGCCCTAAGATGCTTCAGACTTCTCTCAGAGTATTAAAAAGTCTTTAGGTCACATTAGATATCTAAACATTCTCAGCTTCCTCTGAAGCCTGAACCTTGACTCATCTGAAGGTACCATCATCTGCTATGGCTGGGGTCGCTGTCCCTCTGCTCTTTAGAGCCCAAATAGTCAGGGGAGCATCGTAACTGCACTGGTAACTGTTATCACTCTGGTTCAGATGTTTAAGGCAACTACTTGTTGGGCTTCTCTAAGGAGCTCCTAATTCTGAAGATAGGTTGAACTCTAATTTAAAGTTAGCCAAGCTCTTCCCTCAGTGCCTGGGAGTCATGGCATCCTCTTCCAGCATCCTTCTTGTCAAATCTTCTTGTACTGCTAGATTGTCCACTTGATCGATCAGAGAATCCTCACTTGGCCTCAGGAGAAACCGCTTTCAGAGATGCACTGTCGGTGAGACAGTTTCTTTTTAATCACAGCCGGGAACTCACACTTTCTTTTCTTCCTTCTTAACTGCATGAAACTTGAGCCAGAGTCCACATAACCGGATCCCCACCTCCAGGGTCCATATATGAAGCCCTCTGAGTGTACAGGTAGAGCCACTTCTCGAGTAGAGAAGACAACATCCCACTACAGTTCTCCTTGCTGCGGGTAGGTGAGGGGACTGACTGGAACGGGATGCAGTGTGAGGACAGACATCTCCTCTGAAAGTCCTCTGATGTCCAAACTCCCTTCCACCCACCTTTGACCTTGCTGGGAGCCATCGTGACAAGCTCGGTGGATGTGGAGAGCCATTTCACAATAAGAGCTCTAAAAGCTTCAAAATGAATATCACTCTAAAAGCCCCCACTGCTAAAAGTTTAAAGAGATATCTGAGGTCAAAAGTATCTCTGAGCAGTATCTCCTTCTCACAAAATGCTTAAAATGGGTATCATCTCCACAGACAGTGAAAAGGAACTCCTAAATCAATGACGAATTGTGACTAGCCTAGGATAGGACATTATTTAGACAGAGAAAACGGGCTTTTCATGGACTATCTTCGGTGGCGCAAAGCAATGGTAACTATAATGGTAATAATATTGGGTGGAATAGAGCCAAATGCAAATCTATGGATTGAACGTTGTCAATTTCATAACGTGCATATGGATTTGTGGGTTTCCGTGTTTATATGTTTATAAAATTATTAGAAAGACACATACCTAGTATTTGCTTATGCATGTTTTCAGTGGGAAAAGTCCACGGATCAGCAATCAATGTCTTCATCTTTCTAATATTACCATCTGAGGAAAAGATTATAAATTGGCAGCAAGCGGGACAACAGTCTTGTCTGAGGGGTTTGTTTTTTCTCCTTTGAGCCGCATCAAGAGCAACACTCCCGGCCGTTCCGATGGTAGCTTGCCAGCATAGCAGCTCAGGATTTTAATGAATTCCCTCCTTCGGAGGCCTAATTTAAGCCCAATTTAGAGGGAACAAAACAAACATATTTCCCCACAAAGAGGAAGGAGAGCTCCTTTGTTGTCCTGGCTTTGAATCTTGGATCTCTTTAGAACAAGAAAAATAGAGAAAAAAAAAAAAAAAAAAAGAAAAGAAAAAAGAAAAAAAAAGGGAACCTAATAAGCTTGATTCCTCTTCTGTTCAGCTCTTTCCTCATTAAGGTTTAATGCCATAAAATGCCATTAAAAAATGTAGGTTGCCATAGTATGTCTTTGATTCAGTTTCTTCACCTGAGAGTTGAGAAAGGAGAACATTCTAGATATAAGAAGTGGGCATGCTTGGGAGATGTTCTGGCCAGTTGGTATCTTCAATCATTCTTACCTTGCCTCTTTTCCCCAACTGAAGATCCAGACACACACACACACACACACACACACACACACACACACACACGCACTTCTCTTCTTGTATGTATATGAACATACTCCCCACCAGCCTGTCTTCAAGATTCTCTGAATCCCACAGAAGAATGAACTTTTGATTGACCCCTAAAAAAGGAAAGGCATCAGAGGAGCTGAGTGGATGGTAAGACGGAAAGCCACATCATCTGGAGACTACAACTATCTTTCACCAGAATGTGACCAACAGTGCCACAATGACAAGGTGTCCTCAGCGTTAACATCTGACACGGAACGACA
Source organism: Apodemus agrarius (assembly GCA_964023405.1). Taxonomy (NCBI): domain Eukaryota; kingdom Metazoa; phylum Chordata; class Mammalia; order Rodentia; family Muridae; genus Apodemus; species Apodemus agrarius. Next base: position 76,663,192 of record OZ030015.1, read on the forward strand.
CCAACTGCTTGGCCATGGGACGGAGGTTGTTAGCGCTCCACTCAAGACAGAGGAAAGGTTGTTTAAAAACAAGGATCGTACTCTAAACACGTGTAGCTGCTCCATCGTTTCCTGGGTTTTCACAATTGAGGTAGCTGTCCTCATCTGGAAGGGACAGATGAGGAAAGGTGGGTACCACTTGCCCACCTTTTTTTTTTTTTCTAAAGTTTGCTCAAGTCTTTAACATTATGGCTTCCCAGCATGGGCAGCTCCATTATCTCTCAGTGACGACAGGATGAGGTGAACCTCAGCTTAGCTGAGCCGTATATGGAGTTCCTGCTGCTTCCCAGCAGCCTTTGGCACAAGCCTCCGGCCCAGGGTCTGATCTCCTCTCTGCTCTTCCCAGACAAATGATTAGACCGCATTCCAAAGCATTCCATCTTCCATCTGTCTCGCTCTCCTTGTACACTGTTTGTCTGTGTGAGGTAAAAACAAGTGGGATCATTTCCTTCAAACCCTCAGATTCTTATTTTCACCTCTCCCCGTCCTTTTTCCTATGGGAGGCTCTCTGTGGACCAGGGGAGCTGGCCTGCAGCAAGAGTGAAGTTGAGGTATGTCCAACCCCAGGAATCCCAGGAAGAGACCAGCAGGAGTAGGATGGCTCCGCCTGCCCCAGGCCTATGTACCCTCGCACACACAGCCTTGCACCTTCACCTTTGCCCACCAAAGGAGATCACATAGCCAGGCAGCCGGGTTACATTTCCTCTCCCCTTATAAGGTATGTCCAGCAGCATCTGGAATTCCTCCTTATGCTAAGGAGTCATCCCCATCGCCCTGGCCCCAGCCCATGATATAACTCACCTTGAAAACCCCTTGTCCATGTCCCCAAAGGTTTAAATAGCCTTAGTGCCTCACCCCCATCTGCATTAAACTCTGAAGCTGTCTCTGAGTCTGTTCTCACCGCTGCCCAGGTCTCTTCCGCCCCCTACCATTCTGCGCTCCTTCCTCTCCCAGAATCTTCCAGGTTGCAATTACATCACGTCTGATCACGTTGCTATGGGCAGGGGGACAGAGCCTGAATGGCAGCGCTCCATCCCTCTCCTTCCGTAAGACTTGAAATTTCTCATCTCTTCAGATACGCTCTCTCTGCCGAGTCTCTTTCTCTCCCCTCGCCTCCGGGATCTTTATCCTCAACTGTGGATGAATTTATTGTTATTCAGAGGTCTGCACATAGAACACATACATGTCCTACTTCTGTTCTCTTCCCTCCCTTCCTCCGTCCACCCTTTCTGTGTGCAACCCTGCTTCCTTCTGAGTGAACCATAAACGTCATCTTCGATGCCAACAGCCACGCTGCTGAGGAGAACATCCCCTGTCACATTCAGAAGGGTCCCAGTTGAGCTGAGAAGCTGTGCACTCAGTAGAGGCAGCAGTACACGGAGCACCTCGTAGACATCTTCACAGAACTCTAAAGGGTACTCCAGAAGCACCGGGGCAGCTCACAGTCTGCAATCAAGCCAACAGCCCTGAGTGGTCATTACCCATCATCTAGCTACGTGGTGCAAAAGCCGAGAAACGCTGGAGAATTGTCATATATTCTTGATAAACAGATGACACTGACTCCCTAAACTCAACACAGATTAGAACATTGGCCAAACTGGGCAAAAGAGCTGTCTGTGGGCATCATCAAAATGTATCCGATTAGTAAAACAGGCAGCTTGGTATCTTAAGATTTATAAATGGCTGGTGTGATCGATGCACCCGAAACTCAGCTCCCAGGCATTCCTTTAAAATCTCCTTTTGCACCATGGGAGGTGTTGCAGTCACCAGCTAGCATCACAGGAATGGAAACGTGGAGACTTTTTCTCTATTGCACTGGCATGCATGTGGCAGACAGATAGACATGCACACAAAACCCCCACTCTCATGTAATAATAAAGATAAGGCAAGGGGATAAAGGAATCAGTAGTTTAAAAATCTGACCATTAAAGTCACGAAGTTGAGCACGTTAGTACGTTTATTGCCGCTTTTCCTTTTAATGTAAGCTTTCACCTGTTCTGCGTTTTGGTTGGCTAATATGTTTTGCCTTTTCTTGCATGAGTGTTCTCCCTTCGTCTTTGCCTCTCTCCGTAGCTGGTAACAGTGTGCAGTACATATCTTTCCAGTCTGTTGCTTGTTTATTATTTAATAATGCTTAAAGTATCCACTTAGGATTTTTCCTTTCTCTTTTAGTGTGCATACACGCTCGCAGCTTCACCAGCACAATCACACCCTGGATCACTATCCTTGGCTCAGGCCCCAGCGTCCGCCATTCCCTCTGCCTGCGTTCCTTGCCCCAAACAGTCCTCATTCATGTCACGCACTCTTAAGTCTAGGCGCTCCCTATGAGACAGAATATGCCAGTGGTCTCTTTTCTCTCCCATTATCCTATCCTGCATTCCCCTTCCTCTCTCTTCAGTGTCCTTGCTTCCCTACAAGAAATCCCATTTACCTTCATACTATGTGTGCATGTGTGTATATATATATGTATATATATATACACACATACACAAATAACAATCAGATTTTTATACTACTTATTACTTTATCCCCTTGCCTTATTTTTATTATTATATGTGAATGGGGGTTTTGCCTGCATGCCTGTCTGCCACGTGCATGTCTGGTGCAATAGAGAAAAAGTATTCATGTTTCCATATATAGTATATACTATATAAAAATGCACATGTACACATATATACTATATATAAATACATATATGTATATACTATATATGGTATATAGAAATATGTATTATATATAAATATATAATATATTATATATTCATATAACTTATAATATAATATATATTATATTATAATATAAATATTTATATTATATAATATTATATATAATATAAATACATAATATAAGATAATATAATAATATATAATAATATATAATATATAATAATATATAATATATAACAATATAAATTATTATATATATAATTATATATAAATTTGTTTTCACACATGAGAAAAGGCATGCTATATTTATCTTTTTAATATTCTTTTTGTTAGTTTTTTTCTTAGCATACAAGGTAATAATGAAGTTCCAGTGACATTTTCACTGATATATGTAATTGTACTGTGCTCATATGTGCTTCTCCAGTGCTTCTCTTTCTCTCCTGTCTCCTCTCATTGGTACCTTTAAATCTCCAAATGGTGCCCCCTCTACCTCTATGTCATATATTTATATAAATATATATGTCATATGCATACATACACATATTAGAAACACACCTATATATAGTTAAATCATATGAGAGGTAATGTGTGATATTTTGTTTCTTCCCTTCATCACTCTGAATTATTATTCATTCTTTTTTTTTTTAGACGCCATCTTTCCTCTCAAAGGCTCTTTTTATTTTCATCTGTTTTTGTCTCTGTCTCTTTCTCTGTCACTTTCTCCGTCTCTGCTCTCTCTCTCTCTCTCTCTCTCTCTCTCTCTCTGTCACACACACACACACACACACACACACACACCACAATGTAGATTCTATGTGTGAAAGAAATTGTGGAAATAGTTGTCTTTCTGGAGCTGCTTTCTTACACAAATGACATGATTTGCTTCTCCTTTATGACAGAATACAACTCCATTGTTCATACGCACTGTGTCTTAGCTATCCATTTATCTGTTGAGTGTCTAGGCTGGTTTTATATCTTGGTGCTTGTACTGCTCATGGTATCTTTTGATCTAAAAAGGTTTCATGTAATGTAGATGAATTTGTCATTTAGCTTCCTTGTGTGCTTTGCAAGGCCGGAAAGAAATAAAACACAGAGCTTTTTGCCTGTGTTAGTCAAGTTTCTCTCAGTGAACGCACACCCAGCCCTTGCCCTCTGTTTCCACTCGTGCGTAGACCTAGAAGAGCTTTTTATAACTGAAGGTTTGGGCCTTCAATTCATCTGACGTTCATTTTGTCTCCGGTGTACTATTTCCTTCAGATATAATATCCAACAAGAATACATGACCAGACTTTCTTGATTTTTTCCCTCTCATTACATGGATCTATTTTTTTATTCCTTCATAATTTTTAAGCTTTTACTTAATAAATGAGTAAGCTTGGATGTAATTGGCAATTTTAATGGCACATAGCACTTAATTATAAGAAGACATTAGCATTTATATATCTAGTCCACCAACTTGGTGGGCTTTTGAGTTTAAATCATCCTGTCATAAAATGCTGCAGCGAGTCAGTACAAATTGCTCCTCACTTAATTTGCCTCTTAAACACGAATGCAAATTATTTTAGTTTATTAGGATCCTCCTAATGCTGCTATGCAGATTTGGAATGAATTCAAAGTGTTTACTAGGTTGAATTGTCTATAAAATATTATTAAACCTATAGAGAACAATCTGGAGACACAGGTCTGCCCTTAATATCTATCTCTCACAGAACATGACCTGGGTCTTGGATGCTTGCTTTCTCTGCTTGTCTTGTATCCACTGTCCAGAATCAGGCCGCCGTTACATCCAGTAAAAACATTTCAATAGTTTCCTTCATTAGCCTTGTCTTCTTTTTCATCCTTGTATTTCACGTGAAGTCGAGGGCGGGGAGGCTGAGCTGCTGGGTTGCGGGCAGTAGGCATGTGAGGGCGTTCGTTCACAGCATGGTGGATAAGAAAGAGGAGAAGGGATTCAGGCTGGAACTGGTGTAAAATAGCCTACATCAGGCGTGCACCCCAGGAAGACCTCATCTCCTAAAGAGTCTACGCTCCCAAAAGTAGTGCCATTGGCTCCAGCTGGGGACTATTTTTTTTTTTATGTTTTTTTTCGAGACAGGGTTTCTCTGTGTAGCCCGGGCTGTCCTGGAACTCACTTTGTAGACCAGACTGGCCTCGAACTCAGAAATCCACCTGCCTCTGCCTCCCAAGTGCTGGGATTAAAGGATTGCGCCACCACCGCCCGGCTAGGGGACTATTTTTTTTAAGAGAAAGATTTTAATAGTGAATAAAATACAATGCTTTAAGTGTACTATGAAACTTATAAGGAGCTTTTCAGACCCATAGTGAAGCTAAGTTCTGGTCATTGACTCTTTTCTTTTAATTGTAGAAAAAAAATGTGATTTCACTCTTCCCTGTAGCTTGAATAGTATGTGATAGAAAAAGAAACAGAGTAAAATTTCTGAAATCGATACAGCATAGGGATGCAAATGAAGATAAAAATAACGGAGTCAAATTACATGTGAAAATGAGATACATATGAGTTTTAACAGTTAATTATTTCAATGAAAAATTCAGTTCCAATAGGTTATATGGAGGTAATTTGAATTTCAGTTGGATGGCTATTAAGAATAGAATAATGATTGATTGTGGAGATGTAATATTATGAAAACATCTCCTAGATTCTAAGTAACTGGAACAAATTTCTAAACACATGACATAAGGAGGAATTTCACATTCAAACTAAAACAATATCCCAGGATGTTTGAAATGCCAGGGATATAGTCCACTAGTCAAGGGAGGCCATGGATAATGAATGAAGCCAATGCACAAATATAGCTATATGGTATTCAGACAGAAACACCAAAATGGACAAGCTAACTAAGCTTTTTGGGCTAGATGTCTAGAAACTTAACCCTTTTAGTTACCATCATGCCATTGATACCCTGGGTTCCAGATCTTGTACCTTCAAGATTGAATGCTTATTCTGCTGGGTTTCTTCATACTTGGTCCAACTCTTCCTTGATAGTCTTCAATTCTAACCTTCTGGAGTTAGAATGTCTGCTTCATGCCATTGGATTTTGATGCTTACAGAGTAAGGTTCTCTGAAGAGATTTTGGACTTTAACTTTTACCAGTCTTGGAACAGTAAGGACTTTAAAGACTCTTGAAGATGCACTGTATTCACGTTGCATTGTGATATTGATGTGTGCAGGAGCAGAGTGTTGTGGTTCAATACATTGATGCTATGTTTAAAACAGAGCTTTGCTATATAGCCCATTAGTCTCAAACTTAGAATCTCATTGCCAAAGTCATTCACATGCTGGGATTACAGTTGTATGTCACCATCCTTAATTTTGTATGTATAGTTTGTATATGAATTGTTCCATGATCTCTCTCTCTCTCTCTCTCTCTCTCTCTCTCTCTCTCTCTCTCTCTCTGTGTGTGTGTGTGTGTGTGTGTGTGTGTGTGTGTGTGTAAATGCATTAAAAGCTACCACAGAAGCAAGTGCTTAAAAGATCTATCGAAAATTCAGAGTTGAGCATAATTGATGGCTCTTGGTTGCTTGAAAAATATATAGAATTTTATATTCACTGCTATAGGGGAGATGATATCAGTACTGTGGCTTCAAGCCCACTAAAGAGAACTGGCCCTGGTAAGCAAATCATCAGGGCCTTCAGATACGAGAGAGAGAGAGAGAGAGAGAGAGAGAGAGAGAGAGAGAGAGAGAGAGAACTCATCACACCTGGAAAGCCTGAAGACAGCTCTAAAGGCTGAAGGAGATCAGGGTATTAGTCACCATCAGAGCTGCTGTCACAAGCAAAATCAACTACCCAGTACCTACTTAGCTGTAGTTTTTCTTTTTCTTTTCTTTTCTTTTTTTTTGTTTGTTTTTTGAGACAGGGTTTCTCTGTATAGCCCTGGATGTCCTGGAACTCACTCTGTAGACCAGGCTGGCCTTGAACTCAGAAATCTGCCTGCCTCTGCCTTCCAAGTGCTGGGATTACAGGTGTGCGCCACCACGCCCGGCATCTGTAGTTTTTCAAACACAGTATATAGACTTCAACAAAACAGAATAAAAACAGGTAGGCAGAATGAATAGGCTTAGCTGAACCCCACATAAATATACACGCTCATATGTATACAATCATATACGAATGTATATCAGACCACAGATGTAAACTTCAAGGTGATTGGAGTTTATAAGACTTTAATTTTATAATCAGTATGTTCAGAAAATTAGATAACAAAATTGAGAATTTCAGCAGAGGATTTGAGACTATGAACAGGAATAAAAAACAGACAAACAAACAAACAAACAAAAAGCTAGTGAACTAACCAAATACAGAAACTGAAATTGTGTTAAATTCTTTCATAGCAAATTAGTCATAAACAAAGAGGAAGTTGGGAGACTGAAAGATCAGAAGAAAATATTTAGAACAAATAAGAAGAACAACATTAAAATGAAGATATAGGCAGGTGTGGTAGAAATGGCTGGTGTATATGGAGCCAGATTATTGAAAAGAAGGGAAAGAAAGGTATTTTGTAGGGGCGGTGGATGAGGTTTTCCAGACATGATTTTATAAAAATTAAATCATATTTTCAAGTAGTGCTATAGATTCTAATGTATCAGAAACCCCTACATCTATACAGAATAGAGTAAAACTACTAAAGACACACACACACACACACACACACACACACACACACACACACAGGGAGAGAGAGAGAGAGAGAGAGAGAGAGAGAGAGAGAGAGAGAGAGAGAATCTCAAAACAGAGAGGACATAAAGGGAGTTCCTTCTAAAGCATCCTAGGGCTGCCAGCATATCACAAGGAGAACCAGGAGAGGCAGGACAGGGTCAGGGGAGCCCCAGGAGGCTCACACATGCCCTTCAGCAGCTCTTCTTGAATAGTAGCCATCAGGTATGAGAAAGGAAGCTCCATTTGGACCTGTGCATAATTGACAGAAACAAATTCATATTATATATTACATAATTATAAATTAAGATGTGGCAGGTTTTAATATCTTCTAGTTCCACCATTTCTTTTTAATCAAATAAGAACCTCATAGGAATTAGAGCCAATTTCCTGTGTGTGGAAGGTCATTGTCAATGTTTTTAGAGTTTGAAAACAGCATTCAAAGTTGACTTCAGTCCTCTACGACGCACCTGTTCTTGAAACACTCAGTGGCTATTATGCTCTGCCAACTTTCCTAAACGATGCGAATATATAACTGTGACATTCATTTTCTGTGACCAGCTCTTCCTGAAGAGAGTAGAAAAGGTGGTGCTGGTGACTTAGTGTGGTGTGCTGATGTGAGTTATAGAACATAAGATACTTTTCCATAGTTGCAAGGTCATCCAATTCAACCAGGAAGAGGACCAAGATCTTAAAGGACTCACAAGTGGGATATGACCAAGAATCAACTGTGCTTTTGTTCTTTTTAAAAAATATTATTATTCACGTGTAAGTAAATTATGGGGGTATTTTACCTGCATGTATGAATGTGTACCATGTGTGCATGTATAAAATATAAATATATTATATATTTAATATATTAACTATATTAATATTTTATATATACCTAAATATATAATAATATATAATGTGTTTATATATTATGTATACACACATATGCATGTGTATAAATAATTGAATTTAGATGTATATAATGTATATGATTGAAAAAATATGTATTTCCTGAGATCAGGAGACCCTGGGGGTGCTTGAAAAGGGCTAAGTTGTTGGGTGAAGAAAGGAAATCTCAGTCATGATGAAGAAGGGAGTGCAGCTAGCTTAGAGGGAGCTTTATTGCTTTATTTTGATTTTCAGTTGATTCTGGCACCATTTCATCTCTGTCACTCGATCTATCTATCAGTCTATCAGTCTATCTATCTATCTATCTATCTATCTATCTATCTATCTATCTATCAATAGAGATAGAGCCAGATAGAGATAGAGATATATATCAATGTGTGTGTCCAAACATGTTTCTCTTAATTATATTGAACAAATTAAAAGAAAATATCGTTGCTTCTACGAACGATGATGAAGAATGAAGGATGCGACGAGAATTTCAGGATACAACTGCAGCCCCCATCTTTTACCCAAATCGATGTCCATTTATGCTGATTGTCCCACCACATAGTAAGAACCTCAGACATCATGACGAAATAAGCATCAGGCCGAGTTTCCTGAAAGTTGCAGTGGTAGCAACAGTTATCCGGGGTTGCGCATGCTCAGCTCTGCGCGGGGGCTGCTCTGGCATCCTCCCTCTCCGCCGAACACTTGACTGTGAGGGAAAAGTGCTGAGGAGGCAGACGCAGACGGAGCAGATGTCCTAGGGAGACTTATCTTCCCTGTCCTTGCTGCGAACATCTCCTCCTGTGTGACCTTGGCAGTTACATCTTGATTGGATTTCTTCCCTGGAATAAGTTCAAATTTCCTAGGCATGCTGAGAGGAGAACTGAAAGCTGAGGGGAACGAGAAATGCTGTAATTACCGAGTATCTTAGTACTGAGAAAGGAATTAGATCTTTAAATTTATTTTCATTAATAACAAAAGGCCGTAAGCCGCCCTCTCTTTCATGCCTCCCCCCCTCCCCTCCTCAGGATTCTTGCCACCTCTCCCTTTCTCTCCGATTTTATTCCTCTGTTTTTTTCTCTTTCTTAATTTTAACTGTTATTGAGTAAAAAGAAACACACAATAATTTAAGATAGGTGTTTATTATTTATATAGGATGATAATTCACCATGCCAAAAAACAAACCAAACCAACAAAAAACAAAACAAAACAAAACAAAACAACCCAGAAAAACCACCATAGAAGCCTAAGAGATTTGAAATCTCGCTCTTGGAATTATCACTTTAAATACCCGTGTTGCTGTGGAAAGGATGGTTGGTTCTGTAGCCCCTGTTAACTCGCTGCCATGGAAACATCTGGGCTGCAGTGTTAACAGTGAAGCTTGTCAGAAAAAATCAACTCTGGCATGGGGATGTGACAGCGAATGGGAAATAATTTTGACCATGGGGGAACTTCCACGAAGCAAAGCGTATGTAAAACTGTCTCTGGAGACAGAAGTAAATACAGATGTGTCTCATTCCTGCAACTGTCCTTATTAAGATGGATAGCACAGTAGAGAGAGAGACAGAGAGACAGAGACAGACAGAAACAGACAGACAGAGAGAGAGAAAGAGAGTACTTTGTTGACTTCTCTTCATGGTCCTTTTTAAATTGTTTCGTTTTTAATATATGCATCACATTTGTTAATTGTTAAAAAAAATGAACTCTGAAAACGCATTTCCTCTCGCAAGCTGACTTAGTTACACAGTCAATCAATTTGAAAGCAAACTTGTATTGTTTCTCCTTTAGGGTAGATTCCTCCAAAAATCATCTCCAGGCTTTGGCAGGAGGTAGTTGCCTTTTGAGACCGGGAGAAGGAGGGGAATGAGAAGGAAGAGTGGTAGGAAGGACCAGGACATTCGACCTACACCAGAGTCCTTCTGCTCCTTAGTAACCGGCGATCTTAGGCCACCAAGAAGAAACAACAACTCTGCCTGTCATCTTCATTTTTGCCTTTAAAATGGAACCGGCTGTAGGCGAAGAGACCAAGGAAGTGCTTTCTGAGTTACAGGGCGGCTGTTACTGGCTGCCATTGTTGTCCCTTTGAAAGCATTCACTCCTTTTTCCCAAGCGAGAGAACCTACCTGCTGCACTCCAAAGCCCAGCGTGGCCACACCCTGGAGTGAGGTAGCCTTTCCTAAGTCCATTGTTCTCATAGCCGTCTAAGGGAAGGTGCCGGGAATGAGCCTGTGACGAACCTGAGGAAATTAACTAATCTCTAACTGCCTTTAATGGTAGACAAAATCAAGAGTATGGTGGGCAAAAATTCCACACCCTGGAAAGGGTTATAGAGGAAAAAAAGGGAAGTTAGGGGTTCCAACAGGAGGAGAAAGGTGAGGGGCAGGTAAATATGGCCGAAGGCCAGGGAGAATAGTCAAAAGACACAGTGTGTGTCAAGGCCCAGGGTGGACAGGATGTCGGCTCACTGACAGGGAAGACTGAACTAGGTTAGTGTGTCTGGGTGTGGGAGCCATGGGAAGGGCGGTGCCGGTTGAGATGAGGGCTAGGTAGTGCTGGGTTCAAGCCATGTTCTTCGGAGTGAAACAGTCGAGGCACGCCCATCACTTTCTTGGGCTATACTGCAGTCTTTTTTTTTTTAGTTCAAATCCTAGTTACTGTGGAGTACCTTAACGCTGCCTTTAAAATCGATTCTAAGTAGACAGCAAGCTGAGGAGGCTGGTGGCTCCTTAGAGCTGAGGAACATGAAAGAACAGACGGAGGCTTTTTATCAAAAAGGCGAGCATGTGATGAATAGATAATCTCTGTGCTTCTCTGCCTGCAGAGAAAGGACATTGTTGGAGGATTTTGATAACGCTCTGTAATTTTTCCCCCCTAAAACAGTCGAGAATTTACGGAACACTGTTTTCAGCAAGAAAATGCACAAAACTCGGTTCTATTATGCTTTCTGTTTCAAAATTTTCTTTTGGGCCGAGTCCTGTCAGAGAGAGGGGAAGAAAAAGCTAATTGGACATTTGATTCATCTGGACAGCTGTGAATGGAATTTTTGCTAACCAGCAGCAGATGCCGGCCCAAAACGGCACAGCCAATAGCCGTTGGCGTGGATAGGATGATAGCCGCACGGACCGTACTCATATCCACAAACATCCCCACGTCTTGAAAATTTTAACTTCGATACTTTTACAAATTAATCTTACTTGTTGTAAAGGGATGTGCTCAGTCCTCTGGCATAGGGAGGCCATACTCCTGCTTTTACAGTTCTCCACAGAGGGAATCCAGAGACCCTCTTGCTTTCCCATTAGAAACACAGGGCTGAAGCTGGCACCAGGATCCCTGCCTCTGTGCACTTCATGTTCTGGATGGATCACAGTCTACATTTGGTCTCTAAATAATACCCTTTAGTTTATTTAGAATAAATGCCCCCAGAGATGAGACACTCAACGTAGGAATTCTGGACGCTGGGCAGATGGGCCTTCCCGTTTGCTTTTATGTTGGATGCATTAGCAAGCAAATCAGTTTGTGTCCTAGGCTGGTTTTAAGGGGTTTCAGCAAATCATGAGTGAACCCTGGAAATCATCTACAGAGTTACAATACACAGTTACAAAACACACAGGATGGATCTCTGGTGATCCATTTTTTATTTTTCCTGTTTTAGTCTTGATGATTTTGAAGACTTAATTGAGTCTGTCTTGTCAAAATAAGACTGTGGTATGTCTCTAAATGCTACCATGAGTTCAACATGGCATGTAAGAACAGCCATGACCCACTCAAATCATCAGGTATTCCTGGGGTTTGGCATCTCAAATCTTGCTTGTCTTTCCCCATAATGCTCTTCCTGTCTAAGCCTGGAAAGCAATCAAGATGGCTTCCCTTTTGTCCCTAGTGAAAGCTATAAGCTGGCATCCCATTGTGCAGGCCATCCTAGTATTCCCCCTGGGCTTTGGGAAGCCAAAATCTGTTAGCAGCAGTGCTTCTGAGGGAAACCATATTTTCCCATGTCCACTTGAATCTCTATATTGGTTCCCTGGAGGCCGAGTTTCTGAAGAAAGCCTCCCAGAGCAGTTCCCAACCTTGTGCTATTCAGCTTCCATGGTGTTCACTGTTGGAAACCTAGTCCTCCTTCTCCACTCCTCAAGAGACTTTCATTTAATTGGTGGGGCTGGGCTGTCTAATTGTTTTAACATTTTAATAGTTCCCTAGGTGGCTTAATAGCCAAACTTGAGACCCCATTTCATTTCTTGCTCCACAAGTCGGAGGATCTGGATTATTATATTAAGGTTTCAATAAAGAGAATTTGATTTTCATTCAAGTGCTGGCTAAGTTGGTCAGAAACACAATGGAATGTATGCGTGTTCCTCATCATAACATTATTATAGCTTGGCTGTTTATGTTTTTCTGAACCGGTTGATTTGTCTAACATCTGTGGGTTTTGACTTCAAGCCTCTGAGAACAGTTGTCAAATCTAGTGTAGCACCAGGGAGAGCTATTCTGCTTTGGCGTTAGGGGAGACTATTCTTGTAATAGTCATCCATCCATCTATCCACCTACTCATTCATCATCCTTTATCCATTCGTTCACCAACTACTGGGTCCTTCCTATGTGCTAGAACTGGTGACAGATGCTAAAACGGTATGCATTTTTAAAAGGCGCTTACAGTCTAGTTGTGGGGAAATGGCTAAACAAATAGTCCTGACATATCATAAAAAATCTATCCTTCCGCTTGCAGGGTATGTTCATATCATTCACGAGCAAGTCCATGCTCGCACAGAGAGACACACACAGAAAGACAGACACCTGGAGAGAGACAGACACAGACAAGCAGACAGACAGGCAGAGACAGACATGGGGGGAGACAGAGAGTGAGAGAAAGACAGAGGTAGACACACACACAGAGAAAGAAGGGGCTTTTGGCAAAGGTATGATAGTTACAACACTATGAGAATTCTCAAAGGCACTCTCTGTAAACTGGATCTACTCTGGAGTAGACTGGAGCATGAAGTGTGTAGGTGGGTGACTATGATACTAGGTATGACCAGGTAAAGGAAGGATTTATCTATATAAATAAATAAATATGCTTAATAAGTTTTATGTGGGCCAGGAGCCTTTATAAGGAAACGAAGACCCCAGGAAGATGCACCTGAGTGTATCTTATGATAGTTTTGATGAAGAGTGGATCATTTGTGGAAAAAATAAAAGAAGAAAGACATGATCTAATGGTGACAGATTGGGGAAAATGTAGTCAGACCTGTTTATTCCAGTTCTCCTCTGTATTCTTTCATTCCTTTGGCTTCATAAAGAAGGATACTTCTTCCCTCTGAGAGAAGGAAGGGTTTTTTTTTTTCCTTATGAGGGGCAGGGTGTCCATTGGGAAGGTTACCCACATCCTTCCTATGTCTTAAGACTGATTCCATGAAGAAGGGAGGGATGGAAGTCAGGGAGACTTTACTCACTGCTGTCTTTCAGCAAGCCACGGTGGTTAACACATTTGGGGAGGGGAGGGGTCGCATATTCTCAGTTCCACCCAAATTCCTATTAAGTTCCACTAAAACCCTATTGTTTTAGTCCTTGATATCACGCTCTTGTTCCAAACCAACTTGAGACTCACTGCTGGGAAGGTGATCCTGCACCGCTAAGCCTGTAGGGCACCCACGAACACCTAATGAGTAGGTGTTGATTGGCTGGCAACCCATGAAGGTGGGTCTTCTTCGTAGCATAGAAAGGCAGCACTGTGCCTCAGTCTTTACTCAAGGAGCCAAAGCAGAATAAAGAAAGCAAAGTGTAAAAAAAAAAATCCTTTGGTGGCATACATGAAGTATGCCATTTCTGTGTCCCTGGACCCTGACACTTCACTTCTAAAACGCTCAAGATTTCCAGAGTGCCAGGAATGTCTTCCATACGCTAATAAGATGCTCAGGATCTGGGGTTCCTAGCCATGAATGGGGACAGAGGCTGATGGTTGAGTGCAAGCATGATGGTTAATGGTTTCTCACTCATGTCTAGTTCATGACTTAGAAACATTCCATTCCATTAAACTCTAAACTATAACCCACTGGTTGGCGAGCACATCAAGACTAAAAAAAATGAAGAGTCCTCAGAAGGCCTAGGAGCTCCATGCACTATTATCCCAGTCTTCTCTTGCGTTTAGCCCTGACTAGGATGTGTATGTTTATAATGATCTAATAATAGTCAATAATAGTAAACACTGGTTTGTGAAGTTTTCTAGTAAAAAAATTGAATCTGAGGAGATCATGAGAACCCATACTTGTTAACCGGTTAGTTAGGTTCACAAGCCACCCAGAGCTTCTGACTGGTACATAGTCCACGGGGCCTACTCTAACTCAGAGTAATCAGCATCTGAACTGTGCTGAGTTGTTGGGTCCAGGCTCCAGAACCATCAAAGGCAGACAGACAGGTGCTGCTGGGGGAAAAAAGTCATTGAAGACAATGATTTGGTATTCTGAAGATGTGAAGGATCATCCACTGTCACGATCATTTGAAATAACTTATCCTGAGAAATAGATGAAGACCTCTCACCTTGAAGGCCGCCCCTTTCCTGGTAACTGACACCCCAGAGACACCTAGAAAAGCAGAATGACTTGTCCCAGTCCAGGAATCCTAGACTACATTTGGAGTCACATGTGTCTCATGTGCCCTGTGTCGTTTGAGAAGCACTGCCCCTGTGCGTTGGGAGCCCAATAGGCTGAAGACTGGAACACGGGTTCCAACACACCACCACGACTCTAGAAATAACCTCCCGCCCCTGATCCCCGAGCCTCATCTTCCTCCCCTGAGCAGTGTGTAGTGAGGAATGAAGGAGTGTCACCCTTGGCTGTAGGACTTGTTGGGAGGAAACAATGCAATTTCTGTAAAGATACTTAGAAGGGGGCTGGAGGAGCGTTGGCTCAGTGGGTAAGAGCACTTGCGGGCAAGCATGAAGACTTGAGTTCAAATCCTCTGCAACTTTTTTTTTTAAATAGAGGCAAGTGTGGCTATGTTTGCCTATGACCTCAGCATGAGGGGTAGAGAGAGTGGGGTCCCAAGAGCTTGTTGTCAACCAGTCTAGTCAAAACACTTAGCTTCAGGTGCAGTGCAAGACCAAGGCAGGGCCTCACAGAGTGGGACACCTGCCATCCTCCTTTGGCATCCGTGGGCACACGCATACATATACATACATATACCAGACCCTCATACGCCCTTACACAAAACCCTAAGGCATGTACATGTACATAGCTACTGGAAAGACTGACCAGAGCCCCAGGCTTGCATGAGTTCCCATTGTGTGGCTCATGGTGTTTCAGAGGAGGCATTGTCCCTTCCCTGGGTTGTCGTGTATGGCCTTAAGTTGACTGCTGTTGTCACTCCTTCTAGCTCTAGCTCTGGGCAAGTCTCACCATGCGCGAAGATGTGAGCGTATCAGCAGATGAAACCTTTATTTTTGAACACGTTAATTTCTTCATCAGCTCTATTTCTTTTCCGAGTGCGTCGCTGTATCACATTAATGCTTTGAGTTGCTAACAATACCAGCTGGTACTGTGAGTATCACTTATGTTCACAGTGTAAAGCCTCGGGGGCTAAGCATGAAAATTGTCGCCTAAACTGCAATGCTGGACTCCCTCCTGGGTGTGTTTGCTGGCTCCCTTCAGGGTCAGACCCACTATGTCCCCCCTCCATCAGGTGTCTGTGGGCTTTTATGTATAATATGATTTGGTATCATTGTAAATTTTTTGTTCCTTTCTGTGGATTTTTGAGACCTTGGCTAGAAAGCAACATTATGTTTCCTTCCTCCCTCCCTTCCTTCCTTCCTTCCTTCCTTCCTTCCTTCCTTCCTTCCTTCCCTCCTTCCTTCCCTCCCTCCTTCCCTCCCTCCCTCCCTTCTTTCCTTCCTTCCTTCCTTCCTTCCTTCCTTCCTTCCTTCCTTCCTTCCTTTCATCTATTTTCAAGAGTTTGGTGTATAAGAAGAATAAAAGAATCACCTATAAAAGAAATAGAAATTCACATTTCCTTCCTTACTTGTTCATCCATTCTTGGTGTCAATGGACTTTTGCCCAATAAGGTCACCCTTACAGAGCAGAGAAGACCCCGTGCAGCCATAGACTCTTCTGGGGTTCTTTCAAAATGTTACCCACATAGGCACATGCAATTAAAAAAAAACTGTTTGCAGCTTGTAATCCAGGCTGCTCTCTAACTCACTGCATTGCTGGGGATGACCTGGAACTTGGGATCTTCTTGGTTCTCTTTCCAGAGTGCTGGGATTACTAGCTTGTGTCAGCATGCCACATTTTATGCGGGGCTGATGACTGAATTTAGAACTTTGTGAATGCTGGGTGAGTACTAGACCATATAGACCCGAGTCACACGCCCAGCCTTTGCAAATGCACAGCTAGTGGAAGTCTTGACTAGTAGCTTGTGGGTCTTCTGAGGGCATGGGAAGTCTCCCTTTTCACCTTCATGTCCCCAGGACTCAGGACAGCATTTAAAATAGATGCTCAGTAACTACTTGTGGAACTAAAGCCAGGGACTTGATGGAGACCTCTGCTTTTGAGAGTCTTAACTCCATGGTACCTTTCTACAACCAATTTATCTCCACGTGAAGACGTCTCCAGTTTGACAGCTGGCCAAATTCCCCCAATTTTAGTTAAGCTTCCTCTCATTTAGTTGGCTTTCTGTCATCGTGACAAAATACATGAAGCAATCAACTTACTTTGGCTCACGTTCTTGGAGGTTTCAGCTGGCTCTGTTGATTCTAGACAAATGCAGCGGTGGTGTGTTGGGTCAGTGGGAACAACTGGTCGAGAAAGATGCTCACTAACAATGGCCAGGAAACACGGATGGAAGGATGAAGAGGCTGAGGGCTCCGGGATCACTTTCAAGGTCATGCCCTCAGTGACTTAACTCCCTCATATCAGGTTACATCTCCTAATTGTCTCTCCCTTCCTTGATGACCAAGAATTTAGCACATGAGCTTTGGGAGTGGAGAGAGCATTTACAATACAAATCATCATACTCTGTCAGCTTTTCCTCTCTTGGCCTGTTGCCTCTAGGGAAGGAGAGTAGCAACAACTGAGTTTTTACTTTTATTGATGCATGAGAAGTGTTTTGTTTTCTTCCCCTCCACTTTTCTAGACAAGCAAATGGTGTGAGAAGAGGTTCCAAGAGCCCCTAAGTTACAGGGGGAGGGTACCAACCCAGATCAACTCAGCCTGCAGCCAGGCTTCCCAATGAACACACATGGAAGAGATCCTAGGTTATCTCCGGCCTCTGTTCCTTGTGATGAATCCTGTCTGAAGAGGACGATGGAACCTTCCAAAGCTAGAGGGGAGTGGCAGGCCTCATTCAATCACCTGTACTTATTTATTTTCAACAAGAACCGTCTTGTAACTCAACCTCTACTCTTTCACACTAAACCACCTCCTTTTAATGAGAACAAGTAATTTGATGCTGGACTTAAAAAACTTGCTGTACTCTCAGATCCAGGGCAGGGATGCTTCTCAGTGGCTGTGTGTGTGTGTGTGTGTGTGTGTGTGTGTGTGTGTAGGTTGATCCTCTCATCCATCTGTTAGGACTGCAGTGAGACTCAAAGTAGGCTTTAATGTAAATGCATTTGGATTTTCAAAAAAAAAAATCCATCTTTTTCTCTTGCAGATAAATTGCTCTTGGCTTTCCTATCCCCAGAGCTTGCTCAGGGCACATATTTCATGAAGTCTCACAATGATCACTCATAATTATCTTTCTAATAAAGAATGGTCTTTATTAGAAGAAATACATGCATTGTAATATATTTTCATCTTAGTCTATTAGTTAGCGGTTTCTTTGATACTTTGAAGCTTACTTCCAGCATGTTTTCCAGGTCTCTGTGGGATGGATACTTGGATTCAGGCTCTCAGATGAGCAATAAACATGTGTGGGTCCCCTACACATGTGTAGCCGATACGGAGCTTGGTCTTCATGTGGGTCCCCCAACCACTGGAGTGGGTGGCGGTCTCTGACTCTGACTCTGTTGCCTGCCTTTGGATCCCTTTCCCCTAGCTGGGTTGCCTTGCTTGGGAAAAGATGCACTTAGTCCTGATGATGTGGCAGGGCAGGTTGGTACCCAAGGGAGTGATCTCTCCTTCTTTAAAGAGAGGGGGAGGGGAAATAAGGAAAGGGGGTGGAGGGTAGGACTGGGAGGAGAGGAGGGAACAGGGCTGTGATCTTGTGATTAGGATATAAAGCGAATAGATGAATGAATTAGTGAAAAAATTCATGGGGAAGAAATCATGAACTTTGGCTCTACATAGGATTTGTTCCTATGGAGAGGGCGGGAGTCTCCCTGAGGAACTTTGAGAGTCTGGGTAGCTGAGGGGAATGAGTAGGTCTGAGACAGATGGCTCCTGAGTGAAGCAGAGAAATGGGTAAGGTGGGGCAGCATGAGAATGGATGTAACAGTAACTGAGTCTACGGTCCAATGAATTCTGACCCATCACTTCTCCTTAATGCCTTTAAAGGAAACAGAGAGGATTCCTTTGAAAAGAAGGCAAAGGAATGTCTGAAAACACTCGAGACGACGGTTTCCCTCTTGCATACAGTCTAACAGCTTTTTTCCTGTCATTATGTGGTCGTTTTGGGTGGAAAATATTTCTGTATTCCAATTGCTGGGAAAGAGCCACAGAGCTGAGCAAAGAGAAAAATCCTTTGTGGGTCCTTTCAAGTCAGGAGTAGGCACAGTGCCTTTGATTGGAACCGAGAAGATCATGTGGTGAGAACGCCATGGTGGTTATGAGGAAGGGCCGTTCTGATTATAGCAGTGCCCTTCCCTGCCAAGCCACAGGGGACCGAAGAGTGGAAGGATTGTGTCTTTCCAGTCCCCATGCGGCTTTGTTCTAGGGGTGAGAAGTAATTTCAGACAGCGGGAGCTCGGATCGGAGTGACAGTGGGGACTCTGGTTTAGACATAATGCATGGCTTATTTGAATTGTTGGCTCGCCGTATGCCTTATTCCTCATGTCCTTTTACCCAGACAACATCTAATCTTTCTGATGAAGATAATGTTACCCAGATACATCAAGTAATAGACACCATGTTACATAACAGCTCAGAGCCAGCTCTCTGTTAATCCAGCCTTGCTTTTATTTGTCCTGATCAACCTGAGCTATCTTTAATTAATATTTACCCGATGCTCATGGTAGCTACATTTCTTCACTTCAGAGGCAAGAGCTAATAGTGGATTCACCACCCTCTGCTTGGTCCTACAGTTGCATAAGGCCGAAGCCTCAGTTTCCCTGCCTGTCATGGCAGAGATGATAATCAAACCCGTCACAGACGTCAGAGAGATTAAGCAAGATAATTGTAGGGCTCAGCGCAGCATCTGGCACACTTAATTCTGAAGTTGGCTCTGATTTAATCTTTCTGGGTCATTCTGTCAAAGCCAGCATCTTTAAAATTTTATGTTTGGCTGCTATCAAGATGATAGGAAAGGTTGATTCTCTCTTTAAAACTTTTTCTAAATCCCTCTAAATCCCTAATTGACAGTTCTGGAGGGCTGTGATTTGTTTTCCTTGCACTGTCCCCTTCTGATACTTCTGTCCCCTCCTTCAGGTTCCTGGCAGCTTCCTCTGGAGGGAACTCCCTGTGTATTTGCATTACAGCCCAGCTTCATCATCTTGGGAGGAGGCTTTGTCAATGGTACAGCCTGCACTTCCTAAACCCTTCCTGGGAGGACAAGGGGACAGCTCTTGGATAGTAGTAGATGGTCAGTGTCTGACACCAGCCGGGTTTGGGATGGCTCACAAGATCTACAACTTGTGGTAATCTCTGATGTTTGAAGACAGAATTACTTTCTAAAATCACGGGACTGTAAGCAGTATCAGGCGCACAGGAAGCACGGCGCAGCATGCATTTGACTGTGGGTAATTCTCGGCAGCACAATGGGCTCTTTGACTCCTTCCTGAGCCTGACCACCTCCAACCCAAGGAATCACCTGCTCAGCAAGGTTTCTGCCTATGCACGCTCTTCTGGAGTCCCTTTCTGCACATCATCTCTGCCACGAGTGAATGTGCTTTCTACTTTCCGAACCAGCCAATTAAAGGGCAAGTTCATGACTTTCTCTTCATCAGTGATAGCAATATACTCCAGGGGCAGTCAGAAACTTCACTTGAGGTCTGGAACAGAATTTCAAAAGCACTTTATCTGCAGAAGACAGTTCTGACACCCGTGTCTTCTTCCGGTGATTCACAGAGCCTAAGACTCGCTTGAATCGGTGTCTTTTATGGTGTCTTTTGATTTGACGAATATACTCTTTTTATTTTGGGCCAGTTTTGAAGTTTTATGCCTTCTTTTGACATCTTCAAAAAAATGAACATATGGATCTAAGAGAAGAAGAAGAAGGAGAAGGAGAGGGAGAGGGAGAGGGAGAGGGAGAGGGAGAGGGAGAGGGAGAGGGAGAGGGAGAAGTAGAAGAAGAAGAAGAAGAAGAAGAAGAAGAAGAAGAAGAAGAAGAAGAAGAAGAAGAAGAAGAAGAAGAAGAAGAAGAAGAAAGTAAGAAGAAGAGAGGGTCAGGAGAGGGTTCCACGGGCAAAGTGCTTGCTACCCAAGCATGGGGACCTTGGTTCGGATCCCTGGTTCCCAGATAAAAGCTGGCCATGTGTGTGTGAGCCCAGCACTGAGGGGCAGGCAGGGGATCCCATCTCGCCAGTCAGTCTGGAAGGGGCGGACTATAAAAACAAGGCAGAGAAGCCTCGGAAGGAGCCAATCTGATGTCAGCCTCCGGTCTCCACACGTGCTCTCACAGTCAAGTAGACAGGGACACCCCCAACTGCTACACGCCAAAAAATGATATTATTTGGGCATGTACGCGATAATAGATCGCAATGATCCTCGAGGTAGTAACTGGCCGACACGCAGAGGCAGTGTTGTGCATTTCCCTCCAGGTTTGTAGACAAAGAACACGCGCTCCCTCACAAACACAGAGAACCCATCGGTTGTTCTTCCTCTTCCCTGAACTGGGAATCGTTTAGCCCTAAATCAGCCACTTTGTACCACTTTGGTATTCCTTTGATCTGCACATCTTGAATCCTTTAAAACTGAGTTATTTGTGTCTTCCGCACCTAATGTTAATAAGGGTGTATTTTCCTTACATGCCCCTTTCTTCACAAAGCTACATGCTTTGACTTATTAAAGTTACTCAAAATATGATTCTTTTTTTTAAAGGGGTCTTCATAATGCAGTGAAACTACAAATTCTTAACAACTCACATTAGCATGAAATACAGCTAAAGCTTTTGTTTCCGCACATTGCTTTCTTCTGAAAGTTTATTAATGATGTCCACTATTAAAAAAAAGCATCTTTTTTCTCTAACTGCTTTCGTTCCTATTTTTTGTCATTAATTCATCATTGTTTAATTGTGAGCAACTCCTTGGAGAATTGTGGAGATAGCTGGTGGCACTCTAATCTCAATTTAGAGCAAATGTCTAAAGAGATGGACCCGCATAGAAATCTTACCCGAATGGACTTCCTCACCCCACGTCCGTCCCTAAGGGAGCTTGGTGCAGTGCAGCCTCACAAGGACCCTTGATGGGTTCCATAGGCCTTCCCCGTCCAGCAACCGCCTACTCTGGAGAGGAATGAAATCCATTTTCAGTCTTTCCCAAACCACACCTGTTTAAGGACAGGCTGCTCTTACTGTCACAGAGGCAGGGGATGGAGAACCCGGAGAGAGGAACGCGGGGATGGAGAACTTACTAGCTGCCAGACACAGCGAAGAACTTTTCTTAACTTTTGACAGTATCTTTGTTCAGTTGATGTCATGACCACAGGAAGAAGAAGTCTCCGAGCACGGAGATGAGTGTGTGACCCAAGGTAACATAGTCAATGTGTGGCAGGGTTGCCCTTTGAGCTCAGCTCTTTGGATTGAGTTGTTGCAAATGGACAGGAAAAAAAAAACAAACCAAACCAAACCAAACAATAACAACAAAACAAAAACTGCGTACTGTAGGAAATGAGATATATATTTGAGTTAATAAATTGAAAAAATATTGTGGATCAGTTTTGGTGTGTGTGTGAGAGAGAGAGAGGGAGAGGGAGAAGGAGAGGGAGGGGAAGAGGAGGGGAAGGGGAAGGGGAAGGGGGAGGGGGAGGGGAAGAGGGAGAGGGAGAGGGAGAAGGAGAGGGAGAGAGAAGTCTTTTTGTCTTCAGATTTGAGTTAATTTTTTTCTTGTTTGATGGGGGAATCTAATGATGCCAGTGCCAATGATCTTTCCTCTTAGCAGAATCGATGACTTTCATTACAGGCCTTGTCTAAAGGACTAGTAAGAAGCTATTTTTCAGCATTTATTTAATCATATTAAAAATACTTATTATGTATAGGGGTGTTTTGCCTACATATGTTTACGTACCATGTGTGTGCAATGCCTAGAGTCCAGAGATAGCATTGGGCCAGTTGGACCTGGAGTTACAGATGATTGTGAGATCATCTACATCTGCTATGTAGATGATGGGAATCAAAACCCAGGTTCTATGGAAGAGTAGCCAGGTCCTCTGGAAGAATCACCTCTCCAGCCCCAGATGTATTTATTTTAGACTTAGGGAACAGTATTGGTATTCTTCTCTATGAACTGGTATCAATCAACCTTTTTTTAACCAGGAGTTTTGAGAAAATAGTCTCACTGGTGTAACTGTTTCTGTGAATTGTTGGAAGGTCACACATCGAAGAATATTTAGACAGCACAAGTTGGTCTTGATAGAAATAGCAAAAATGGACCAGGTTGGGTGGGAAGGGAAGAAGGTGTGGATCTTGGAAAAGTCAGGGGGAAGGAAGCTGAATGTGATCAGAATTCACTGTACAAAATTCCCCAAAACAAAAAACGAATAAGAGTTTTCCTCAAGGAAGAAAAATAAGTATGTTTTGGCTTCATTACCACTATACTGATGGTTGATGTAGGTTTTGAGACAATATGGAAAATGCTTTGCAGAATGCCAAGGCTACAGTAACAGGGACACTATTAACAAAGTGCCTTGTGGTGGGATGGTTAACTTTATGTGTCAAGTTGGCTTGGCTTTAGGTGCTCAGACATCTCATTATACCCATATTTTGGGTGTGTCTGTGAAGGAATTTCTGGTACGGATTAACACCAAATGGGTAAAATTGGTTAAAGACTGCCCTTCCAAGTCCAAAAGTCCCGATCTACTGAAGCCTAGAGAGAAGGCAAGGTGCGATTGGAAAGAGTTCCTTCTTGCTGAGCAACTGTTTTAAAAGTTGGGACATTGATCTTCTGTGCTTTGACTTAGCCTTCTTCCTTCCTTCCTTCCTTCCTTCCTTCCTTCCTTCCTTCCTTCCTTCCTTCTTTCTTTCTTTCTTTCTTTCTTTCTTTCTTTCTTTCTTTCTTTCTTTCTTTCCGTCCCAGGCCTTGCCCTCTTCCAATTTCCCTTCACAGAGTTTCTCCACCCTCCCCCACCCCTTATCTTCTGAGAAGGTGCCCCCCCCCAAACTTAGGCATACCCCCCACCCCCATCACATCAAGTCCCTGCAGTATTAGGCACATCCTCTCCCACTGAGGTTAGACAAGGCAGACCTGTTGGGGAACCAATTTCAATTTCACGGTCAGGCCACAGCTGTTAGGGACAGCACCCAGGCCATTTGTTGGGGGACCCACATAGAGACTGAGCTGCATTTCTGCTACACATGTGCTGGGGGCCTTGACTTAGCCTTTTCATTCCTGGGCCTTCAGATTCACATAGTTGGCCTACCCCAGCAGCATTCCTAGATCTCCAGCTTGACTATAAGGTGCCTGCAGGCTCCTCAGCCCCCATAATCATATGTCTTACTTAGAAATGCTACTGCTGTGTGGAAACACCATGAGCAAAGCAACTCGAGAAGGAGAGGATTTGTTTGATTGTGCTTTCATATCACTGTTCATCGTCAAAGGAAGCCAAGGCAGGAACTCAAGCAGGGCCGAAAGCTGGAGACAGAAGCTGATGCAGAGGCCATGGAGGGGCGCTGCCTACGGGTGGGCTGGTCTTGGGTTGCTCAGTCTGCTTTTTCATAGAACCCAGAACCACTAGCCCAGGGAAAGCCCCACTCAGAATGTGCTGAGCTCTCCACTCCCAATCACTAACTAAGAAAATACCCTCCCAGCGTGCCTACAGCCAGGTATTATGGAGGCATTTTCTCACTTGAGGCTCCTTCCTCTCTGATGATTCTACCTTGTGTCACATTGACATAAGCCTAGCCAGTATATCACATGAGCCAATTCTCTATAGCAAATCTCTTTGTTTTATCTACATTCTATTTTTTTTTAATTTTTATTTTCTATATTCTATGTTTACATTCCAAAGGCTTTCCCCTTTCCCAGTTCCCACCCACCATACTTCCCATAGTTCCTCTCCCCCCCAACTATTCCCCAATCATTCCCCCTCCCCCTCTCGGTTTCTTTACTAAACTGGATGCAATCTTTACAGGCCCAGGGTCCTCTCCTTTCTTCTTCTTGGGAATCATTTGACTTGCTATTTGTGTCTTGAGTATTTAGGGCTTCTGGGCTCATTAATATCCACTTATCAGTGATTGCATTTCATGTGCATTCTTTTGTGATTGGGTTAATTCACTCAGGATGATATTTTCCAGGTCTAACCATTTACCTACAAATTGCATGAATTCATTATTTTTAATTGCTGAGTAGTATTCCATTGTATAAATATACCACATTTTCTGTATCCATTCCTCCTTTGAGGGATATTTGGGCTCCTTCCAATTTCTGGCTATTATAAACAAGGCTGCTATAAACATAGTGGAGCATGTGTCTTTATTGCATGCAGGGGAATCCTCTGGGAATACGCCCAGGAGTGGTATGCCAGGGTCCTCTAGAAGTGACATGCCCAATTTTCTGAGGAACCGCCAAACTGATTTCCAGAGTGGTTTTACCATTTTGCAATCCCAGCAACAGTGGAGGAGTGTTCCTCCTTCTCTACATCCTTGCCAGCACTTGTTGTCTCTTGAGTTTTTAATCTTAGCCATTCTGACTGGTGTGAGGTGGAATCTCAGGGTTGTTTTGATTTGCATTTCCCTGATGACTAATGATGTTGAACAGCTTTTAAGGTGTTTCTCGGCCATCCGAATTTCTTCTGGTGAAAATTCTTTGTTTAGCTCTGTGCCCCATTTTTTGATAGGGTTATTTGGTTCTTTGTGGTCTAACTTCTTGAGTTCTTTGTAAATATTGGATATTAGCCCTCTGTCGGATGTGGGGTTGGTGAAGATCTTTTCCCACTTTGTTGGTTGCCGTTTTGTCCTTCTGACAGTGTCCTTTGCTTTGCAGAAACTGTGTAATTTTATGAGGTCCCATTTGTCGATTCTTCTACCCATGTATATACATGTGGCTTTCTGCTTCCCTGTTTATTTTCATATTTATTCATACATTCATTTCATATGTTCATAATATTTTTATTATTATCTGTCTACCTATCATCTAGCTAGCTAGCTTATCAATCTACTCCTTCTCTATATATACACATTTGTTTGTTTGTTTGTTTCTTCCTTACTTCTTTCCTTTCTTTCTTTTAGTTCTCTGAATAGTGTAGTAAGAGATTAATATGTAGCAAGCACTAAACCAATGTGCTGCATGTAATCTACTTAATGCAACCCTCTGATATCCTAAGATGTTATTTGCCTTCTGCCAATGAGGCTTATAGCACTTATGTAACGTTGCCAAGCACATATGGCTTTCATGAGAGATAGTCACAGACCCACAAATCACATGGCTTTGTGTAGGTCAACAAATTCATCATCTGAATTGATCTATTAAACGGGGATGCTAATGCCCCCCTGAAGGACTATCGGGTTTAAATGATAGGTATAAAGTACTTGGACCGGGATTGTATGTATGGTAAGGGACTCGGAAACACTAGATTTTATCACTTGATTTCCTATTTGTGTTAACAAAATTCAGAGGTTGTACAGCTTGTGGGCTAGAACTGATTCCTCTAACTCAATCTATCACTAGAAACTAAATTCGATCATTTGTTCATCTCTATTAAGTTCTGGTGATATTTCATGTTATCCTGGGGGGAAATGTGATTACTGTGACATTTAAAATTCTGCACAACCCAGGGAGAGGGAGAAGGCAAACTTTTTCGAGCAGGAGGAAATCCTGGTTCACTGTCATCAGCCAACTCTGGTCGCCACACTCTGGAGAGCTAGGCAGCTGCAAAGGTCAGAGAAGGTGCGTGGTTTCCCAAAAGGTGTTTGGTATTTACTTTTTCTCAAGCGTGTTTCTTCTGCTCTGATAACTGTTGTCATGTTCCATTACAATAAAAGCTGTCAGAGGGATTTCATAGGCATATGGCATTAATTTAGTTATCCCCTCTGTGGTCATAAAAGGGTTTGCAAAAATGAAAACAAATGCTGCTCGTCAGTACGTATTACTGGGTGGTGATCACGAACCACACAGCCAGGAGGACAGGGCTCCATTTGGAGCTCCTCTCAGGGTACCAGTTCCTGTGTGTTCAGTCTCCATTTTCTCTCCAAGCTTTGGGAAACAGGTCAGAGGATTACACAGAATTCCATGGAAACTATAAACGTGTCAGCCACATTTGCTTCTCATTGCAACAGTATTTGGAATTATGACTGTGTTTTATAGTTGCCAGAGTCTGTTCAGGTCCTTGTACAGCTTCGACAATCCACTGGGGCTGGCAGGACAGATCTGACTGTTCTCATGGGCATAAAGGAAGGCCGGGACAGTTTGCCAAGGCGCCACCGTCTAGAGTTTCCTTGCACATTCGTTGCCTGCTCATTGGTCCTCCATACCTGGGAGAAAAAGACAAGGGGCTCTAGAGGAGGCTCAGTTGGTAACTTGCCTGCGTGTAAGTGTGAGGACATGCGTTCAGATCCTCCGCACCCGTGTTCAAAGCTTGGTGTGGCTGTGCACACACAGCAAAGATCCAGAGTTATGGGGGAGGAGGTAGGTGGGTCCCGAGGCTCATTGGCCAGCCAGTCTATCCGATTGGTGAGTGCTGGGTTTAGTTGAGAGACGGTCTCAAAAAATAAGGTTGCAGGTGATTGAGGATGATACCAACATCAACCTTTGGCCTCCACATGCATACATACATGCACACAAATATGAATATGTGCATACACACATATGCACAAATATGAACATGTACACGCACATATATTATTATGTCATTACTCAGTGCATTAGTAAGGGTTTTCCTGAGAAATAAAACCAGTTCCATATCTATATTTACAGAAACAGAAATAGACACAGATATGTGATTTATAGCTAAAAATAATTATACACTAGGTAGTAGGTTAAAATATACAAAGCTAGATGATTGATGATAGACAGATAGACAGAGAGAGAGAGATAGACACAGGAGATGACTCAGATGATTTTGTAGGTTAGGTATTTGTCTTAGTTAGGGTTTCACTGCTGTGAACAGATACCATGACCAATACAAGTTTTATAAAAGACATTTAATTGGAGTTGGCTTACAGGCTCAGAGGTTCAGTCCATTGTCATCAAGGCAGAAACATGGCAGCATCCAGGCAGATATGGTGCAGGAGGAACTGAGAGTTCTACATCTTCATCTGAAGGCTGCTAGTAGAAGACTGACTTCCAGGCAGCCAGGGTGAGGGTTTTAAGCCCACACCCACAGTGACACATCTACTCCAACAAGGCCACACCTCCTAATAGGGTCACTTCCTGGGCCAATCATATACAAACCATCACAGTATTCCCATCATATGCTATCTACAAACCAGAGTGTAGTTCAGTCCAAATTTGCAGTCCTGAAAATCAGAAAGCCAAAGGCAAGACTCTGAGGATGAGGAGGAAGCCTGAGAACCTTGGCATGGGATGGTCCTGCTGTGAGGCTTCACCTAGGGCCAAGGTCTGAAGAACTCCATTCCTGATGTCTAAGGGCAGAAGGTAAGTATGCCAGTTCAAAAAGAGAAGACATTCTCCCTTCTCCCCCGACTGAACCTAGGCGCTCAGCATATAGAACGAGGCCCACCACACTGGTGAAGGTGAGCCTCCTTTATTCAGTCTAGAATCACTTTCACAGACATAATGAAGAGACACCTAAAACCAACAACAGCACCCCGCTGAAAGTCCTTTCTTGCCTTACTCATATTTTTAGGTCGTGCCTAAGCTTCTCCAAAGTGTCAAGGTCACCTGAGGTCTGAACTTGGGGGCCTTCTCTAAGCCATTCTATCCCAAGCCATTCTCGCTGTCTGCATCCCATCACCACCCACCAGAATGCTATGTTCTGGTGATCCTAACCCACACAATATCACACCCTCTCTCCACTCTGCCATAACTCCAGAGCATTCTGTAGCTCTCTACATGGCTGGCTCCTGTTTACAAACGTGCTCCCTCTCTATTTTAGATATGATCTCTACCAGGAATCAATTCTGATTCCTTCTTTCTGGTTAGATGCTTCCTAAGCATTCTTCTATTACAGCATCTTCCTCTGCTGGGTCCACCCATTTGTCTGCCTCTTGAGCCGTAAGCTCTCTGAGGATGAGTACTGTGCACATCTCACCCACAGGCAGCACCAGTGTCCCTACAGGATGGGCGGGTATGCACCAACGACTGAATAGGTGGTTGGCTCATTTATACTTATGTTCTCAGCCAATGTCTTCAAGTTTGCGAGTCAGGAGTCTCTGGATTATTACTTACCCTGTCTGTTCTCCATCCACACCTTCAGTTCCACTAAGGATTGTCACTGTGCCATGGAATGAGGCAGAGCCCCTGGAGTTTCCTGCTGTGTGCTTTTGTGAAACATCCAAAGAAGAGACGACAGGAAGGAAAAGAAAGAAAGTAAGCTCAGGGTATCTCTCTGTCTGTTGGCACCTTACTTTGATGTCATCTTCTGATTGCAGTTGAATCTTTGTACAAGTCTGGTAGGAAGCTTTCTCCTCTACAGCCCAGTTTTCAGCATCGTCCAGTGACTTATATATCCATACCCTCTGATCATGCAAGCAGGAATGGCTTTCTATCTCTTGTTATTAATAGTTTAGGAGGGCACATCACCGTAACCTTTTCTCTAAACCATCATCAACCTACCTATGCGACATATCTTCGTCCTGGCCATCTGTGCTGGGTTCTATTTCCTACTAAGGTTTTGGTGCATGCAAATTATGATTCCCAAGTTCTCTGGGATGACTTCTGTCAACTTTAGATATTTGAAAGTCAATCTCAAGAGAGTCCCCAGATTGTTGTTATATTATACATAGACGAGAGTTTCCAGAGAGCTTGTGATAAAATATCCACTCCCTGCTGAGTTTTGGCGTTTGTTATGAGCAGCTCTCTTTAGATCTCAAGAATCATAGCCTATCACGCTCATGTGGTATCTCTACACCTATATAATTCAGCAGGATGGATAATCTCTCTCCATGCTTTCAAATTACTTCTCAGTGATTTCAACATTGTCCCTCGTTTGATTTATCACTTGATTGGCTGGGAGGTTCACTGGCAGAGGTCACATCCCCATTCATATAATCACAGGATCTAATGGTGTTGGAATTACACATTGGTATGGAAATTATAGATGTCATCTGTCTTACCATTAGTATTTCTCTTTTAAGATGTACTTTTATTATTTTTAATAATAAATCTCTCTCTGTATAATGTGTATAGTGTGTGTGTGTGTGTGTGTGTGTGTGTGTGTGTGTGTGTGTTATATGTCTACACGAGTGCAGGTGTCTATAGAGGCCAGAAAATGACATCAGATCCTGGGAGCTACAGAGCTAGAGTCTGGGCTTCACAGTGCATGTGTGGAGGTCAGAGAAGGACAGCCTGCAGGAGTTGGCTCTCTCCCTCTACCATGTGGGTCCCCAGGGCGGAACTCAGGTTTTCAGATGTGGTGTCAAGGGCAGTGAGCCTCCCATTCTCCTTCTCCGCCCCCGGGTTTCTCTTCCATGTCCTGTGGTCTTAGAGCCCAGACTATAAAATGGTGAGTGGAAGTTATATTCTTAAAGAGGAATATAGGGGTGGGCCAAATAGGGGTGGGGATTGGCTACGACTCGCGGGAGGCTGAGCCATCTCCAGATCTGACACACTGATGGAGAAACCCTAATCCAGTGACTCTATGATCCAGAGCTAGCCCAATCAGGGGAAATTATATGTGTGCAACGAGAATGCAGGCACGATGGGAAACACGGGATCTGATTAAGAAGTACTCTTCTGACCTAACTGGCAAAGGACCTACATTCAGAATGAAAGGCCCAGAACTCAAAATAGAAAAGAACAAACAGCCCAATGAGCAGAAGACTCGAACAGTCATCTTCTAGACAGTGTGTGAAGATGGAAGATGAGGTGATAAAATGTTGCTAAGCACCTTTAGACACAAGGATAATGTCAGCTTACACCACAGGAACTACCGGTGCGGACCTATGGGCGCGGCCAAGCTAAAAAGTCCTGGCAATGCCAAGCGATAGCAAGCACACGGGGCAGCTGGAACTTGGGTGCACAACCAATGAGAACGGACAATGTCACAGGCATCTTAGAAAACAACTTAGAGGTTCCTTGAAAAGCTAGGTGGGCAGAGTACTCACCTACAATCTTTAGATGTTGAGAATATGTTATATTCAAAAGCCCTAGAAACTTGGCAGATGTGTCTAAGTGCGGGCTGTGAGAAGGCGAAATTATGCTGCATTATCAGAGCCTGGCTGGGTAAGCGCGTGAGAGGGTGGTGGAGGCAAGGGCAGAGAGGATAAAGATTTGGAGGGAGCGAGATGATGAGAGGACAGCTCGACGGGCCATCACTGGCTGTGCAGGGAAAGGAGAGGGGCCGTGGGCCAAGCTCGGCATCCACGGGGAACTGAAGTCTGCCAATAACCTGAGCAGATTCCCTCCAAAAGCCTTCGGAAAGGAACACAGCCCCGCTGATACTTTGGATTTAGCCCAGTGCTGTTTTCTGTCTGACCCGCATTACTGTAAAGATAATACATCCTTACTATTTAACTCACTATTTTTGTGATAATTTGCAATGACAGAAATAGGAAATGAATACAACATAGGATCTAGTAATTCTTTTGGGTATTTCTCCCAGAGATATAAACATTTACACTCAAATGAAAAAAAAAAAAGACAATAGACATGTTTATAAAAATATCTTTCCACAATTACAAAAACATCCGGGAATCAAGCTAATGACTTTCAGTGAGTGAATAATGAATCAAACTGTAATGTACTCACACAACAGGATGAAGTATTGATATATATTGTGGCAGGAGGAGTCTCCCCACATTTCTAGCTATTGCATGATACAAATAGGGTGTGGGATTGGGCACGGCTCTTCAGCTATCAAAACCTGTCTTTCTCGAGCATGGTGATGGTCAAATGTATCTGTGCGCATGTTAAAAAATTCACTGGGATAGACACTTCTGTCAAAGCCCACTTTTCTGCGTGGTAATTTAAGAGAAGAAACTCACACGGTTACAACCTGACAACAGAATAGCTAAGCAACTCCCATTACTGATGCTTTTTGGGAGTTTCCAGCCCTAGGAAAGAACCATCAACACAGCTGTAGAAGAACTAGCCATTTCTCTCTCTATTTTCAGGGCTACCCTCTCTCCCAAGTACTAGTCAAAGCTCCTGTGGGACTTCTGGAGACTCACCAAGCATTTTCTCCTCTCTGGATAGTGAGAAGTTGGTGTAGAAAGCACCGTTGTCCTTTCTAGCAGGAAACTGGGATTCATCCTCTTATGAGTACAGAGGCCCCTCCTGGTTTGACCTGCCTGGAACTGGAAAACTTCGTTCTGAAAATCTGAACAATTAATTTATTCAAGTATGACCTGGGGGAAACATGCCACTTATATGAACCTCAGGTTTTCATGTAGGAAGCAAAATTCTTGCCTTCTCTCACCAGGTCATCAGGACATATGGATTTTAATTTGTAAAGTCTGCATAAACATGAGCTGGAGCTGTTGTTATGAATATGAGAATTGGACATAGTGGCAGTCTTAAATTTGGAAAAAAAGAGAACATTATCAAAGAAAAGTATATGAGAGAGAGAAGCACACACACGAGAGACGTATATAGATAGTATATATTTATACATACTCATATCTATACATAAACATACACTATATAAGGTCTATACAGTCTATTTTCTTCAGGTTTTACTCATCTTACATTTTTTTACCATTTAAATAAGTAACATCATGAACTCCATTAGGGACCAGCTTTTCACTGTTGTGTGGTTATTAAGCAAGACCCTAGGGCTGACACTAAATAAAATGCACAGAAATTCTCTTGGGATGATAAGGCCGCTGCTCACTATAAATCCACAGATCTGCCCATAAATACCCTTTGCATGCTATTTCAGAGAGCACTCAGGCCTGGACTGTCCATAGTCCAAGGGAAAAAATCATTATCCACTCAATTTAAAATTTCCCCCTTCTCGACTTTGCTGTGGAAAGGTGAATTTCTCCACCGTGAACAATAACAGTCAGAAAATTCCAGCGAGGTCAGTTATATATGCCATGATTTCTGCACTTTCAGGGGATCTATGGCAACACACACACCTTGCCAAATCAGTTCTTCAGGAACATTATTAATTAATCCACAAGAACAGGATTTTGAATACACTTGCCTTGAAATGAACGCACCAACGCCATATCTTGTTTTTAGGGCTTGCCATCTTCTCCACACCAAAAATCATCCTACTGTGATTTTTTTGAAACCTTCAGCACATCGACCCTGTTTGAGACTGTGCTTTATAATCCTGCCACCACAACCACACTGTGAGTTTTATGGCCGCATGCTTCCTTCTTGGGCAAAATCCATTATATTCCTACTCTTAGTGGGACTAGTTAGTACAGACATGCTCAGTTAAGCTCTCGGCTCATTTTCTCTTTGACTCAATTTGTCTTTTCCTTCTGGGAACAGGCAACAGTTCGAAGAAGCTTTGAAAATTATAAATCACTCTCTACTTTATCCTGTAAACATGGATTGAGTTTTATTACATCATTTCTAGTGTGAGATTTAAAACAAAGTAAAATGACATATGGACTTTAACTTAAAGATCCAGGGTGGAGCCAGTGAGACGCCCACCATCTGCACTATGTCAACTGCAAATTCACTGAGATAAGACTTTTAAAACAAGCTCGACGGAACAGTGGTAGGATTTTAAAACACAGTGCTTCCTAATTAACTTACAGAGTTTTGGGTAAAAGTGCCCATAACAATAATAGATAATAAGATACTTGACTCTCCGTTCCATCTTGTCTCCTATTGAGTTAATTCAGCCAGTTGCCTATATTGAGTGGGATCGCCATAGAGAGACTTTCACCAAAGTTGGGACTTTTTATGAGAACATGCATGAAGTACAAAGCAGAGGTAGAGCCAAGTTTCTAAGATCCAGAAACTCAGCTACTTAGAACAAAGTAAGTTACTGAAGGGAAGGGGGAGGGAGAGAGGAAGGAACAGGCTTCTACCAAGGTCCTCAGAGAATAAATGGAATAGAACTAGGGTTAGGGAGTTAGGGAGATGACTCAGTAGGTAAAAGTTCCTGCTGCATACTCCTGGTGATCTGAGTTCAATGTCATCAGCACCCTTGAAAAAAAATTATGTATGGCCTTGTGAGTGCCTCTCGG
This sequence comes from Apodemus agrarius, assembly GCA_964023405.1. Taxonomy (NCBI): domain Eukaryota; kingdom Metazoa; phylum Chordata; class Mammalia; order Rodentia; family Muridae; genus Apodemus; species Apodemus agrarius. The sequence continues at coordinate 76,697,020 of OZ030015.1, forward strand.
TTCAGTAAGGATCCCTTGCGTTTGCTGGTCAGCTAGTCTGGCTGAAACAGCGAGGCCCAGGTTCAGTGGAAGAGCCTGTCTCAAGGACAGAAGTCAGAAAGTGCTAGAGCAGGACGCTGTCTGTTCTCCTCAGGGCTTTGTACAAGCATGTGGGTGTGCCTCTCCTAGGATAAAACAATAGTCTCAGTAAATGACAAGGGATTTGATGACGGAATGAGGTAGGAGAACCTTCCCAGACAACAGCAGGACATTTGAGCTTTGTAGAGAAGAAATAAGATCGGAGAGAGAAAAAAAAATCAAGAGTGTAGAAAGTGAGGGATGCCAGGGGTGTAGTGAGGAGGATTACGTGGGTAAGAGCATCCCATCTGTGCTTAGAGCGGTAGCCGAGGGGTGCGATGGGTAGGGTCACAGGGACCCGTGTGGTAAAGAGGAAGACGGGAACAGAATGAGAAAGATCTGAAAAGAAGTAAGCAAAAGGGCGTGCTCCCATGCGTCAGAGAAACGGCAATATAATCAAGACATGTTCTGGAGGTATAACTTGTTTTTTTATTTGTAATTCACTTTTACATAGAAGCGACTGCCTGGTGAAGAGGGAGAGTGATCGATCAAAGTGGCACTCAATGAGTATTGAGCACCTACTAAGTGACAGAAACTGAGGTATATCCGCAGCATACATCAGTACATGAAGGAAACTGCTAGGGGAGGGTGTCCTTGACTGACATTGGCCTTGTTTAACTTGGTTCCTTCCTTCTGGGTTGCTAAATCCTGTGGGAGTATATTAATTTGTTCTGGCTGGGACATTTACAATCAATATAAATGGACTGTGTATTGTTGCAAAGGCTGGGGAGCTCAAGGCCTATCCGCCTGCAGATTCAGTGTTTGCTTCGTCAAAGATGGCGCCTTCTTGGAACAACGAAGAAGCAGCCAAGTTTCTCCGAATCTTTGTTCACAGCATCATTCATCCCATTAGTGAGGTCCTTCCTAGACCAATTACTTCTTAGATGCCTCACCCACCTCCTACAGCACCATCACATTGGGGGAAGGACACAGACACCTTGGTCCAAGGGGCTTTCACTGAGAGACCATGTGGCTTGGGTGGCAAGAAGCTCACCTAGATCCAGTGTTTGCTGCTCCTGTGACCTTTTTGAGTTCCTTGGAAGCCAGTCAGGAGGGAGCTTACTCAGGTTGTCTGGGTCTTCGTGTGCCTAGACACATCATGCTATCATTTCTAAGAAGTCAGTGAGAAACTGTTTTTTTTTTTCTGCTCTTTAAACTAAGAGACACCAATGGAGTTTCATTATTCCTGGAATGTTTGCATAAAGGGTGAGGTCCAGGTGCCCCTCTCTGAGTCCCACGCGTGACTATTTTTCCTCACACCCAGTGAGGTGAAGCTTTTCCTAGCTAGAAGCAAGAAAGCCTCAGGTTCACCTTACAGTGCTCTCAGATCTGCTCTGGAACACACACATGTCGTTTCCATCTTCCCAGTTAGCTATGGCACGTGTACTCTTTAGAGGCTCAGACTTTTGTCTGTTTTCCTCCGCCCTTTCTTGAGGCAATGAATGTTAGTGGGACTAGTTGTTTAAATATGTGATAAAGGAGGGGAAATAAGTGGGAAAGCTTTGGTTAATTTCAGTTATACATGCTTTGCATAAAATGCAAATTACATGACCGCCGCAGTCACACGTGTCTTGCATTGCACCCCTAATGCTTAACAAAGTGTGTGCTTGAGTGAATAAATGAACAGAAAAGGACGAGAGCTACCCTAGAAACCATGCCTTAGCAACAGATGGTACATTGTACATACTATTTAGCAAACACAAGTTGAACATGTACTGTATGACAGGCACTGCGCTACATTCTGAAGGTAGTGCAGATAGTGCCTGTCTGATAGTGCCTGTCTGATAGGCTAAGGTCCTGCCCCCAGGGAGCTTGGGCCACTAATCCCTCCATTCCTAAAGAAGACAAGGAAACATCACGACAAACAGATTAATGGCATAAAATGAAGAAGCAGGGTGAGGGGCCAGAGAGGAACTTGGTGTAGGGGAAATAGGAACAAGGGAGGTCTCTTATTCATAAGGATTTATTTTTATTTTAATCAGATGTGTGTGTGTGTGTGTGTGTGTGTGTGTGTGTGCATGCAAGTGCAGATACCTGCAGAGACCAGAGGTATCCAATCACTCTGGAGCTGGATCTAAATGTGGTTGTGGCCACCCCCTGTGGGTATGGGAAACCAACTCTGGGTTAGGGCAGTTATATAGTCTGAATTGCTAAAACCACATCTCTTTCCCTAGGAGTGGCTCCACACAGCTACTAACCTAATTTTACAACCCACCCTGAAAGAATAAAAACTAAACTTAAAATTTAACAAAGGTAGTGTGACATTGAAGGTAAACGTGAGATGAAAGGGCTGTAGAGATGACTAATTCAGTGAAGAGGAAGCAGGAAGACCTCAGTTCAGTCTCTCAGAATCCACGAGGAAAGGCTTGACATGTTCGCCACACCAGCACTGGCGAAGTGGAGGCAGGAGCGTCGCTGGGGCTTGCTGGTCAGCCAAATCTACAAGCCCCAGGGTCAGAGGGAGACTAAAGTTAAAACAAAAGGTAGAGTGTGACTGAGGAAGACTCAACATGTTCACACACACACACACACACACACACACACACACACAGAGAGAGAGAGAGAGAGAGAGAGAGAGAGAGAGAGAGAGAGAGAGAGAGAACAGACAGACACACAAAAAACAGGGCAGAGGGAGAGGAGGCTCGCTGAAAAAAGGAAATCTAGCACTGTGTTTAGTATTTGTAAAATCATTTTACTGATACAATGATATTACATGGGAACAGCTATGGCTAAAACATCTAGAGGGTATTACACCTCTAAAGTCATGTTCCGCAGTCATATTCCATTTAATTCTTTAAATTCCACAGGCATACTCTGTGCTTTTTCATCATCTTGAAAATTATACCCAAGACTGTGAAAGCTGTATTAATGTTTGTTCAGTTCTGTCTGTATAAGTAACATAAAAATGTCAAGTGTGTTGACCCTTCAAAAAGTTACATTTTGCTTACCATCGAGAAATGTCCTATTTCTCCCAAGAAAAAGGATAATATTTTCTGATTGCGCAGGCAGTTTGTGAGTGTGCTGTTTGACTCTGTTTTGACAGCTGCCTTTCATTTGTTATTGGAGGGCCTCTTCTTCCAGCACGTTCCTTCTTCCCCTTTGCTAGCCAAGGTAGGGGTTCGGCATTTTCCATAATTATTCAAATTTAAGGGGTTCACAGGAAACAACTTCTCAACTTATCCTGTTCAGAAAACCAATTGTTGGTGTGTGAGTTGTGTGTGTGTGTGTGTGTGTGTGTGTGTGTGTGTAGAAATGTCAAGCCATTGAGCTCTTTGATCCGTAAATTTGTTCGATCCACAATTATAACACTTGGCATGGCCAGGCATGTGGTAGGCGCTCAGGTGAGGTGCGCTGAGTTGACTCGTGTGGGCATGAGGACTTGTGCCACTGTTCCCCAGATGGCGAAATGGCGGCACTTGTACTGTGTGCATGAGTTTGCTCTCTGTTAGGTTAGAAGCAGTTCCTTATCACCAGTCCATGTGAAGGAGAGAGCAGTACGAGGAATGCCACGTGTGGAACACTGAATTAGTCACTGCCAGGCTCTCCCCCCGACACTGCAAGCCAGTCTTTGATGCTAAAGAGATGCTGCAATCCAATGATTAAAACCATCCGGGTTTTTAGACAGGGATGGAGAAGCTCTTTGTTCAGTGACAAAACTTTGACTGTCCTCTGACACAGTGGCTTACAAAAGCAATCACTACCGACGTCAGTATCTGAGTGCAGGGATACTTGAAGAAAAGGTTTTAATAACAACACCAATGCTCGCCATGACACCGTTACAGGAATGAACTTACAGTAGCCTAGGATTTCTTTACTAAGTTGTTAGACAGCTGATGAAGGGCATCCTGGGATGAGCTGGCTTAAGCGGACACTTAAAAAGCCACAGAATGCCTAGATTGCTATGAAAAGATGCCCACAGCTTATTAACTCAAAGGTGAGACGCTTAAGGGGGGCAGGCTTGCCCTTGAGTGATAGTGACGGCAGCTTCCAGGAAGTCAGAGGGGCTATTTAACTCAACTTATTTCCACAGAACGTTGATGTTTTCTTTGAAAGGAAAATAAATTATTTTTAAAATTTAGAAGTTAAAAAAGTAACAAATTCTGACTTTCAAGATCATTTTTTATTTTTAAAAAACAGCCCAAGAAACGGTCAGCTGTTGCTCTACTTTGGCCTGGTGACCAAAGTGCTGGTCACATTGCTGGTGGTTGTTGAGCATTCCAAGGGAACACATGAGTGAGGACAGCCGGGCCTTCCCTTGTCACTCTAGGAAATGAGGCTTGCAGCACAACTGATGTCCAATGCCATTGGGACACACGCCAGGAGGCATGTAACCACATCCGGTTCCTGTAGCCCATAATTGGAGTGGGTGGGTCAGTGGAGAGGCATTTTCCGTGGATGGCGACAGTGATGGGGATGACTGGAAGGATACCAACTCTCCCCAAAGTAACCCAGGGTTCTGTCTGCATCACAGAAGCACTCACAATGAGCCCTCTTCTTGAGAGTCTCTGAGCGTCTGACCTTCCTCTGTGGGTCTGGAGGTCATGGGGCTGAGGAGTAGTTCTGAGTGTTCACCTGCCTCAGCTGATTCAGAGGCTGAACCTCCTTAGCTGCATTCACATGGGACGCTCAGATGCACAGGAACCTGATGGAATGCTGTTTTCTCCTGGGGAATTCCTTTCTGATGAACCAGGAAGTTCCTCATGACTGAAAGCTGGAGTCCTGCAGGGCTGACTAAATCCAGGAGGCTCTACCCCCTGGGTTAGGGAAGCCCTGGGGTCTAAGACTCGCCTTCAGGCCCAGCATCAACACACAGGCATGGCAGGATCCTTGGGCAGTGACCACTTCTCTCTAAACCTTGGTTTCTTCATAAAATTGGGATCACTTTGGGTAGCTTCAAGAAGGTGCTTTTGCTGAAATACCACCACTTGGAAGGCTGAGGCAGGGGGGAATAGTGAACTCAAGGCCAGGGTGGTATATACAGGAAGAGGCTATACCAAAAACCCTCCCATAAGATATTCATTGTACATTGCAATGTATGGTATAGAGCGCTCAGCAAATAGCACTATGTGTTTTATAGGTTTTTTGATTATGTATTTGGTAGAAACGGGAGGGACTTGGTATAAGCAGCAGAGAGGTTGTGAGTACCACACACGCATGAACACATACAGACTAGAGACTGCATGCTCCAGGATCCCATCGCAGCTTCCCTTACAAACAAGGGAGGACACTCTCCAGTGGGGGATGGGGGACGATCTCCTATAGGGAGTGTGCTGGTTCACAGCACAGACACTCTCTTATAAAAGCGTGAGTGACTGTTCACATCTCTGGGACTTGAGGAAACAGCTCCCTCTGCAGTTACTCTCAGAACTGCCTCCCCCAACCCCCTCCTTGAAGCATCCTAGGATAGACAGCTGTGAGGAGAGGCATTCATGTGCTCCAGCCATTCTGCCTTTCTTGGGGTTAAAGTCTCCTTGTCAGTCCGTATTTGACATTATGTCCTTCCTCGTGATGGAAAACGTGAATCCTAAGTGTATTCAATTTAAAACCTAAATCTTAAATGTAGTCAGAGGAATGGGTGAGCAGGACGCCGGTGTGTATTCTCCAAGTACATTCCATATGCCAGGTAAACTCAGCAGAAAAATGTAGCAGCTAGTGTCTGATGCTGACATAGGTGCTCTTCACTGCAGGAACTCAGTGACTTATTTCTAAAGTGAAGACTCCTGCACTGTGCTCGTGGGAGCTCTGTGCTTACTATCCATGTGATGCTGGGCTGCTTGGCTTGGCTCCTCACCTCCCTCCTTTGACAAGCACTCTTGCAGCATTTAAACAGACACCTTTCTCCTGTCAGCTCTCCTCAGACGCTCCTACTGGCAGTGGGCACCCAGGCGTGGCAGACCATGAACCAGTGTCTCTAGTCTAGAAAATACAAGCCATGGACAAAGCCCACCGAGAAGTCACAGAGCAGCGCTCCGCTTGAAGAGTGTCTGAGGGGGTGGGGGTGGGGCTGCAGAAGGAGGAGGAGTGGGGTTATGAAGAGGCAATGCTGGCCTCTGAGGCGTCCTCTGGAGGGCTGTGGAATGCACAGCTGTGGACCCAGCTGCGTCAACAGAACGGAGCTGCTCTGCTGGGCTGCAGCCTCCCTCTGTGGAGACGGTAGGGAGCCGGCCAAAGGAGCCAGGACGTGGAATCGGAAGAGAAGGTGTGAGTCTCCTCCCTGGGACGGGATGCTCTGTCTCTGAAACACTTTCTCCAGCTGAAGCCACGAGTAGAAATGCCCTGTAGATCAGCCCGGAAGCCATGTTGTTTGGTTTAAGTAAGATGAGGTTTGAAAGCATTTTATAAATGTGGAAGTCTCTCAATGATATAATGATAGAAGTTAAGTGGTGTCCAACGAGGTACTGGTAAAGCAAAACAAAACAAAACAAAACGAAGCCCCGAATTTGTAACCAGCAGCTAATGGGATAGGTGTTGGGCACCCTCCCCTAGCTTTCTCAGAACATTTTCCTAAGCTGTGAGTAGAGAGAGGAAGTTAGCAGAGAAGCAACTCCCATAGTGCTTTGGTAACTTGGGGAGTAACCAAAGAAGGAGTTTGCTATGGTCATATAACTTTTCAATATAATGTGTTGGTATACAAATCATTGTATCTCATCCCAAACAATGAATACATACTGAGTTATAAAGATCTAATTATAAATGAGAAGGTATATTGCATAAAAAATCTGACTATATATGACTCCAATAAATGCAACTAGATTATTTCCAAAAAACTATTGTAGTGGCAACTGATCTTTAACACGTATGCAAAAGTATCACACTTTCAACTTGATGCCCTCCGGATATGTGTGCTTGGTTCCTATGTCGCAGGGTGTGGTGTCTTGTGTCTGGTCGTGCACATGGACAGAAAAGCTGGAAGACTCTGGAGCTCCACTTCCAATGGAAACCCATCAGCTCTTTGGATCCGTTAGCTCTCTGGGACAGTCCTCTTCATTCTCCTCGGTGCAGGACAGGTTCAGGACGCTCACCATGGGATGGATCCAGGATGTGGTCTGTGTCACGTGACTTGAGAAGAACAAAGAGTGCAGATTAGCAAGTGAACAGCTTTTTTTTTTTTCTACTCAACTGAACAAGTATTGAACCTGGGGACTACCTGCTTCTACCCAGGTGTTGGCCCCTGGGACAGGAGGCAATTACTACCAGACCCAGTAGTGTTAAGGAGGCCTGGAGGTGTTTTAAGGGTCTTTTATAAAAATGAAGATGAACATGTCACCTCAGACTGCTGTTTCCTCACCTGATGGATGTTGTCTGTGAGCATATCCTAAGGCTGTCTAGTTGTGTGCAACATCTTTGGAGTTTGTCACTGCCCTCCTTTTCTAATGTAATAATCTGCTACACTGACATTACTTCTTTCTCTTTCAGTTCTATCCCTTTCCTAATTCATTCTCCACTGTAGCCCAGAGACCATGCTAAATGACAAACACTCAGCTCTACCCAATTCTGGTTAAAAAACAAACAAACAAACAAACCTACAGTATGACTCTGGGGGACATTTCTCTTCCCTAGTGAGTTACTGCACACCTACTCCAAAGAAGCCATTTCTATGTAAGAGTCCTTCAATCTGAACCCATACTATCTCTAATTTAACTAGATTACGAATGCATGTCTATTGTCAGCTGCCTTGCTTCTTAGAAAGCTCCTTGATGGCAGGGATTGCTTCTTATCTCTGCATGTGTGGTGCCTGATGTGGTCTCAGAACAAGTGACTAGCGTCCTGAAGATCATTGAGGGAGAAGGGGACAGAAGCAGAGAGGAGGAAGGGGCACGCGGGGCAGGGGAAGCATCTGGGAAGGGCAGAGTGTCACAAATCACACCCCCAACTGGAGGATGCGGCGCTGTAGACTTCATGTCCTAGCTCCACTTCCAGTCGGATGGTTCTTACAAGTCCACTACCATTTGCTCAGCCCCCTGGAGTGGAGGGTGGGGTAGAGGGGCATTTATAAATGTATCTTTTAATACAAGTAGATTATTAATAATTTCACAATGGGGTAAAGGAGTTCAAGTTGTTCAAGAGTCAAGATGGAGGTGACAGGGCCCAGATGTCTTCATAGTTTGCCAAGTTTCAGTGCGGTGGTAGAGAGGGAGCCTGCAAGGGGTAACTAGCACTGAACATCAGGGAAAAGCCTATCTGGAAACCTACGATTGTAGAAGCTTCCTAGGATATATTCATATATAAAAGGTGTTTAAACTGTGCTACCTTATAACTGAGGGCAGTGACAGTCCCATATACAATAGGTTATCAAATAAAAAAAACCCAAGTGTCAGGGGTGGGTACCCACTTGAATTGTTGGCAAGTGAGGGTCCATAGCTCCCCAAGCCCCAACCATTACATTACAGGCTGTCGCGATGGCTTTCCCCCTCCAGAACCTGACAGTAAGGCCCTAGTGCTGACGATACTACACACTTGAGTCACAGGGCATGGAGAAATCAAGCTGGTACCAAGGTGCCAGCTTGGTCCTTACTGCCTGGCTCCCACAGTGCTTGGAGTTCTACAGATGCTGCAGGGGAGAAAGGCCATCGGCACTTAGCCAGCCATGAACCACAATGAACTAGTCTGGCAAAATATGCCCACGGGTGGCACCGATGTTATAGGAGTAACCAACTACTTTCTGAGTGCGTTTAAAGCTTATTCTAAGATGGAACTCATGCATGCCTGACACCATCAATAGGGCTAAAACCCTGTGGCTGTCTAGGTCATAGGCTATAGGGAAGAACTGTATACTCTTACTTTGCTAAGTGGACATAGTCATTAAGTCTCCTACATACTTACCTTCATATCCATATCTATAACACACCTCTCAACCCTCATCAGGTGAGCAATACAGAAATCCACAACTTAATACACAGATTATAAACACTGTGGCGTGCTCAGCTCTAAATGGGATGTCATCCCCACCCTACGAGGCTCAGGGATCATTGAGAAAGAGTGGCCAGAGTCAGAGGGAGTGGATGTCTGTAGTGGGAAAATGTTTGCTGGACATGTCAGAGCTGCTGCACACATGAACCCACAGCAGCTGTGACAGTGTGCGTGGGACCTGCACAAGAGCAAGCTGGCCGAAATCCCTGCCTCTGGGGAAAGATGCACACAGTCCCACCTAGCTGAGGCACTATTGGCCACTGATGGCTGAAGTGGAGGGCAGAGTCAGCTTCCTTCTGGGATTAGGCCCCTGAGCGGTTATCCATTCCCCTGTGGACTGTCATATGTACACATACAGATAGTTCTGAGTAGCCTTAGCGGGCTTCAACAAGCACATGACCTTGGGAAAGAAAAGTTATGGGGGTAGGTAAAGGAGGAGTGGGAAGGGAAGAAATGGGGAGTGGATGTTATCAAACGACATTGTATGCATGTATATGATTAATAAACAATGAAGGAAATATTTTAAGAGGTGTCATCGTTTTCTCAGCAGTAACCCATATTACTACTCTTTTAAAAAGTGGTTTAAAAAGGGATTTCTTATGACGGCTAAACTTCCTAGGGTGTCAGCTTTAAACAGGTTTATTTCATTTCAAGGACCTTTGTGGCTGAAACTGAAAGCGCTTTTAAAGGGATGTTAAGGAGTGTAACCAAGAGGGCTGGGACACCACTGCAGGGTGAAAAAGACGGCCACCATTCTGCGGAGGGCAGGAAAGGCACATGCTGGATGCCGGGCTTCGGTGGACTTGACAGTCTCAGGCGGCAGAGATCCTATGTTTACTAGCACAGTTACAACGCACGGGGCAGCTAAGAGAGTGTGACTTAAATTATTTTAAATACTGCTTCCCTTACAATGTTACCTGGATGGGGAGAGTAGGAAGCAAGAAAAACGAGTTTTGCAAGTGATATTCTCATTCTTGAAGAGAACTGTGTAACCCCATAGACACTGGTGAACTCAGAGTAATCCAAAGCAGGATATATAAGAAAAATATAGTCACGGACACTACCACCTATATTAGAAAGTGCTACCTGAAATCAGTCCCTGTTAATAACCTTCGTCAAGACGTTTCCTTGACAAAATGTGACCTTACTCCAAGGTCATACCATAATGTTTGACTAATCTTATATTCACAGTATTCTTTCCTGTACAGAAAACAAGCCGAAGATGGTAGCTTGATTTTCTTAGTAAAGAAACACATACACACACACACACACACACACACACACACACACACGAAAAACCCTACCTGGACATACCTCTAAACATGAAACATGAAAGCCCATTAACTATTTACTATAAAAATAAAATCTAGGCAACAAAGAAAAGCTTTTTGGTGTTTAACAGTCTACAACTGGATCTCTGAAAATAACAGCAGCAGCAGCAGCAGCAACAACAACAACAACAACAACAACAACAACAACAAAACACCACCACCACAATCACAACCACACAAAACACCTAGAACCAATGACACAGAACTCCTGAAGCCTGCCCAGGCAACAAGTAGACATTCAAGAAATGTTTTATTGATAATTAGGGCTATATGATTAGTGTGAGGACACCTTGGAGTTCTGCCTGATGTTGGAGTAGAGCCAGGCTGGAGTCCACCACTCCATTTTATGTCTAACTGAGCACTGTGGCTAATGCTCTTTGACATAAGCAGTATGCTGAGATAATCCTAGATTTACCGGCTTGGAGAACATTCTAGTATTAGAAGTACTTCCTCCCTGGTTTGTGTGCTTGGTGATTCAGCTGAGGGTGGAGAATAAATCAGTCCAGCTGCCTACTCTGTTTAATTAATAAGGACCTCGTGGTTCATAAAGGGAGATGTGGCTGTGTAGAATGAAAAATTTAGAGGGCTGGTAAATAAATGGACCTGGCTGTGAGAAATAAAATGTCCTCATCCGAACACACAGCGCCCCGGCAAATGTTTCTGCAGAGACACTGCATCTGATCCGACCTGGGGAGTCAAGCAGTCATTTGCAAGGCTAATACTATTTTTTCTAAACAGTTGACAGCTCTGTTATTGGAGATCAATAACTATCAAGCAGTTAGTTGCCAATGATGTCTGCTTTTAAAAATAATATTAGTAATTAAAAGACATACTGTGGAGTTTACCTAAAAAAAAAAAAAAAAGGATCCAAGAGAACATGCTTTATTTTATTGGCAAAGAAATGATAAGTGAATTATTTAAATCTCATTATAATTACCCTCCTTATGTTTCTTACTTCTTAGCTAGGGGATCAAAATGTGTTCTTTCAAAAAGAAAAGCAAATTAACTTATTTCAACATAAAAATTAAGGACAGTCCCTAGCAAAAAGTGACTTACGCACCAAAAGTGTAACAGCTTTACAAAAACTCCTTTTAACTGTGATAGGGAAAGATGTCCTCCTGTTCACTCTCCTCTGCAGATGTTCTTACATCACTGCATCCTCCTGTTCACTCTCCTCTGCAGATGCTCTTACATCACTGCATCCTCCTGCTCACTCTCCTCTGCAGATGCTCTTACATCACTGCATCCTCCTGTTCACTCTCCTCTGCAGATGCTCTTACATCACTGCATCCTCCTGCTCACTCTCCTCCGCAGATGCTCTTACATCACTGCATCCTCCTGTTACTCTCCTCTGCAGATGCTCTTACATCACTGCATCCTCCTGTTCACTCTCCTCCGCAGATGCTCTTACATCACTGCGTCCTCCTGCTCACTCTCCTCTGCAGATGCTCTTACATCACTGCATCCTCCTGCTCACTCTCCTCCGCAGATGCTCTTACATCACTGCATCCTCCTGTTCACTCTCCTCCGCAGATGCTCTTACACCACTGCATCCTCCTGTTCACTCTCCTCTGCAGATGCTCTTACATCACTGCATCTTCCTGTTACTCTCCTCTGCAGATGCTCTTACATCACTGCATCCTCCTGCTCACTCTCCTCTGTAGATGCTCTTACATCACTGCATCCTCCTGTTCACTCTCCTCCGCAGATGCTCTTACATCACTGCGTCCTCCTGCTCACTCTCCTCTGCAGATGCTCTTACATCACTGCATCCTCCTGCTCACTCTCCTCCGCAGATGCTCTTACATCACTGCATCCTCCTGTTCACTCTCCTCCGCAGATGCTCTTACACCACTGCATCCTCCTGTTCACTCTCCTCTGCAGATGCTCTTACATCACTGCATCCTCCTGTTCACTCTCCTCTGCAGATGCTTTTACATCACTGCGTCCTCCTGTTCACTCTCCTCTGCAGATGCTCTTACATCACTGCGTCCTCCTGTTCACTCTCCTCTGCAGATGCTCTTACATCACTGCATCCTCCTGTTCACTCTCCTCCGCAGATGCTCTTACATCACTGCATCCTCCTGTTCACTCTCCTCTGCAGATGCTCTTACACCACTGCATCCTCCTGTTCACTCTCCTCTGCAGATGTTCTTACATCACTGCATCCTCCTGTTCACTCTCCTCCACAGATGCTCTTACATCACTGTGAGTTTAGGAAGACTTGCCTGGATTATCTTATCATGCCAAAGACAAAGTTGCAGGATAATGAACCAAAAGTAATAAATTTCCAAAGTAATTTAAGGGGAATAATTATATATGTAATATGTAATTATTATTTTGATATTATATATAATCAGAAAGTAAAATGAGGCAAAGACTTCTTAATATATTTTGTTTCAGGGCCTAGTAATATTGCAGGGCTGGAGAAATTTTTCAGTGGCTACAAAATACAAGTATTAATGATGGCAAAAGATTTGTTCTTAAAAGTTGTTTTAAAGATAACAAATTAGAATTTGATTTTTATTCCATTTATGACACTTTCTATGAAATATATAACAGATATCAAATATGAAGATTCAATTAATTTAAACATTTTTATGTCTCACCTATAAAATGGTTTATAAGAATCTATCTATATACACGTTTTGAAAGAACACATTTTGATTCTGTGTGTGTGTATGTGTATATGTGGGTAATATTGGAAAAATTGCTGTCATTAGACTAGTAAAAGATACTGAAGGAAAATTCCAGGTAAAAATATTTGTTTTAATGGTCATTATTTTTTTCATATAACCTACCCAGATTGATGTTGATTACTGTACAGTAATGAAGATGAAAAAGGAAAAACAGAAAAAGAAAAATCTCAGGAGTTCCAAAGCTTATATAATTATTTTTTTAAAAGAAAGAAACATATTCTATTATATTATAGTGATTCCTGACTTTAACAGTGACCCACGTTTGTCATCACAGTAAAAGAAAACCTTCACATAATAAAGCCAAAATCATGTCCTACGAACACTGACACCTAGACATGGGACTGCCAGACAAACGATTAGACAGACGTGCACTTGGTACATCTGTCCTTGGTCGGGTCACCTCTGTGGACCTGCCCTGTTCCCACCCACACTGCAGCACTGTGGGAGCCAGCTCCCCACAGAGACTCTGCCCCTCCCTCTCATCTGTACCCCCCTGAGCCCAGGGTGAAGGGGCAGCCTTGATGCATCGCCTGGGAGAGCTGTGGGAGGGTCCTTAAGACGCTCAACTACCTCCTTTGCTCCCACTCCACAGCCACTCACCGGCTCCCGACAACTCACCACCTTTTAATGGCAGCGCCAGACAGAAGGGGCCTGGGTCTTAAATTTGGCATTCAGAAGATAAACCATACACTCGGCAGCCAGGGGTCCTGCGAGCCTTGTGCCTGTCAAGCCACCAAGAGCAGATCTGCTGCAGTATACGTCAGCTTTAATCAGTGCTAAGCAGGAAGACAGTATCTGGAGAGGAAGCTAGTATATACACATAGATATTTTATACTTTAAAATCGGTAAATTAGGAATATACTTCATGCTACTTGAAATATACCAATAATAATATTTCAATGCTCTTGTTAAACAGTAAGTATTACAAAACAAGATATATAGGCCCGGACTTGATTTTCTTGTAATACATAATAAACATCTTAACATTTTCCATAACCTCCAAATTTGAAACTTTAAAAAAACCGACCCAAATTGTTCAACTCAATTTCAACTAATTTTATATTGATTCTAACATCATTGTTTTTCTACTGAAATTAAATGGATCACAACAAAAATGTAAAAGGAGCAGGAGCTGGCTCAGTGATTAAGAGCACTGGCTGCTCTTGCAGAGGGCCGGGGTGTGGTTCCCAGCACCCACACGGTAGTCCACAACCATCAGTAACTCCAGTACTACGGGATATAACACTCTCTTAGGACCTCCAGGAGTACTAGGAAGGAATGTAGTGCACAAACATATATGGAGGTAAAACACACACACACACACACACACACACACACACACACACAAAATTAAAAAAAGAAAAGAACCCATAATAGCGCTAAGTAGGTATGTGCTACAGGAGAAAGGGATTTGTAAAGTCACAAAGCTGAATGGGATTCTGGAGGCGTCCACCTGCCAGGTCAGGAAGCACATGTTCTGAAGCTGCTTCAGATTGCAGCACACTTTCAGTCATGCTAAAAAACAATCCCGATTCTTCGCTAGCACAGCACACACAGGGCGTCTGTCTTCCTCCCAGGAGCCTTAGATCCTGGCTGTCTTTGGGGATGCTACCTTTGCGAGTGTGACCAGCTGGGTCACTAGTAGGAGGAAGCGATACTGAGAAAATGGCACAGTTTACTCCAGGTCACAGGACCTGCACACGGCAGAACCGGCACCTAGATCCAACTAATGACTTCTGAGAATTTCCCCATTATGTTCAATCCATCTATTATCCAGGCTGGTTTCCATAGCAATATGTGAAGAGACTCTGGGATGGATCAAGTGACCTCTAGAAAAGGGCTCTTCAGCTTTGCAAAATGAAATTAATTAAAGGATTTACTCAATGATCACAGATTATATATGTAAAGCTATTATGCCTTTTAAAAATCCTTTCCTATGAAATTCATGAGAAATGGTAATTGAGCAACTGAGAAAATAAAGGCTCGTGTGAGGCCCGGGCAGAGGCTGCGTGCTTCCTCAGCAGTAGCGAGGTGCCGTCACGTCACACACCATGGATGGCGTCAGTGTGTGCTGGAGGCATGTGTCACTATAAATCCCTCTGAATACCACTGTAGTCACTGCACTGAGGATGAACCCTTGACTGCTACACTAGCTTATTTATAAGATCAGGTGATTCCCAAATGTGATAATGATTTGGATTTCCCCTAAGTGGTTTATACGTGTTTATAGAAATTGAGTATTATCAGGGAAATTGGAGTCATCCAAATAGCACCAGAATCACCAAGTAATTAGCACCGCCAGCTTCCCTTACCAAGAGTCTCGCTCCAACTGACTTGCAAAATCTATTAAGTCTATAAATCTTTATTGCTTTATAATAATTGAAAAAATTTGGGGTCAAGTTTATTTTCCAAATAGACAGCAGTCTAAGTAAAGTTACTAGAATCCCAGGCTTTAAGATTTAATTGTTTATTGTAAAGGAATACAATCCTTAGTTAAAAAAATTCTTATATTAACGACTAGGGTGCAAAATGTTACATATGTTACCAAAGAGAAGGTGAGCGACACTGCCTACGAGTACACCACGCCAGGATTTCTCAGCCTATGAAATGATCAAATAAGTCCAATCCATGTTTCTAGACCCCAACAGGCTCCCACTGCCAGATGGAGATTTTCTTGGAGATAAATGCTGATACCCCTCACTGAAGTACAGCTGTGATCCGGGGAGGTCACTGCAGCCCCCTTGCTATCAGATCACAAATTTGATGCAAACTTCAAGTTGGCGTGGTTGTGCATCTCTGCCATCCAAGGAATGGGAGGTTGAGACAGGAGGGTTGTGAGTTCGAGGCCAGCCTAGGCTACGCAGGGACCTCATCTCACAAAGCAAACCCACAAACAGATGCTCTGGTCTGAGGCAGCTAGATATGATTTCCAACAGACAAGCAATTTCTAGTCTGCAATGGTCCTTAATACCGTTCCCTATTTACCCATTTCACAGTTGATAACGCTGAGGCACAGAGGGTAAAAGTGAGCTGTCCAGTGTTACACAGAACCAGGGCTGGGGCTGAGACGTAGAGCACCGATCACTCTTTTTTCTTACTGGCTACACATCTCTACACAGCTCCATCTTGCATACCAACAGGGCTGTTACAAGGTTCTGGGGCCTTCCCACACCAAGCGTCTCCCTAACTGCGTCCCCTGCAGAGTAGCACCCAGAGGGAAAGACACTAGCTAAGTTAACTTTTGTAATATGTGGGAAACTAGGCGAATATTAGCAAGAGCAGAGTCGATGGAAACTAAGCTAAGGCAGCCGGGTCTATTGGCACAAACCTGTAACTCCAGCTATTTGGGAGGCTAAGGCAGGAAGATTGTGAGTTCAAGACCAGCCTGGGCAACATAGTGAGACCGTGTGTCAAACACAAAGGTAAAAGGAGCTGGAGGTGGAATTCTGTGTAGAGAGAGGGCTTGCCTGCTGTCATGAGAATCTGAGAAGGAAAGGAGAAAGGTAAGGGACTCAGGGACAGTGCCATGCCCTAGTAAAACTCACCACAAGCCCTGATTTTGGAGACTGTGCAGGGCAGGCTAATAAGGATTAGATGAGGTCATACCGGCCTGAAGGGACCTCTGTGTCCTTGTGATATGAGGAAGAAACAATACAGCAATTTCCTCTCTTTCCTCTCTCCTTCCTCCCCTCCCCCTCTGTACACACACACACACACACACACACACACACACACACACACACGGGAGGGCAAAGGGGCTCATGGAAGAAAGGACCAGGTGAGAGGGTAGCAGCTGCCTCTGCAGAAACCAGTCCTGCTGACACTTCAGAGTCTAACGCTTAGACCCTGGCACTCCGGGCCGAGAGAAACATTTCTGCTCTTTAAACTCCTTGTCTGTGGCGTTTCCTTACAGTAGTACTAGCAGACTGATACAGCAACCAAACCTAGCAGAGCAGAGAAAGATTTTATGAAAAAAAATTCAGTACTTGCTAAAAATGTCTATAAAAATAAAAAGTCATGTGCTCTTAGAGAATGGGCTTTTAATACCCCAATGGGGACTGGAAAACATGCTTCAGGCAAAGCTGTACCTGTCTTTGGCTAAGTGGGTACAGAGCTCTGTGCTTGGTGTTTAGATCTAGACGGTTTATTCATTTCGGGGGTTTGGCATCCTGAGTAACCCAAGCCAGCTGGCTGGCCTTTCACTTAGATGACAATCTCTTCTCCAGCACTCCCTATCCCTACACCTCTTTGGAGATATTTATAGATGATCCTGGGCAAGCTGTCTCGGGCTTGTGGTCATTGCAGCCTTTCCGCTCCCAGCACAGGCCCGGTGACTGGCCAGAGAGCTGTATGGATGCAGTTTTGGCTACCAGCGTCTATTTGCAGCTGCACAAATGTTATTTAAAACTTTCACTGGCAAACAGCGGCAGAGTGAAGACGGCCCGGGAAACAGACGTCTGCTCAGCGCTCACCCGGTGCCAGCGACTTTGCTAGGAGCTTCACAATCCAGAGTGCGTCGGATTCTCAAATTCTCCATGTTTTCAGGTCGGAGTCAGAATTACAGAAAGAATGAAATGACATACCAAGTCACCCTCAAATGTGGAGGCATCAACAGTAACATCCACGCCTATCAGGCGCCCTCGTCTCCCTTCGATGACCCCTCTGACTCGCCAACAGTGTTCGTTCACTTGAACCTCAGTCCCCACACGTGCCCTGCTCTGTGCTGGGCAATGCCCACCTCTAACCAGTCGCCACAGGGACAGCTCAGCCCTGGCCTCCAGCTTTGGGTTAAGATGGACTGCCAGACAGCTCGGCTTAGGTGGAAGAACTCCCTGTCTGTGCAGACCCACTGCAGGCCCCTCCACTTCGTCAGAAAAAGTGGTTTTGGAGAGCCATTTGAGAAGACCCACATTTCCCCCTCTAAGTCTCTGTGGGCTCTTCCTGTAAGTTTTCATTCTCGTACACGCAGAAGTCCCCGAAGAGACTCAACACATTCTCACTGAACCTGAAGTCAGGGCCATAAAACCTGTCCTGACCTCTGTGAGCCGCAGGTTACACTAGTCTGTCATTGGCCACTACTGGACTCACAGACAAGGAAACAAACAGACCAACTCCCAAGGTCTTCGGGTGGGGGAGTTCTTGACAGTGTCTGAAGTGCGGCTGAAATGACTTACCAAGCGGAAACGAGTAGCTTTGCATTTCTAACCAGAACCCACACATCCCCTCCCCTCCCCTCCATACTGCCTTCATCCCACCTGCATTACTGTCACTTTGGGTAGCATCTCTTTGTAAAAGAAAGTTTCCAAGACTCTAGAACTTCAAGTTATTCATTTTGTATTTTCTATTCTTTTAAATTCTATAAAGGCCAGCAAGATTGCTTAGTGGGTAAAGTTAGATGTTGCCAGGAGGATAATTTGGTATTGAAAGCAAGTATCTGGTATTAAGATTTCCATATTACTTATGCACATATATTATATATATATACATATACCATATTTTAATGTGCCTTTTGGTTGGCATCCTCTACCAGTGATCCCTGATTTCTGGAATCCACACACCTAGGTCGTTGGCCTCTTACATGCACCAGGCTGATCCTTGTGACCTCTCGCTTGTGTGATGGCAGAGCATGCACTTCTGAGATTGGTTACAGAGGACATCCTGCAGCATCTGTCTGCGAGTCTCTCATCTCTTCTTATGTTGAGAATATCCTTATATCGCTAATGCCTGAGACATGGGCGGAGCCGGAGCATCCTGCCAGCAGCATCCTGAGTGTGTTCAGTGCGAGTGTTCTAGGGAGTCTGCTGAGCCGTGCTCCATCTCTCAGCCCTTTAACAGATAGTTTGACAACTCTGCGAGAGAGCCAGAGAGAAAGAGAGAGAGAGAGATGGAGCAGAGGGAGAAGGAGGCGAGGGTAAGAATCCCAGAAGACTGCCGGGAATCTAAAGTGGTTGAGAAAATAAACAGACGCTATTTTAAGCTTCAAATTTTGAAGACAATTTAAAATGCAGAAATGGAGAGTTAATGGTCACTAATCACAGTGAATCCAAGTCTTCTAATATAAACAAGTATAATGAAATTAATTGGTAGCTCTGTCCAATTTACGACAGATTCAGTTTTACAAGCAGAACTCATAGCAATTTTGTCATATTATATAACATATACTAAAATATGTGTAGTTCTAAAGTAGAATCATAAGAAAAAATTGTCAATAAACATTTCATAGTACGTGACTTCAAGAGGATGAAAAGAAGCTAGGTAGAGGGGAGGGGCTGAGAGATGGTTCACTGGATAACGTTCGGACAAGCACCCAACAACAGGCCCCGTGGTCTGAGTTCCATCTTTGGAAGCCACGTACAGGAGCCAGAAGCAGCGGCTCACACCTGTAGTCCCAGCACTCCCACGGAGAGATGGGAGGGAGAGACAGGAGCAGCTGGAAGATGCTAAGCACAGCTGCAGAAATAAGACCAACTGCCTCAAAACAAGGGAGGCGATAACTCCTGCAAAGGCTTTCCCTGTCTCCACACACGCACTGTGCCATGTGTGTGCCCCACCCTATTTTATAGGATAAAATAAAACAAAGACCAAATAAACAAAAAAGAAGTTAGGTGGGAAAATGGCCAGTCATCCAGGGAATTATCTTACAGCATGCATAAGGTGTTGACCATTTTATTATTAAGTTTAAGGATGCTGGAGCATTTGTATTAGAAAGTAGGAAAATCTTTCCCAGAATGCAGTGCTATTTTCTATACAAATATGTGTGTGTTTATATATTTATTTATGGCAAGTGAATATGCCTGCATGCACATGAGCATATGCCAAGAAGCACATGTCTGTTAGTCGTATGAAACACTGGCTCTGGTGATATTTACATGGGTGGGTCACAAGCTTCTTTCGGTCAGAACTTAAATAGATGGCACTGTATTCAATGGAAGTGTCGGTCATGTGGATGGACAGAAATCCTCTACAAGGACCTAAGTGCCTGCGCATGCTCCAGATGGCTCTCACAGTCATTCCCTTGCCCGAGGCTTGCCTTCCGTCACATGTAACAGTTCCATTTCGGGGATGACAGTGACAGGTGCCAATTTCTGTCAGGAGATCATATGCATGCAGACCATCGTCTCCCCAAGAATCTTGGGAGAATAATTTTAGCCGCTCTTTCTAAGTGAAGCTATTTCTTGCCTAAAAAGTAACTACCTATAAATGAACCACTCCTCCCTCAAAAGATTAACATAGGCGACCCAGGCTCAAAATTTTGACTAGTGTGGAATAAAAATGAAAAGAAATCAATAACAATATTTCTGAAAATGATATCATCAGGCATGTGTCTGCTTTGCTCATCTGGGAACATCACTGAATGCGGCTAAGGACTGTGCAGAAACCCCCATCAAAATGTCAGAGAGTTGTGGGGGGCTAAAGAGGCCAAGTTTTGTTTAAAGGATTTTTTTTGGGGGGGGGCAAGGACTTCATTCGGTGGAAATTAGAGCATGCACAGGTTAAGGAGCTATTCTGTGGAGAGACTGGCAATACAATCCAGGTTTCTCCAGGTCCAAAGATCAGTCTCTGTTCCCTAAGACCAGAAGGCCTTCTTCCCCAACTGGAGCTACCGGCACCAGAAGGATGTCCTTGACACCCATGAGCACCCCTCAGACCCACGTTTAGAGTCTATTGATGAGCAATTCAAAGCAGTCTGCTTCTCTGGCGTCACAATCCTCATCAAACAAAAATCCCCTGGGAACAAGGCAGCTTCTGTACAGAAACAAAAGAGCTGGGTGAAGAGCCAGATGGGCAGTTCCAGGTCAGCTAGAGACGCAATGGAGTCTTACAGTGAGGAGCCCAATAAATAACCCCTGCAGAATCCACTGCGTGTGCCTACTGCTGGGAGCGCACAATGGGTTCAATTCAAGAGGCCTCCCTACAAGAAGCTAGGGACATAACAGATAGAAAAATAACACATGTAGAACGGGAAGACTAAAACCCATCTTGTTGCTTGAACAGGGTTAAGCTCCCCAAAAGAAAGACCTAAGTCATGGCAAGCATCCCACGCTTTGAAGAGGCAGGGGCTACATTAGTGTTAGATTTTCTTAATTTTACTTTTTGACCTTCTAATCTACAGAAGATAACTTCTTGTTCTTAGAAGCAGGTTCTGCTGTTTTAAAATGGAAGTATAACATTCTACATCTGTTTAAAATGTCCATTTTGGCATGTGCCAACTGACTTTAAAATCAGGAAGGCGGAGGGATGCAGGCTGTGTGTGTGTGTGTGTGTGTGTGTGTGTGTGTATGTGTTTGTTTCTATCTGGGCTCTGCAGCTGATAGGGGGTGACCTTGCTGAGTTTAGTCTAGCCTCTTTGACAGTGTCTGCTGCAGTGGTGTGACAGTGATTCCCACCCCATGCCCTTTGGAAAAATGTCTGTCTTCTCTCTTTTTTGTTTTCATCCTACATCCTCGATCCTCAATAAGGTCAATGAAAAGAACTGATGAATTTCCAGGAGAGACTTTGGGCTACTGTTTTCTGAGTGGAGCCAAAGAGGCTGGTTAAAAGTCTACTCTTTCGACTCCTCCCGTGGGAACTGCATTAGACTTTGGAGTGGCCAGGGCTTGCTGGCTTTCTCTCTTGGTTCCTCTCCTTATGCTCTACTGATTGTAGCACAAGTCTAGCCTAAAAGCCATTCCACTTTCTAAGGGACTGTGGCTCACCCAGCTGGGGACCAGGTAGTCGGACAAATTATTTCTCTGGCTGGTCATCACATTTGGGTCTGTTTCTTCCTACAATACAGGCAACTCTGTCCTCAGTAGTCTTTTCCCACAGAGCACTAATTAGGCCTTGCCACTCGGCTGTGAGGTAGGACATACTGACAGACTGCTCGGCTTAGGTCAAAGAACTCTACAGGGTACAGAGGTGAATATCTCCAAAGGTGTTTGAATGCAGAATCTCGGTTATTAATGAATGCTGGTTCCCCCTCTTTCAATCATGACTTTCCTTGGGAGACCCTTCAGGAGGCATGGTTGAGGGTGAGATGCAGTTTGTCACCAACACCACATCATAATGACATGATGTTACCAGCATGAAACTTTGCCTATTAGTCTCCACATTATTAAGAGGATTAAAGGATATAATGAATGAAAAAAAAAACCACTTAGTGTGTTTCTGGCCAGTGAGCATCAGCTGAGGCTGCATACAAATTAGAATACGGCGTTTCCCTTTTCTACCATCTATACAGCCTAGGGCATAAACTCTCCCAGAAACCAGACACGATCAATGCAGTGTATCAGGGAGTAGGTTTGTTCCCAGAAGGGGAATGTTTCTGGAAGTGAGCAGTTGGCTGTTGAGTGTGATCTACACATGGGATTCCAAGAGTTCTCTCAACTTCATGCTATAAACTGCATCTCTGCTTTATCACCCACCAAACAGAACTGAAAAAAAAAAAGCCATGAGAACTGCCAGGCATCTTTAGGATTCTTCCTTAAATCTTTACAAATAGGAAGTTTTGACTTTGTGATCTTTGTAAGGTGATGATCTGCAGACTTTGTACTTTCTTAAGATGATATCTTTCCTCAATAAAAACTAATGGTAGTTATTGGTCATTTCTTGGATCCAGGGTACATGGTGGGCACTTAACATCAGCAGCTCTACGACAGTATGGCAACAGTACTCTTCTTGTGTGAAGAGACACTAGAGATAAGGGGGGTACAGGGACCTATGTAGAGGCACAGAGTTTGGGAAAGCAAAATCTGCATATTTTTTGGAGAGTATGTACACATTTGAAAGGACAGCAAGAGTATTTCTTTGGCAGCATTTGCCAAAAGGATGCACAGACTTTCTAAGGATCCCAGGGAGGAGGTGGATCTCTCCATGGAACTCTCAGACACCAGCTGTGACATGAAAGGACGTATTCAGAACGTAGTAGAAATGTGACCACCTACTGAATGCAGGGAAAAACTGCCCAGCCCAGCACAAGAGAGTTTCTTCTGGTCAGGCTTTGGAGGTCTCCATGAGTGAAAATCTAGTACACGTCTTATCTGTGGGTCCAGACCCCTTTAGGGTCGAATGTCAGATATCCTGCATATCAGATATTTACATTCTGGTTCCCAACACTAGCAAAATTATAGTTATGAGGTGGCCACATACATAATTTTATGGTTGGGAGTCCTCACAACATGAGGAACTGTACTAAAGGGTCACAGCACCATGAAGGTTGAGAAGTGCAATAGAAATGGCGGTCAGTCCAGAAGGCGTGGCTCCTGATGGTGGCTGGTAACAGCAACTGGGGACTTCCTGGCAGCAGCTCAAGCCTCTAATTTCTTCCTCTACAAATTATGGAAAATGCTAGGATGGCACACATATCCTAAAGGTTGCTGTTAGCACTCCAGGGTCCGGACTGTTCAGAGTGTCCTATTTTATCTCGGTTATTTACTCTCTGTCAGGCATGTCACTGTCCAGGAATACTTCAGGGAAACAGAAATGACCAGATGTTGTTTAGAGAATGAATGATCTGTGTTCTGTACAGCATTTAAAGGTAATGATTGTTGTTAGTTCTGTTCTAGAATGTGACAAATGATTTTTTTAATTAGATACTAATTAATCAAGGCTGGCAATGGTATCATCCTGCCATTGAATCCCGGCAACATTCATGTTCAGATCAGGATTGATTCTGTTCCAGTTTTGGGGCTCTTTCCCTACAAGTTGTTCCTAGGGTTTCACACCCCCTCCAGTGACATCTGATACCAGCATCTAAATCACATGCAATGAAGACGGCGAGGCTTCATTTCTTGTTTCTAATTTTTGTAACCTCCAAGAGGGTTTCTTGGTTTTGCTGATTATTCTGCAACTTCCAGGTTCTCTCCAGATGTGAGCAAAATTGCTTACTTGGTTGAGATGCTTGTACTTACTTGATGAAGTACTTGATTCCATCTGCTGTGTAAGCTTCCTCCCACCCGTAAGGTAAGCCTAGAGTGAAAGGAAACCAAAAATACATTTAATAAGATGATGAAGATAACTTTATTTTCTGGACACAAACCTCCCTCATGTTGACAATTACTGGAGTGCATTTCTTGCACAAAATTATTTTCTCGAAAGGGGGAATTAAGACAATTCAGATGAGCTCTGGTACTCAGCATCTTTACAACGCAATAAATAGAGTCTTGAACAGTTAACAATCTGCTTTAGTTGCAATAACTGGATTATGACTTATCATTTACATGTGGTGAGCGTTTTTGTCAGCAGGATTCGTGCAGAAATTTGTGTTTGCAGCGGCTGGCTTTTGCCTGGAGGCAGAAGGATGGACAAGATGGCCTCTGCTTGTCTATTCTGGCTCAAAGTTTCTTTAATTGGCTCCCTTTGCATTCTTCCCCTCAGCTCCGCAGGGAATTGGGCATGAGTGCCAGATCAGCAGGGGTTGGAGAGGAGTTTTTGGACAAGACAAGATTCCTTATTAAGTTTGAAAGTTTAGCAAAGTGATTTACAATGGATGGTGGCATTTTACTTTGTTAATTAAGAATTTTGTGCACTAAACATAAAAGGACAAACAATTTGCTAAACTTAGCTTCCATTTCTGTAATGGGATTGAGAACAGTTATCTAAAAAGGGATAAGGAATGAAGTAAGCAGGCAGCACAGGGGCAGATTCTATACAGAAGTTCTGTTCTCACCAGAATAGGACAAAGCACCCCTCTCTCCTGACCCCCTCTCGCGTCTCTAGTGAGTCTCACTAGACTGCACAGGTTGGACGTGGACTAATTGTGCAGCCTAGGCTGGCCTTAAACTGGAGCTCCTCTTGCCTCAGTCTTCTCACTGGGCGGAAGCGGGAATGTTGCCAGACTGAACTGCCAGAGTTTCTTATATCCCAATTTTACATTGCATCTCTGTAGAATGCAATGGTTTCTACCACTTCTGCTCTATCACTGGGAATAGCTAAAGATTTTAACTGCGTTTTCCTATAAGCTCTGGCGATACTGGCTATCAAAGCTCTTCTGATAGGTATAAAATACAACATATCATTGAGAAAAAGGTTACATGCTTCAGGTAGCCTACCGTTTTGGAATGTAACTGGGCCTTGACAACAGACTTGACTTTCATTCTTCCCAATGCCAGTAAGGGTAACTGTGTGGGAAGAGTGTAACAACATGGACGAAATAAACCTTACTCCACTTCCATTAAGTTCTTAAAGGTTTTATCTCTCCAAGAATAGAGTAGGGTTCTTTTTTATGTGGTTAAGAAAAACAAACAGAAGATTTTATTATTTTATGATTCCAGTCTAAGACTGTGGGCCACAATGTTATAACTATCTCTTCCCTGTATGAACAAGGCTATCTTGGAGTTTCTACCCTCTCTTCATGAATGCACGTTCCCACTCCTAGTTTAATAGGAATCAATGGTTCTGGGAACTCAGTATAAGCCAAACTCCGGGAGGTCCTGTGTTCTTCTGTATCTACTGCTCAACTATGTATACTGCTGCTGCCCTACAAGGCTGAGCTGATTCCTTTTCTGTTTTTACACTTTCTCCATCTTTTTCTTTAAGATAGATAAATTTATCTAACAGTGATGAGCCCCTTTACCTGCAAGGAAGACTCACTCTGTTGACAGTAGGTAAGGACCCTGATTATATGACAGAAATACTCTGATTAGTTCTTGAGTAAAATGCCAAAGACTGGAAAAGTAGAAAGCGGTTGTAACGTGACTAAGACCTTTGTTTGCTAGATGACTTGATTGGCACAAATCTATCTGTTCTCAGTTTCTTCGGGTCACAGGCATATTTTAATAAAGTATAAGAGACACTGTAATAGTAGTCTTTTGTTATTAAAACGTTTTAGATTTTATCGTGTGTGTGTGTGTGTGTGTGTGTGTGTGTGTGTGCATGTGTGTGTGTGCGTGTGTGTGCACATGCGCGCGCTGTGTGCAGGAGGCATGTGTTTGAGGACTTGTGCACACAGCACATGTTGCGAGTCACAGGCCAGCTCTGGGTAGCTTATTATCTCCTTTCTCCTTTATGCGGGCTTTAGAAACTGGCTTCAGGCCACTACACTTGCATGGAAGCCCCTTTACTCACAAAGCCACTTTGCCACACCCAACATGATGTCTTTAATCCTGAGATCAATTTCTAAATTAAGTTGACTGAACACTCATTTTCTCAGGCCTAAAGAAGAAACTTATACCAACCCTTGAGGGTTCAAGGAGTGCTGGAGAAAGGGGGACAGGAAGAACGTAAGAGCTGGAAGACGGGAAACAGAGCTCCAAGAAGTTGTTTTGGGGGAAGCCATCGCCATGGCAGCAGCAGCAACAGGACCGACAGCGAGCGTGTGGCAGCTGTGGATCCTTGCTCTGGGTCTGCGTGAGAACGCTCCATCCAGTTAGATGGAGATAGTCATTGTTGAGATATCTGCTAAGATAGATGGGCGTGATATGGGGGCCTGGGGAGCTAGCGTAGGCCAGTGGTGGTGGTGGTGATGGTGGGGTCACTGCTTTCTGTTGGATACCCACTGATGACCTTATATGTTCCAGTGGATAATTTCAATCCAGTGGCCATACAAATAGCCTGCGTTAAACAAAATGGTAATAAAACTACCTCCAAAAGTCACAATTATAAGAAGGGGAGAAGTAGGCAAGGGGTGGGAGGTAATAAGGATAAGAGAGAAACAAAAGACAGTGGGGAGGAGGGAGAACCCAGGATTCATTATATACATAAATGAAATTGTCAAACAACAAAACTAAAACTAAAAATAATAATTTCTATGCCCTAAAAAATATAAATGCCTCTTTTTCAGAAGATCAAAGTTTCTTATTTTTCATGCACTTATCATCTGTAAACAGAACTGGAGACTACTAATTAATCTCTCTGTGATAGCTCAGTAATAAAAACATAATAACTGTCTAATTTAAAGAGAGACATACTAATAGCCTACTTCATATAACAGCTCTTCTGGTATTCGCAAGCATATGTGACTGTGATATACTCAGTTTTCCAAGAGCAATGATTTTATCTCTTCACAATAATGATTTGGAAATAACCATAAGAAAATGTAAATACTTGGAAATAATCATTGTTACAAATAAGGAAATACTTGTTACAAACCATAACATACTTGGAAATTCAGGACTCTTCTCCTTTCCCCTTTCATAGTTTTTTTTTTTTTTTAACCTGTTGTTGACAATTCTAAGCACCTGCAGCTGTCTCTGATTGGAAGTGTTTGTGAGCTCTCAAATAACATTCTTCCCACCAGAGGCTATCTGTTTCTAATCAAAACATGCCACGGTGAAGACTCCAAAATCCGCACGAATATCTTGCCAAAGTGAGAGTCTTGAATGTATTGAACTCAGAATCCTGGCTGTCAGCTAACACTCAGCAGATCCGAATTCACCCCGGCATGTTTCCACACAAAGCCATCTCCTTTGTTTCCCATTCTATCCATTGTCACAGATTCTCTTTGTTACGTTTGGCCCAAGTGCTAATTTATGACACATTTATTGATTATTATGTGCTCCGAATTGTACTCTGGTGTTAAATACATAATGACCAACATATAAACATGGACCTTGAGCTCACAGCTTTAAAAATAAGGATGAGGATGTAGCGTGGCCAGGAGACCGTGTGCCTAGCATGTACCAAGCCCTGGCTCTGAGCCCCAGCACTGCACAAATAGGGCCCGAGTGAGCTAGCGCACAGCTGTGAGCCCATCCCCGGAGAGCCAAAGAGAAACAGGAGTTCAAGGTAATACTTGGCTATACAGGGAATTCGAAGCTAACCTAGAGGAGACCCTGTCTCAAGTATAAGCAAAAATGCTTACAAAACAAAAACTATAAAACACACTCTCTCCTCGATGATAAATATGCATATAACAGCAGTAAGTTCAGGTAGCATGGAAACTACTAATGCCGCACAGACGGACCAGGCTCTAGGACACAGGGGGACTGCAAACCAGTGAGGAAAGGTCAGCAGGGTCAAGAGGCTGCTGCAGCGCAGGCTCCAGAGGGAAGAACACTCCAGGTAGCTGGCATAGCCATGAGGCCTGGGCATGCTGGCCAGCTGGCACTTTGAGAACTGAGGGAGCTGCTCCCTCTGTAAAAGTGAAAGAAGATTCTGCTAGAAACATTATTGCACGGGGATTTGCAGGCTGCAGCAGGACTGCCGGGACTCCATTCTCCTCTCCTTTCCCCTCCCCTTCCCTTCCCTCCTCTTTCCACCCCTCACCTCCCTTCCCTTTTCCATGATTCCTTTCAAGATAGGGTCTCATAACCTCACCCATGTAGAGAGAATGACCCTGAACTGGAAGTTTCTTAATAAAGTTTTCTTCCATTGGGGATGAAGACACTGCAAGATAATTCTGGCCCCATTATACACAGGAAAAGGCCACATAATTAAAACAACCAAAAAAACCAAACGAAACCAAAACAACAACAACAACAACAAAAACAAAACCATTTTTTTTTGGAGATACTCTGAGCCTATATTTTTTTAAACCTCAATTTTAAGGAACAACAAGCCCTGCAAGTATAGATGGGTCACACTCTTAGCAGAGCACAGGGGAAGAGGCACGGCCAGAGGTGTGGCCAAGAAAACCAGGGACACTAACATATTTTAAAGTGTGATGCCATTATGGGGCATTCTAAGTTAGAACCTCTGAGAGCCCTACACATTAGCACAGCTGCCCTTCTGAAACAGTTCTTGACCCTCGTGTCTTGACAGGGACACTACCTGGAACATCACAACAGTATGCTTGCATAAACAAGATGACAACACCAGTGCATGTGGCGATGTGGATGGGGAAATTCACAAAGCCTCGCCCTAGATGAACAGCTACAGCCAATGGGGTAAGAGCTACATTTGCCCGTGGGTATAAGGGCCTGTATTTAGAATCGAGCAGTGCTCCCATCTGTTTGTATACACGTGCAGAAGGTAGGTGATACCATTTGCTGAGGCTTGGAATCCTGTTAAATGGTATGCTACAAAGAAAGATGTCCAAATGAGCTTAGGGGATGGTGAGAAAGATTAGAATAATTGGACCGCAGCCTTGGAATGGGGAGAGAAGACAAAAGAATGGGGAGGTAGAACAGTAGCCGGCCTTGGTGAGATGATCAGTGGGTAGTAGGCTGGCCGACAGGAGGTCTGAGTGAGCACACACTCTTGCTTCCAACAGCCGCAGTGCCGTGGATGGTCTCTGTGAGGATGGTGCACAAGGCACTGACAAAATGGACTGGAAGGTGAAAGTGAGGGTGTCAGGAGAAGGGTGTGCACGGTATCAGAGGGAAGTGGACACTGAAATTGTACTGACAAAACCCACACAACTCAGGGTGTCTCACACAGACCTTAGCACAGCCAGACCCATTTGGAGGGCTCTAGTGTCATCGTAAGCCCAAGGAGACCCAGCATATAGCACGGGACACCACAGGAAGGAAAGACAGGGAAGGGGGAGGGGGAGAGAGGCAGGAAAGGAGAGATCTGCATTCAGGGGACAATGCTTCACTGGAGATTAGGACACCCATTACAGATGAGAAATTATCAGTTGATCTTGAATCAGAAAAACCTAAACCCATATGCCGTGTTCTTGACTCTAAGTTGAATAACAGGGTAATAACTTTGCAGGGCCTCAGCTGTCTCATTTCTATGAATAATGATCATAGCTATCCTGCTAGCTTGTACTGTTTTCACGAGACTTTTATTAGTTAATATATAATGATAAAATTATATGCAAAAGGAGGCCATTATTATTAATAGCAACAACAACAGGAGCTTCTTCATTGTTCATGATTCTATTGATGCCACACAGACATCTAACACAGGAAAAGCTTAAATACCCACTGGGTAAGTTTTACTAAAAGGAAGTTATCCTTTTCTCGGGGTAGGAAATCACAGTCTCTGCTTCACTGTCATGTTGCGAGTAAATGATACAATCAGCACGTGTGCCCCGATGCCGACACTCACTAAAGCGTCGTTCTCTTCCCCCAGCCCCAGCCCGTACGTCTTTCCTATCACTAGAACAAGAAGAGCAAACAGAATTCCCAACACCCCAGCCTATGCTTCATAGTTCTAAGTAATGATCTTTTAAGTGGAAATGAGCTAGATTCTAGGCTTAAAGACAAAATGGTCTATTTTAGACTCATTTTTTTTGTTAGATTTAGGATTGTACAAGTTAATTTGTACATCTGAACTGTGGTGCCAAAGGACCTACCATTTAATTTTCCCATGAGAAAGAAATCTATTATACTAAGTGATGGTTGTGACCTATAAATAACTAGACAATTCAGTATTTCAAGGGCAAAAAAACATTTCTAAGGAAATAATTTCTAAAAAGAACCATATAAGTTTTGGAACTGTGCTTTAAATGCCCCTGATTGTTAGACTTGCATAAGTGCCGTGACAGTAGGCATTTTGCATCTGTGACTTGGTTATATGTTGACAGTGGTGGGTGGGGGCAGGGAGAATGAATTGTACCTAGTCACATGATGTAGACGCTACATATTTCAAGTTAGAAGTCACACATGTACCCAAGAAAGACCGCCATGTGGAAGGCAAAACACGGAAAATACTCTCATAGGCAACCTGGCTGCCCACGGTCCTCCTCCTGTAGGTGCCCCTACTTCTGGCAAATAAATATATTCTAAAATATTACCCAGTTACAGAGGAGGGTGAGAAGGCTATTATGCATTTTTTCACAGTTTCTGTTCAGCGCACACAAGCTCTGCATTTTCACAGTGTTCTTTACTCCCAGTCGGGGTTTAGCATCTTGAACTCCTGACACCCAACGGCGGGAAAGCCCAGCTTAAGTGCCCTTTCCTACCGCTCCCTCGCATCCCATGACCCAGAACATAAGATGTCCCTCACAGTTGTCTCTGGCTGTTTACAAAGTGGTAGGGGAGTTTGGGTTGGTTCTGCCTAAAACCACTGATACCCAGCAGACTTCATACTAGGCACTGTTCAGTTTCAGCAGATGGGCTGCTACAGTTTTCCCAGCTAGGGAAAACTAGCCAGGCCTCACTGAAAGAGGGCACTGGAAGGGTTAAAGGGCCCTTTCAGCTCCTTTCATTCCGACAAGCTTTGCTCAGGACTAGCCAACTTGTCTGACCTGATCAATGTGAAGAGCAGGAGTGGCTAATAGCCCAGAGTGCGGATCCTGTCATGTCTGTGGCTCACTCTGTCACCTCACTCAGGGGCTGGTCCAGATGTCACTGAGTCAGAGGTGTGTCTCCGGTCATTCAATATAAAACACCTTCTCTGGCACATATGAACTGCCTTAACCAGCTTTTACCCCCACCCCCACTTCTGTTCCTGCCCCCACCACACTGCCAGTAGTACTATGCACATATATGATTCTTAATTGCTATTTGCTGAATTAAGGAATCAATGTTTACTACACCAAATGTCTATGGCAATACAAACACCTACTATTTCATCAGACACAAGATGAAAGGAGAACATTTTAGAAAAAGGTGTGGAAAGGGTGCTAAATTCAGATGAGAATTTAAAGTGGCTCCGTAGAAGGCTGTATGTAATGGTTTGAATTATTTTCCTATGAGCTGAAAGTTCCTTCTTTATGGGTTACAAAGCAGAAGAAGGATATAGCTTCAGTTAAGTTTAATTTTATTTTAGCCATGCGGAGTTGTAATGCCAGGCTAGTGTCGAACTCAGCAGAGGTTCATACACCTGTCTCTCCTGGATGCTGAGAATACAGGCACGTATTACCACGTCTGGGTCTACGTCCTTACAAAAGTAAGCAAGATTTCTTTCAAATACTGTTTCCTCACTCTAATATAGACTTGAGGGGGCTAATGGCTGCTGACCATGACAGAGGGATCTATTGACAGTGAAGGGAAGACACCTGGAAAACTGCATATCCTCTTTCCTGCTTCCTTTAGGGAAACTTATTTCATGATGGAGGTTGGAAGTTGCTCTTCAGCAAGCTTGACTGACCGTTGAAGAGTGACAAAATGGCAGGTAGTTCACATCAGGCTGGAGGCATCGCCCACAGCTAACGGGATGCCCGAGAGCAGTGGAGGCGGGAATTTGAAGGGCTGCCTGAGACCCCGCCTACTGAAGTGCTCACATATCAGTGCAAACAGGGTCCAGGTCAGAGATGGGAACACATCACAAGGGACACATCACAAGAAAACTATGTGAAAAGCCACATACAAACAACGGCGACAAAACCTCCATACCTCATTCTGATTGTCTTTAGAGGCATACAATGTTAAATTAACATATAATTTAAAATAGCCAAAGAATTATAAGATCCTCCCCAATAAACCTAGAGTATTCAATAAAAGGTTTCTGTTCCATTCTGTGGTCAGGGGGTGAGGGAGAGGAAGTGACTAAAATGGGAAGAAAATGAGGAGGAGGTAGACAGAGGACTGAAAGGTTAGAAGATAGGGAAAGAGATCTAAATGTATGGCTCTTACCTAAATTGGCTGTAAAATCTATAGTTGTGAGCACGATTATAGAATGAAAAGGGGGAGGACAAAGAATAAGTAATTGGGATTATCAGAAGCTAACTTCGAGGACAGGGAAGTTGGGCAGCTAAAGCGGGTCCGAGGGTGGCCGGCTCCGTCTCCTGAACTTACCTCCCAGTTTGTTCTGGACTCTCACGCCAGCTACCTCTGCAACACTGGCCGAATTCTCCCCGACATGCCGGGCATGGCAAACCCCCACCCACACCGAGCAGGTCTTCTAGCCCCTCACCTGTGCTCGCCGGAACTGTCAGGAGCGTCTTTCAGGACGCTCCTCCTCACATTTGCCAACTGTCTACTGCTTAGAACCTGGGAGACCCATTCTTGCCCACCACGGGGCAGCACTATCTTAGGTCAGCTCTCAATGGTGGCCTGCCCTAATTTCCCTGTAGTATCCTTAGGTCAACTTAATATAGTCATACCAAGTCATGGAATGTAT
The DNA here is from genome assembly GCA_964023405.1 of Apodemus agrarius. Taxonomy (NCBI): domain Eukaryota; kingdom Metazoa; phylum Chordata; class Mammalia; order Rodentia; family Muridae; genus Apodemus; species Apodemus agrarius. Next base: position 76,729,949 of record OZ030015.1, read on the forward strand.
TTACAGCCATTCACAACACATCGTTATCAAATGAAAGGTATCAACAGACATAAAGATGCACTGTACGTAGTAGGAGAGTATTATCTACTACAATCTCATGGCGGGTTTCTCATTTTACCCCGTTCCATCTTCCATCACATACCTTACTCTCTGTTGCTGTGGTCAGATTGTTTTATCTTAGTTATATTAAAGTACAAGTTATATAAGTAGGAATATTCTATTCTAACATCCCAACACCCTCTTTTTCTTCTCCTTATATGACAGTACTTAGTCATGTCCACGACCCATAACAAAAGAAATGTAAGCCCCTTTCATTAGACCAGAGACAACTATTGATTCTTTAGTATAACAGAAGCATTATGAATAGCCATGTTTTACTTCTACACAGTGGGTTGCTTTGAAAGATGTAGACAGCCAAATGGAGTGACAATTTTGGCATTTTAGTTTCTTTAATAAAAACAGAAATAAATAATATAACGTGGTTTTGTTTTAATCCAAGGTGTGGGCTATGGGGCTGCTTCAGATTGTCCACAGCAGCTGACTGCGATTTGCTTCTTGCTCTAGCAGGGCTGTGATTTTGCCAGTGGCAGACAATTTCTGCGACAGTGTGAAGCTTGAGATTCTGGTGACTTTGTAGAGGGTATATAAATGTTAGGACCCCAAGAGGCAGGGTGGGCTAACCGGTTGCTGTTGCTAATGGTTTGTTAGGTAGTCACGTGTAAAGAAAGAGGAAAAAGAAACTTGATATCCTGATGGGCAAAGGTCAAACTTGCCCCCAGTTATCAGGAAGGAGCCTAATAGTAGTGTTGCCCCTTGCCCCTCTGTCCTTTTTCTCTCCTATCTAGTGTTAAGGGGTTGAAAGGGTAGGAAAGGGGTGGGGAAGGGTAGAAGAAAGAAGAACCCACAAAGTAGCTAACAGTGGCTACAGCCAACCATCCCAAGACAGTCAAGGACAGGCCTGTCAACTCTTTCCTTAACATCACATTGTCTTCTGCAGTCCTGGGGAAGTCTCAAAGAATGCCGGGTATTCGCCTGATTATCTCAACTAATAACTGAAGACAAACAAAAGCTGGTTGTTGGTGGGTAACCCTAATGTCAAAAGTACTAAGTAGGAGGCATTTAGGTCACCAAGTCTGTCAGTGGGGAGCAAGAGCTGTTCCCCACTGCATGCGAATGGATACACGGATAATAGTTCGTTTTGACAGTTTTGAGATGGTGGTTGCTTAGGATGGCATAAATAATGCTGTGTGGGTTTCAGGCTCAAAGGCCTCACTCATCTTGTGTGCCTTTTCACTATGATGGTCTCACTTCCGCTTGACTGTGGTTCTAACACTGTCATTCAAAACTGCTCAGAGCTCAAACCTTGAACATTCTAAGTAAACATTTCCTCATTTTAAAATGGTTTCTCTCCTTATTCCTCTGGGCTAGTTTTACTTTGTACCATGGACAATATATTTAGTTGATTAGACTTTGCATTATGATTATTTTCCCCATTATTTTATCCCTCCTTTGACTAGACTGCCAGCTCCTTGAGGGTTCTAAATCATCCTCAGACACAGCAATTTCCAAAAGGGTGTCCTTCAAATAGAATAAGGAATTCATTTCCTTTTGTTAATTTAGACTGTTGTATTAGTTCTTCTGTGGAAAATTTAAAAAGGTACTCCTGTGTGTGTTTGTGTGAAGATGTCTATATGCCTATGTGCAAGTTCATGTGTGTATGTATACATGCAGAGTCCAAAAATCAACCCAGAGAGGTGATGTTTGCTGACTAATGAGTCCCAGAGATCTATATGTTTCTACTTCCCCAACACTGAGATTATACTGTGTGCCCAGAACTTTTAAATGAGGCTTCTGTCCTGGCTGGTTTTATGTCAACTTGACACAAGCTAGAGTCATCAGAGAGAAGGGAATCTAAATTAAGAAAATGATTTTGTAAGACTGGACTGTAGGCAAGCCTGCAGGACATTTTCTTAATTAGTGACTGATGGGAGAGAGCCCAGCCTATAATGGGTGGGGCCATCCCTGAGCTGGTGGTCCTGGGGTCTATAAGAAAGCAGGCTGAGCAAAAACATAAAAAGCCAGCAAGCAGCACCTCTCCATGGCCTCTGCATCAGTTCCCGCCTCCAGCTTCCTTCCCTATCTGAGTTTCTGTCCTGACTGCCTTCAGTGATGAACTATGATGTGGAAATGTGAGCCAAACGAATTCTTTCCTCCCCATCCTGCTTTTGGTCATCATGTTCCATCATAGCAATGGTAATGCTAACTAAGACAGCTCCTGAAGACCAAGCTCAGGGCTTCTAAGTACTCTACCACCCTCGTCATCTCATTAGCTCTACTCGTACCTAGAGGGGACACAATCCTGCTCAGGTGCACACAGTTGCAGTTGGGTAGTCCACCAGGACTGCACTCTAATGGCCCATGTACACCCCTGAGTTCTGCTTGCTGCACAAAATGATGGTGCTTTGCGGCAGCCACACAGAGAGGGTTTCAGAAGTTTCTTTTTGATCCTGTATATATTGTTTTACTTGCCTTTTAAAAATAGGGATAGGAACCCAGAAGTTCATGTTTCGAACAGTTCTAACTACATGATAATCTTTTGCACATCTGAGATAAAATTTATCATCCTACAGTTTTTGTCTGAGGACCCAAGATGTATCCAGATAACAAGATATAATAATCATGTCTCATGTCCTTGTTTGTTTGTGTATCTGGCAGGAAGTAGCCTCCTAAGCAATGTTCATAAAAGAACAGCGTAAGACTATACAGAGCTCATTCACTAATTCAACCAATCAAGTCTACTTTAAGAATATGATTCAAAAGCCATAGAGACCTCAAATGTCTCTTCCATATTAGATTGTTAGATCACCTTCTAGTGTCCTTCATCTCAGAACCTATTCATCTCTGGTGATTGGTGTGGGATGACTTGACATCTTACCTTCTTCAGAACTGATGTTATATTAGATATGAAAATCTAACTCAAAAGTAAAAATAATCAAATTGTAGTGACTAAATTTATAGAAAACATGAACTGGTACAGTTCAAAGTGTTTTTAATGTGAAGTGTTTAAATATGAAGTGGTTTAAGTCTCACTCTTTCTCATGTCTTCTGAAAATCATAGGAAAGGCTGGAAATTAATTCTAAAGAGAGTTTCAAGAAGTTGGGGAAAAGAACCCCTTAATCCTACTTGGAAAAAAAGTTATGCTTTTATTATCTTCAGTGTGGTTACGCATCAACGATAGTAGTGAGACTTATACTCTTGATTTTATTGGATGACAAGTCATATGTATTTAAAAAGTTAGAACTCGAGGGAAATAAAGAAAAGGCCGGATTCAGAAATATACTATGTATACACCTAGAAAATTGGAAATATTCAGAGACTTGCTGTCTTTGAGATGTGAGTATCAAAAGCATAAAAGAACAAGTACTAACCTTATTAAAGTTCAACTTATTTAATGAGGGGTGTACCTTTGTTTTACATATTTTAGTTCAAAATAAAATGTACAGATATATTTGTTAATCATTAAGCCAAAACAATTTTCTTGTTAATTAGACCTCTGCTGGGCTCTGTGTTATTTTTATGGAAATCAAAATGCAGCAGCTGTGATTCCTGGTGTTGGTTGCTCTTTAGTGGCCTGAGAATTATAGTTATGACCCAATCCAAAAGCAGAATCTAGCTGTCTCTAATTCTGCTGTATCTCTCAGGGGCACTTTAACTCATTATTAGATGTGCCTCAAGCTTTCCATTTTCCCAAACTTTTATGTCACCAACTTAATAAGTATATAATTTATAGTGAGTGTAATTAATACTTTAACTGGGGCCTGTGTAAAGTTCATGGTAACTAGTGAGAAACCTATTAGATGCATTAAGAGTCCATATGTTATCTACAGAAAATGGGTGGGCTGGGTAGATGGTCAAGGGAGTTAAACAGAAAATGGTTGGAATAGCTCTTTTTTTTTTTTTTTTTGAGAAAGTAAAGAAAAAGAACGGTTCCTGGAGAAAGAGAAACATTAATGACCACAGAGTATTGAGTATTTATTTAGAAAAAAAATACTATCAAGATGATTGAAAGTGAAATGCAGTTAAAACTATTATATTTTTCTTGGTTTCCAAAAGACCAAAATGTTTTCTTTCTTTCTGATGATTCCTTCTTGGTCTAGCACCATCTTTTATATAGATATCTAAACGTTCCCAGCAGTTGTTGTGCCTGGATACCTTCCATAACTCTACTTATACTTTCATGATGTGAGAATCCACCACTTGCAGAACTTTAAAAATTGCCTGCGTGCCCAAGATCCTCAAGTTCATTTCTCCCAACCTACCATTTCTTAATCCAGACTGGTAACAGCGACACCCTGAAACATCTCTGCTTTGATCACTCTTAAGACAACCTGTGCTGAATTTTCTCCGGATTAAATTTTAATTTACATCCCCAAATGGTCCTCTCCTCCATCTCCCCAAGTGAACCTCCTCTTTGCCGCAGCCTGGAGACTTCATGCCTGTAAGCTCTCAGAGGTTTGTCGCACTCATCTTCCCAATCTTCTCTCTTCCTCTGCAGGCCGAGCTCACTCTGTCTCTATCACAGCAGCGAGTTCACAATGGCCAGGGTGAGTTCTCAGGTTCAGACGACCTTTATTGTTTTTCTGTTTCTTCTCCCCCAACTCCCCCCGACCCCCATAAGGTCTACAAGGGCAGGGATGGAATACCCATTCTCATATACCACGAACCCGGCAAGTGCCTGCTATCTAATAGGTCATATGTTTGATGCATAGTTAGTGCTCTATATCCATTTTAAAGAACTTCTTTATGTAGATCAAAACATGTTGTTATTATTTTAAGAAAAGAGGACTATTTAAATATTTCTCCATGGAGGAATGTCTCTAGAAATACTCTTGGTTATATTTAGCTGATTAACTCATCTGCAGTCTAACAGAAGCATGTACTTGTTTCTCATTAATAAAAGGCTTGCTCATAACCCTTACCCAGCAGTTCTCCTATGCAGCTGACCCATAGCTTTACTATTAGTGGTAGATGCACAGAGAGCGGGCGCTGGTCTTCCTCAGGAAATACTACAGAGATCTGTAATCTAGGTCAGACGACGCTGCTCTAAGGACTGCAAACGCCCACTTAGCTCTTGCTGCTCGTCACCGAGATAAGAAAACCATGTTCAAACAACAATGCAAAATTACTTACTCTGCAATTATTATATCTGGTTCACTTACACGAGAACACGTTATTCTCGTTCTCTTTGGACCTCTTGCAATTTTAACATGTTACCACGGTCTGTAAGTAAGTTTACAGTCAGTGTCTCCTGAGGGTAACCACCAGACAGAAAGCTAGATAATAGTTATTCTTCTGTGAGAGGTTTGATCTGGAAACCCCAGCATGGTTTTATACACCAACTAAGTTTCTATAGTGCTGGCATGTCCCATGTCAAGTCAGTGACTAAACAGGAAAGAGCTGCCTGGGACATTCCGTGCCCTCATGGTTTTCTGCACTATGGTACATGCAGAACTCTGAGCTGTGGCTCAGGCACTCACACCCTTCAGAAACAACCCTAGCGACAGTACTGCTCTCCGATGCTGCAGACCCGATCCAAATGTCCAAAGCAGTGTTATAAGTGCTTTGTCGGGAACTGTAAGATTTCCTCTGAACATTTAAACAACTTTTGACAAACGCGGATGCTCATTAGGCTTTCTTTGGTCCTGAGACATAAAACCAAAGGCTAAGGTATGTATAACAGGAGACACATAATGATGCAACAGCGCTTTCTGTCCTCGAGCTTGGACTTACGTCTATGTTGGGCAGCACAGGCTAAGACTGGACCCTAATCAGACTAAGCTTTTCAGCAGTTCAGAAAAGACATGTATGAAAGTGAAGGCTTCCCCGTCATTTCCTACTACAGTTAAATCTAGCCCATGAATTGTGTCTGATTAGTCAAATTTAGCTCAGACATGAATCTTGGTTGTAAATTTAAAAACCAGTCCAAGCTTTAGCGGATGGCATCTCTGCATCTTAACAAGTGTCCTGGTCCAGCTTAGCTTTCAGCTCGTGCTCCAGGTCCACTGCTGGGTGGACACTTCTGAGGAATGACGGTTTGTAATTGCCTGTGGCTGGAGATCTGCATTATGTTAGTGATCAGCTAATCTCGCCATAATTTGTTATTGGATTTTGTAAGAGACAAAGACAATGGCTTCTACTCCCAAAGATAAAAATAAAGGTAGAGTTAAAAATTCAGAGACTGCATGAACAAAATCTGCACTTCTATTTGGGAAGCAGCACATAATTAGTTACTTTGAAAGAAAACTTCAAGATGATGAGAGGCAAGACGCCGCACACATGTAATTTTTCTTTTAGTGTCTTTAGTCTGAACAAGTGAGCGTGTGCAAAGCACTGTAAAGGCGATTAGATGGAACAACTAAGCTTCTTCTTCAAACAGACAGCCAGCCACAGTTCATCTTGATACGTTTTTCTTATCTTTGGATAACAAAGGTGGCTGGGAGGAGTGGAGAGAGGGGAAACTGTGGTTGGAGTGTATTGTGTGACAGCAGGATCTATTTTCAATAAAAAATATGTTCAGTCTATTGCATTTATTTTTTTAAAGGGGGTCAATGTGTTTCCTACGGAAGTCTTTGGGGGTTGATTTACTGCAAGATACTTAGAAAAACCTGAAATGTTCTATTTCCCCAAGTTAATGCCAATTCACCATCTATGAGAGAGAGAGAGAGCGAGAGAGCGAGCGAGCGAGAGAAAGAGAGAGAGAGAGAGAGAGAGAGAGAGAGCTTTAAGTATATCCCACAGAACCTTGCAGTATCTTACAAATATAGACAGGTTCAAATTCAAAAAGCTTATATTGCAGAGTCAGTATAGAGAAAGCTACTTTCAATAAAGGCTGAGGTTAACGAAAGTCTTTATTGATAACTCTTATTTTTTTATCTGTTACTTAAAAAATATTTTTTCCTGGGTAACAAAGGAGAGGAATAGACAGTGTGCTGCAAACACTTCAAATCAAGGTTGATTTTGGACGCACTGTAAAACAGAACTGCCACATCACGATCCCATTGTGTCTGATGGGGAGAACTCACTCTTGTTTTCAGCCATGAAGCTGGGAAAGGCATTCCATCTTCATTGGCCATTTTCTGCTGTTCAATACTATTTGACCAGTTGTTCTTAACCAAAAGGATGGCAAGCCCTTTTCTCTTAATCTTCCTTTTACTTAAAGACAGGGAGCTTAAAATAAATGTTAAGCCTTTCAGGAGACATACAAAAGAAGAAGACTGTTCTCCCACAGAATCTTCATCAGTGGAACTTTGGCACGTAGCTGAGTCTCAGAACCACTTTCATCGTCGCGGCTGCACACAGCACACACACACACACACACACACACACACACACACACACACACACACGGTGCAGTGGGGATCCCCAAGGGGCATATCACTGTTAACAGCCCGCCCAGCCATTTGGTTATCATTATATTGTTAATGGATTTTTAGGATAATAACTCTGATACAGACAATAAAATGCCTTAATTAGTTTGTCATCCCTTTTCTCTGAGAACAGATCTGACTTTATGAGGGGGTACGGTGCAATGCTCTTCTGGGTTCCTGCTTGCTTGGCTCTAGAAGTCAAGGTAGCTCCTAATCTAGATTATATGCGCAAATGAAACTCACTTGTAGTAATTTTAAATAAATAAAAATGACAAAGCCTCGGGGTACCATGGGAGCAATAGATAATAAATAACGAATGAGATGGAAAACTTAGCAAATAAACAAAATGGCGCACAAGGGAAAACCGGTGGGGTGACATTTGGAAAGGTGGGAGGAAGATGGGATCAACTTTGTTTTTTAAAAAGTACTGATTTGTGGTTGGTGTGTGTGTGTGTGTGTGTGTGTGTGAGTCAGATGACAGGGCAACCTTAGGGGTCTGGTCCTTTTATTCCTACCTACTTGAGGCATGATCTCTAGTCTGCCACTATAGTTTTTACACTGGGGTCAGTTGCCTGCAAGTTTCTAGAAGATTCCCTTCTCATGCACCTCATCTCACTGTAAGAGTGCTAGGATTATAGGATGCACTGTCCTATCTAGATCTCACATGGGCTCTGGGGACCTCAACTCTGAGAGTCAGACTTGACCAGCAGGCACTTTTACTCACCAAATCGCCTCCCTGGCCCGGCAACTCCGCCTGCACGGTGGGTATGGAACAGAAAAGCTTCCCCACTTTATGGGGGAGAGAGGCAGAGGCAAATTAGTGGACTCATTCAAATCGTGTAACTCTAATAGTCAGAGGCAGGATTTGAACGTAGGCCATTTGGGTCTTGAATTATTAGCCACTATACCTTTAAAATACTACTACTACAACAACGACGATGACGACGACAACAACAACCCCCATAAAAATGTTTTGAAAAGTAGCACACAAGGAGCAAAGGTGACGAACCATAACTCCCCCCTGGTGGTAGGTTGTGCCCAAGTATTTCTAATGGTTTATTCTGTTCTGTAATCTTTCAACAAAAAAGTCTACCACCACTCATATGTCAGCAGAAGACAGAGTAAAAATATTGCTGGCCTAAGCTTTTCCTTCTTATCTTAGCAATTCTCAATTTAGAAGAGTGTGAATGCGGAGAATGTCAACTTGTTGACAGCTCTCAGAGCGCAGCTCCCCAGAGTCCCAGGAATCTGGACCCGGGCACCGATTTGTCAAAATTAAGTAGCTCTGAGCATATGCTGCAGAATCAGAGTGTAGACTCAGGTGAATCTTATAAACCTTTTTTATTTTTTATTTTGTATATTTACGACATGTGATATATTGTGACATGTACATATGTAGTGTAATAATGTGTTTGTCCCTTTTTGAACTGTATGTACGGAAGCATCTGGAACGCAGCTTTTCAATATGCAATATTCTATAGCGTTTTCCGTTATCTTGTTAACTTTTACATCCTGGTTACACAGCTGATATTTATAAATAAGTTCCCAGCAGATACTGAAATGCCTTATGAATCACCGAAGATTGAGCTGACACTGGAAGCAGCACTGGTGAAATCTGTCTCTGCCCTTCAGGAGCTACAGGAACTGGGCTCTTCCAGGCAGGTCCAAATGCTTACACCCTCGGCCCCACCTTCCTCACGCGTCGTCTGGATCACAGCATTTGACAATCGGTCCTCAGGAATCCCCTCCTCTGCAGTACCCCTCCCCAGGAATCAGCCCTTCACTGCACTCTGCCAGCCTGAGTGCTCCCATCTGGCCCCTCTACCGTCTCTTTCGAGCTGTCTCCGAGGACTTCTCCTTCTGTCACATCCATTCTCCGGGTGTCGGGGCTTCAGCTATCACAGACAATATCTTTTTCTCTCAGCCAGAGCTCCACAGCCTCACCTTGCACCCAAGCTCCACTACACATTTACCATTTCCTCAGTGTTTCACCTATTAGGGCTTATGCTCCTTCTTCCTGAAAATGTCTTTTGTTTTCTTTTTTGGCTGACATCCTTGATTGTTAACAATTTTGAAACATTCATGAATCCTGCTGAACCAAAAAACAAAACAAAACAAAACAAAAAAAACAAAACAAAAAAACCCAGTTTCCTTTTAGTTTCTTTTGCTCTGAAACAACCACTCCTGTGAAGTTACTGATTTATTTATTCAATAGTCCTTACTGATGATTGCTAAGGTACATTTTGTATCCCTATTGACGATAAAGAGGTTCTAATGGGAAAATAAAGCATTGGGTGGCAAGTAAGTCCTGTTAGAAAAAGCGAGCGAGCAGATCGAGGACTGACAGTCATGATGGTGATCAAAAGGTGGCCTGGGCCGGGAGGATGGGATGGAATGAAGGCGGGAGCTTTGTGGAAGAAGGGGACTTCATTGTGGGCAGGCGTGCGGAGGGCCATGGCCATAGGTTTGGTATAGGAGTAGGCTTAGCATGTCTGAAGGACGACACAAAGACGCTTATGGCTAGCAGATACAGTCAGAGTGACAAACATACCAATTAGCTGTTAGGGCTCCGAATGAAGAAGCTAGTAAATGCCAATCAACACTCCACTGCTGAGCAAAAGCACCAATAGCTCCTCATTGTCTACTAAACAAAAATCCTTCCTAACACTTTGCCAGGTGTTTATAATAGTATACAGCCAATTCTTAACTTATTTTCAATTACTTCTTTCTATTATTTGTGCTGAAGATGAAAGCTTGAAAAATGATAGTCTAGGACCAAATGTGGCCCATCGCCCATTTTTTTTTTTTAATAAATAAAGTTTTACTGAAACATACCCTAACAATTTCTTATTACCAAGGACTGCTTTCCTGCTACAATGGCAGAGTTGAGTGGTTGCAACATAGACACAGGGCCATTTTTTTTTTCAAGTCATGGAACCTAAAAAATAATTTGCTGAACCAAGTTGTAAGCAAACGAAATCTCAAGAAGCTTTTTCCTTGTTTCTAACCTTACATTTTATCCTGTTACTTTGTTATTCCTTTCCTTTACAAAGCAATTCCTGTATTCTACCTTTGTGAACCTCCATTCTGTTCATCCTTCAGGAGGGATCATCTCCTTCTCTCCATGAACCTTTCTTCTGTTCGTAGGCTAAGTACAATAATGCCTCTTTGAAGCTGTTCCCACCCCAATCCTCAGAACCTAGGCTCTGTTCTATCATATGCGAAGAAGTCAGGTTGATAGTCATTTGATCTGAAATTAGAAGGGCTGCATTTGTTCAGCGCGAGGACGAAGAACCTTGCAGTTGGGGGCTGGGAGGAGAAGGCCCAGCCCTGGAATGAACAAGTGCTCTGTAAAAGGCCAGCTGGCGCTGAGGGGGAAAGGCCAGAGGCCAGGAATGTAAGCAGCTAGAGAGTCTAGAAGAGGAAAAAACAAAACAAACACAAAATCCTCAAGAACTTCTAGAAGAGCAGAAAGCTTTCCTGAACCTCAGTTTTAGCCTAGAGAGACCCATTTTGAACTCTAGGCTTTTGGAACTTTATGGGAACATATTTGTATTGTTTTAAGACACCAAGTTTGTGGTAACTTGTGGCAGCATTTATAGAAGACAGATGTTATTTCCCTCCTTAAAATCCGTTAACACCTGAAACTCTTCAGTGTCTCCTCTATGCTACAGTCGTATTGTATTCATAAACATTTCGATTCTGTCCATACATGGCTATCTCCCTGCAGGAGAAGCATATAGCCCATTTTACCCCTGTATCTGCTATAATGACTACCACGGGTGCCTTGTCCAGAGCACGCTATCAAGAAATGATTACTAATGAGTGCTTAGTATGTTTGAAAAACTGAAAGCACAATGTCCAAGAAAGCAATTAGGGATAATTAAAGAGAGTATTTGTTAAAAATTCACACATGGCTAATAATGAGGTATAAAGCTCAGGCACTCACTGGGGCAAACACAAACGAATAATGCTAAAATGTCGTTTCCAGTGGGGGGTTTTCAGAGAAGGACTCGGAGCACAAAAGGAATGAAAGATGAGGGCATTTCAATCATGGTCAGATTATAAAAGGTTTGTGCTTTCATCAGATGAGAAGACACAGGGTGCACACAGGACAAATGGGTCCATCCTGTCAGTATCATCTGGGAGCCTGACAAGCTCGTGGCATCCTCTAGCTCTGCAGCCAAAGCTCATATAAAACGACAGACAGCTCTGTAGAGCAAGAAGAAGTAAAGAGAACTGGGAAACGGCTCACTTTCATATTAGGGTTTTAAGAGTCTGTTCCTTTATAAAAGCAAATCAGTCCTTTCTGTATTTGCACAGTGGATTCATCTGTTTCCTTGCATATGAAGAGTTTTCCTTTCTCCAGGTTATAAGAAGGATGTGTCCTTGAAGGGGAAGGTGACTTGTTCCTTTTTCCTGGTTACGGGTGAGCTAACTTACTAAGGAGCTTATTCATCAATCACTGAGCATCAACTGTGTGTCAAGTGCCCTGACAGGTGCTGGAGGATTGAGCTGACTGAGACACTGTCACACGGTGAGGTGGAAAGCTGTGTCTCTGGGGAAGATTCATGACAGCATTTCTCACGCGGCAGCGGCTGACTGCTTCTGGAGGCTGCTGTCTTAATTAAACCCTGAGAGGCTACCCTCTCCTCCTCTCACACTTCCCTCGGTTACACAGAGAGTCAAGGGGGAACAGAGAGAGGTGTTTGTAACTTGAAATTTGATTCAAATCCATAAGAATATAGTTTGAATCTCATTCCAATAGGAGAAAATGTTGAATTCCCAAGGAACTCTGTGTTTGCTCTTAGAAAGGTCATTTCCTCACTCAGGAGTTCGAAAGACACTGAGTGTAGCTTTCTTTTGTGGTGTAATCAGTCATTACACATAGCAGCCACTGCAAACAATACCCACAGAGCTCCCATGTTCTGCAGGGGGCGGGGGGAGCCAGGCAGTGGTTCAGGGGAATCCTCTCTGTAAGGCCTCACAAGGCTCCCACTGTGTGGGGGGCATGAGTAAGGGCTTATCTGTGGCGTGGCTCGGGCAGGCTGAAGGCTTCCATTAGACTGTCCTCAGACCCTTGCCCTGTGAGTCTCCCAACAAAGCAGTTCAATTCTTTGAACCCTTCCAGGAGTAAGGAAGCCCAGCATAAACCAGACATTAAAGTCCTGTGCAATGCAACCAGGTAGGGCCTGTCACCAGGAAGGCATTCTACTGGTTACAAGCAGACAACACGTCCGTTCCTAGGGAGGGGATTATACCAGACCATTAACATAGGAAACACAGGCCATGGGAGCCACCCACAGAGTCTAACATATGATTTAAGACTTTTTCTCTTTATACTATGTTGCTTTGCTACTACTTTAAATATGCCTACTTTTAACTATGTTTAATAGTGTGTCAATAAGCAAGTTAGCCGCAGCTGCAATATCTAAGTTGTCTGCATTTGTTTAAACATGTAAGTTCATCACAGAATTGTGTGAGGTTTCCCTTGATTTGCACACTATTGTTTCTTCTTTTCTGAGACTGGAATTCTATACTGTCAAGTTAACTTCTGAGAATGTATTGTATCCACTCCTTTCTAGTCTCTAAAAATGAGAACAAACTCATTTAAATATAAGTTTAAAGCAACACAAAACAAGTTTTTTTTTGTTTTTGTTTTTTTTTTTTTTTTTTTTTTTTTTAAGGCACTGACCGGTCTTTCACGGAATCTGTGATGTGTTCAGGTGTGTCACGAGAGCGTCAGGTTGAGAGCCCTGGAGACATGACTGTGACAGCCTGGCAGGAAATAGCTAGCAACCGATCTGCTTTGGGATCTGTTTACGGGCTGGTCCAAGTCTACTCCTGTTGCTTGGCCATGGCTTCTATTCTCACCTCCATTTCTGTCACCTTGTCTGTCATTTCCGTCATCTTTACTCACATCCACACCTTCTGCCCAGGAGCCGTCACCTGAGGCCTTCCGTACTCACGCTCTGGCACATCTATTACGTTGGAAGATGAAAGAATCTTCCATAGACAGACTGTAACCAGAAAGTCCCCAAAACTGGTGCCACACGTCTAGTTAGGGATGGATAAATATAAGATGGGTGACTTTGTTCTACCAAGTCTTTATTTCAAAAAAGTAAAATGTACTTGCTGTGACTCCTTAATACAGTTCCTCATGTTGTGGTGACCCCCAACTACAAAATTATTTAATTGGTACTTGATAACTGTCATATTGCTACCATTATGGATCATAATGTAAATACCCGTGTTTCCCAGTAGCTGAGGAAAAGCACTGTGAAAAGGGATGTCCTGCACAAGATGAGAACCATTGCTCTATAAATACTGCATACGTGGCCCCAAGCACTGCTTCCATCTTGTTGTGAGGTTCCTGTGCTGTTTTTAAGTCCTTTTTTTACATTAAAGGGATGCTTTACATTGTAGAAGTAATAAATAATTTCTCTTAAGAAAAAGTTCAGAAGTTTCGAAGGAAAACAAAACACAATCTTCCAAATCTTTCTGAGAGGGCAACTGTTATCACTGTATTAGATACAGTATCTGATCCAACACCACTAACCCATTGCTGCATCGTGGGTATTCATATCTAAGCCATAAAAATTAGACAAACTGTATTTTGGTCAGTGATTTTAATTAAAAAACCTCCCAGATTGCAGCCTTATGGAGTGCTTTACATTTTGAAGAACACTTTCACACCAAGCTCCTTAATCCTTGAGATGACCCCATGAAGATGATATCCCTTCTTTGGAGTCCTGAAGTTAGAATACTGAGATAGCTCAAACTTTCCAGCTCTTAGCTGCAATGATGGTAAGACTATATGATTTAATACAGTTCTCAAAACAAAAACAATGGCCAATTCAATTGTGACAGGATGTCTTAACGGTGCCCTAGTCACACTCAAAGGACTTTACCTAGAGACTTAAGACACTGTCCTTTCTAAGCTTCTGACTGAAGTAAATTGTGAGTCTTAATCTCTTCATATTTTTAGTTGTGTGTGTGTGTGTGTGTGTGCGTGCGCGCGCGTGCGTGCATGTGGTATGCACATGAGTGCAAGAATATGTGTTTGTGTGCAGAGCCCAGAGGAAGAAATAAGACACCCTACTTCCTCATTCCTGCCTTGCTCACTTGAGACAGGGGTTTCTTAGTAAGCCCCGAGTTAGGCTGTGAGCCAGCAACTCCCAGGAGATCCCAACTTCCAGCACCAGCATTACAAGAATCCACACAGGCATGCCTTATTTTGTTTTGTGTTGTTTTGTTTTGTGGGTGCTAGGGATTTGAACTCAGTTCCTTACACTTGCTCAGCAAGAGCTCTTAACTCATACCTTCTATACCTTACAGGGTAGCTAAAGAGGTTGTATTGAAAGAAAAGTAGCAGTTAAATTATGATTGTAAATTATAAAACTAAGCAAACCTTCTATATCAATGACACTAGTTTTAAAAATAATATTTGTAATATAGTATTAATATTGTTCTGAAAGCAAGGTCTGATCTTTTGGATCTAAATTGAACTGCCTTATTATATTACGCAATTATGAAAGGTGTTACTGAAAACATTTTAATACAGCTGCCACCCTGCTTGGATAAACTGTTAATTCTTTGTGCTCATATAAATCCCGGAGAACACCTATTCTATTATCTCAACAGGATGCCTTCAGTTTAAATGGAGACCTTTTTCAGATTTTGGGAGAAAACCATTTCTGTCAGGCATTCTGTAACTAAAATTAGTTTTGAGAAAAAAAATTATGGAGGAGCGATTTTCTTCTCTGTCTACTGCTATCGCTACAGAACCCCCAATGGCTTCTGTGATCTTAGGAGCAGTCTCTGTCCTCCCTTTCTGTTTGAAATCAGTTTGTGTGAAAGTCTGTTAGCCACATTCATCCTAGGGTGTACAGGCTTTTTATTTGATTAAATCCTAGTCTCTCTACATCCTGCAATCCCCTTGACAACCTTATCCTTGCCTTTGAGAGAAATGAAAACTCTCTTGTCTAGCCATGCCTTAATAACTTGAGGCTACTGATAGTATACATGATTAAAGTGTAGATTTGAAATATGTTCCTGGAAATGATCTTCTATGAAAATGCATGATACGTGGTAGCTTTGGGACTGACTCACAGCAGAAAATGGGTTCCATATATTAACTACCAGAAACATGATGGTTTCTTGATTTTATGACTCAAAGGCTGCATAGGTTTACTTCCTATGTGGCAACATAAAATGGTAGATGCTGCTACATATCTGATAGTATTGAATATTTTCAGCATCCAATTTCTCAGGAATTTGTTCAATAAAAACAGCACATATTTGCCAACTGACTGATATGCAGCTCGGTCAATAGGGCGGCATGTAGTTATCTAATAACCAGGATGAGAAGAGACAAGTAGTGTTCATTGCTACTGACTTCAGGGCATTCACTAAGGTAACACCCAGAGTTATCAAGCTGAAACATTAGTAGTGGACTTCAGGTTTTCCAGCATCTGATGCTCAACGGAGCAGCACAGACATCTCTTTAAAATGAAGTATTCTTTGCTACTCCAAGTCCACCCAAGGGACTGCCATCCCCACATCCACCATTGTATCCAATTAACCTTGCTGTTTCCGTCATTCTTGTTATTACACTTCAGTGTAAGAATTGTCCACAAAACTTTTGAAATGTAGGTCATATTATTTTATCGCTGCTTGAAACCATCGATGGCTTCCTGTGACTCTTAAAATATAAGACATGCACGTCATGTAGAGCGGTTGCCCTACATCTCCAGCCTTATCTTAGGGTTCGCATCTGCCTGCTCAGACCTGGAGGGTGCATGCTCATGTTTTACTGTCCCTCGAACATTTCAGGGTTACCCCTGCCTCAGAGCTTTGGTAATGGGCTGGAGAAGCCCTTCCAGTGGTTTTCTTCCAGTTGAGTCTGGACTTCAACTCTTTGTCCACCAGTCTTAAGTAGCATCTCCATTTAGTTGCTTTACCTAGCATATCAGCTGGTTTTCTGATGTGTGTAACATTTACTGCTTTCTGTAATAATGATATTTGCTTTTACCTGCTACATTTACACAGGCTGCTGGCTAGCAAGGCCTAGTGTATGAATGATACTTTAGGCATTTTGTGATTTATATTGTTGTTTTAGTGTCTGTTCCATGTCCACTTGTAGACATTCAGTTTGTGAAAGAATGAAATTCATCTAAATGACTGCCTTTTTAAGGTGTGTGTTTCTCTTTTCTTTTCCTTCCTTCCTTCCTTCCTTCCTTCCTTCCTTCCTTCCTTCCTTTCTTTCTTTCTTTTTTTGATTATGGAAATAAAATTTAACCCAGAATGAAATGGTTTTCCTTGAAGCTAACAACAATTAAATTGTTCAAAATAAAATTCAGTGCATTTTTTTAGTAGAACCATAAAAACTTTTCAATTTTCAATAATACAATGTAATATATGCTTACCATTTGTTGGATGGTTAGAGTCTATGAATATCTACAATTCTTAAATATCTGACTCTGGAAAATGAAGTCATCAGAGAAGAACTGGACCCTACCATGAGATCTTAGCTTTTCTCTCAGTTGACACATTCACAGGAGAAAGTACTCCCTAGCAGGCTGAACCCTTTGGCCACTTCCGAGAGAAGCAGGAGACGCGGTCCATGTAATACCCTTAGGGAAGGCAGATAACTAATGCCAATTCGAAACAGGACGGTTGACAGCCACTAAAGGAACATGGTTATGTGTTTTCTTTTTCCTTTCTTCCCTCTTACAAATCAGGCTAATAATAAAGTATGCTATCAGTAGTAATGAAAAAAAATAAAGATATAAGTGTCAGGTACTGAAGGGCTGGTAAGAGAAGAGATGAAGTATGAACTTGGGGTCTGACAGAAGGGAGGAATCTAAGGGAAAAATCATGAAGGCATGTGAGATGTTCCACCACTGTCTTCCCCCTATGTCATGAAACATTTCTAACTGGCATACAAAGCTTTCATTTAGCTTTTATGCTCTATGTGTTACACATTTTTAAAAAAACAAGTTATCTACTTAGAATTAGTTTTTGATACTGGAAAGGATGTGGGGGTCCTTGGGGCTCTTGATATTTGACTAAGGTGTTACAGTTACTTCTCAGAACATAAGGTGAAGAGAGATATTAAACTGACATCCTACTTTTATGAGTTTAATTAGTGGGTTAGAGAGATGGCTAAATGGTTCCTAGTTGTACTACTCTAGCTGGGTTCAGTTCCCAGTACCATCACGGCAGCTTACAAACACCATGACTCCTGTTCAAGATGTACTATGCCCTCTTCTGGCCATAGTAGGTACCAGACACACATATGGTGCATAAACATATATTCAAGTAAGACACTCATGCTTGCAATAAACGTAAATTAAGTCAGTAGAGGTAAACGATTTCTAATTAATGACAGAGATAGCAGAGTTGATGCAGGATATGTGCAGAGCCAAGTATATGTAATCAGAGGCTCAGTGCTGCGAAAGGGAATGGTTCTCTTTATTTTCAGCTGGCTGAATAACATCTAATTAGTCTATCAATTTATAACAGTTGGACTTTTATATTTTTCATAAGAAATGCTATAATCAAAATATTTACACATATATCTTTTATTACTTTCTTTGTAAAAAAAATACTAAATAGTTGAGGTTAGTGAGTTAAAATGTAATCATTAAAAACATTTTTAACCTTAAATTATTTTCAAAAGATCTTGTGTGTGTGTATTCTCAAGAATATTGAGCCAAATGACATTCCCACCTGTAGTTGATTGTTTATTTTCAACTTTAATTAGTGGCAGGCCCAGATGGCTCCTAATTTTTTAAATGACTAATATATGAATAATTTAAGAGAAAGGAAAGTATATTCTTTATGGAATGATTCATGCCCCTTGTTTCCTTTGTACAGCCCCTTGTAGGGGTAGGAAATTTAGCTCTGACTGCATCTCAGTTGTGTGAAATGACAAAGGTTAAGACCCCAGCTGTGATATAGTGTGGAGACTCTCCTTCCGTCCTTTACAGGGCACTCCCAATGACAAGTGCCAACTCAAGCATGCAAGCAGAAGGGAAAGGCTTAAGCATAACTACAATCTGAGTCCTAGACTCTCCTGAGCCTTGACATGTATGTTTTCTTGCTTTAATGCAGTGGGTTTTTCAATAATACGTATCTGTTTATAAGAGCTTGAATGAGATAAATATGAAACTATGTTACATATTCCTACTGGCTTTGACTGTTGTGAGCAGGTTGTTGGAGCTGCCCAGCTTAGGTTGGGGGTTGGCCGTGTGTGCCTGCACTGTGAACGCAGGGGTGACGCGAGAGCATCTATGTGTAGCTGGAGAAGATGTGACTGTGTAAGTCACATGTACTTGGTGCTAGCTCCTTCTCCATCAGCACTGGTGGACTCCCATGTGTGTTTGATACGAAGCACGGCCTGTGCTTCTCAAGAGACCAGCACCCACTTGCCTTCTCCTTCACAAAGAATCTGGGGGAAGTCCGCAGATTTCAACGAAGCCAAGGACTACCCCAAGAGAAGAGTGGAAACAGTTTCTCACTCCTCAGCTGGGCTGTACTTCATTCATTAGCTTTCGATCTGCAACACCGGAGTGTGTTCCTGCCAGGGCCCAGTTTGCCCAGAATTACTACTGTTGTTCAACAGAGGAAGTAGCAGGCTAGCCCTTCCTGCTTTCCCACTATGAGGTGCTATCTGCCCCACCCTAAAAAGGGATGAGGATTCCTTGTAATCTTCTCCCCGTATTTATATCCTATTTATCATTTCTATGAGAACCTGAAGGTAGGAAATTAAGCAATTCTCCATTTTTAGTTCTAAGCCAACCTTTAGCAGCTGAGCCATCTCTTCGGCCCTTACACTCACACTGGAAACTCAAGACTCTTTATTTTATTAAAGGTCTCCTATGGGATACATTTTTAATGTATGGACAAATGTCTTGTCTATGGCAAGACATTTTAAATTTTATTTTAAATCAGAACAATTGCTTTTGTTTTGTCAATCTCTATGTCAATCAAACAAGGAGCACTGTAATAAAGCAGCAGTTATTTCACATGAGGATCACACTGAGGTACCACGATGTTATTGGCCATGAAGATAGTGATGGAGATTGGGAGAGGATTCCCAGGGTTCCAGTCCTGACTGAGCTGTCTATATTCCCTCCTTTCCGTCTTACATGGAAGTGGATGGACAGCTGTGTACTCACTGGAGCACCTCTAGGGAAGCTCAGAGACTATAGAGCAAAGCCTTCATGGATTCACAAACTCCCTGACAACTGTCTCCACAGGCACTCTGATGAGGCCATGCTTACAGTGATCCTACGTATGGGATCCTAGCTTGAGTTTCAGAAATCTGAAAATGGATGCAAAATGCCTATGATTCAACATTTCTGGAAGGGGGATTTCATCAGGAGTTCAGAGGAATTGACAACCTAGAACAGGCTCAGGATTGTCTCCCAGACAGTCTTCTGAGCTTGGTTTTAAAATATAAGATCTCACAATGGAAGAATGGATAGAGAAAATGTGGTTCATTTGCACATGGAATACTACAATTCAGCTATTAAGAATGAGGATATAATGATATTTGCAGGCCAATGGATGGAACTAGAAAATATCCTGTGTGAGGTAACTCAGACCCAAAAGGACATGCATGGTATGTACTCACTAATAAATGGATATTAACTAAAAAGGTACAGAATACCCAGGACACAATCCACAGAACTCAAGAAAGTTAACAAGCTGAAGGATTCAAGTAAGGATGCTGCAGTCCCACCTGGGAGGGAGAAGAGAGTAGTCACGGGGGCTGGGGGGCTGGGGGGTGGGCAGGTAGGGACCTGGGTGGGAAAGGGGACAAGGGGAAAATGATCATGTATTGGGGTGGTGATGAATCAGCTGTGAAGCCCCAAGGGCCAACAGATAGAATGGAAACAGGCAAGCTCAGGAGGTAGGAGGGGGAATGTACTGAGACCTGGGAGGTGAGAGACAGTCAGGACTCCGAGGGAGGGACCTTAGATGAAATGCCCAACAGTGGGGAGAGGGAACTTGTAGAGTCCACCTCCAGAAAGACAGGACACCAAGTAGAGGATGGGGATGCCATCCCACAGTCAAAAACTCTGACCCAGAATCGTCCCTGTCTAAAAGAACTGCAGGGACAAAAATGGAGACGATACTGAGGGAACGGAGGTCCAGTGACAGGCCCAAATTGGGATCCAGCTCAAGGGGAGGCTCTGAGGCCTGACACTGTTACTGCTGCTGTGCAGTGCTTACAGACAGGGGCCTGGCATGGCTGCCCTCTGAGAGGCTCAACAAGCAGCTTATCTAGACAGATGCAGATACTTACACCCAACCAATGGACAGAAGCCAGAGACCTCTGTGGCTGAATCAGGGAAAAGCTGGAAGAAGCTGAGGAGGAGAATGACCCTATAGAAGGACCAGCAGTCTCAACTAGCCTGGATCCCCGAGATCTCTCAGACACTGAGCCACCAACCAAGCAGCATACACCAGCTGTTATGAGGCCCCCGACACACATACAGCAGAGGAATTCCTGGTCTGGCCTCAGTGAGAGAAGATGCACCTAACCCTGGAGAGACATAAGGCCC
Organism: Apodemus agrarius; assembly: GCA_964023405.1. NCBI lineage: Eukaryota > Metazoa > Chordata > Mammalia > Rodentia > Muridae > Apodemus > Apodemus agrarius. Next base: position 76,750,954 of record OZ030015.1, read on the forward strand.
CAGGGAGGCGGGAGGACTGGTAAGGTGGAGGTGGGGGCTGGGGATATCCTTTTGGAGAAGGGGGAGAAGGAATGGGATGAAGAACTGTCAGAGGGTGGACTGGGAGGGGGATAACAATTGTAAAAAATGTAATTAATAATAATAACAAAATTTTAAAAAGTTGTAAAAAAAAAAAAGATGAAAGATCCAAGAAAACTTATCCTACAGGTTTCCAAGGAAGAATTTTAGTGTACCATCCTAGAATGTATTTATATTAAGTCAAAATGGAAACCACTGCCCAAGTCAATATTTGAAATTATAACGTGAAATACTCAGACAGTTAAGGGAAAAGAAATGAGGTTGGGGGGGGGGTTGGCTGACTGAGCTACTTCTCTGTAGTAATTTTCTGCTTCCTGTTATATACATTTGAAAAAAACCACTGCTTACAGAAAAAAGCAAAGGAGCTAGGTTTCTCTGAATCATTAAAGAGGTATGCCTGATAAAGCCGGAAACACTGACAAACCATGCCAACATTAACAGTACGCTTCACAGAAGGCAGCAAAGAAACCACTGGTTCTAAGCAACTGAGCTCAGACGACGTTGTAGAGGATGAAAAGTGCACGTGTCGGTTTTCTGTTCTCTTCCAAAGAAACTCTGCTGAATTTCAAACATTTTCTTTGAATAATCATGTTTGACGGAGCTAATGGTTAATGTGCGTGAGGTGATTAAAATTAATGACTACAATATCCACTGGGTTATGTGTAAGCAGGTGTTTCCACACAAGCATAAAAAATGTTTATACATAGAACACTAGTCTACACATATTTATTAGAAGTGATTGAGGTTCAGCCCTTCCTAAGAGGCAGAGAAATCCTCTAATCAATTATTATGTGTTCTTGATATATAACTTTATTTTTAAAAATGTATTAGGCTACATAAAAATTTAAACATATATCCATCATATAAGTAAACAGATAATATTTTAGAAGCATGGTTTCCAATTTCAATAATGCATCTGTTAAGTCAAAAGTTACCAAAGGGTCTGTAAATGTGAGTTCATCAAGCCAAGCAATGCTACTTACCAGCCAGGTTTATATCCACAACTTAACATTTTGACGGTTAGGAGGAAATCCTCTTTCTCTCTTTCCCTAGCATCTGCATTTCTACCTCCATCTCCACCTGGTTATCTGTGCTTCCAAGCCCTGATCACCCACCCACCCATCCATCCATTCAGTCATCCACACATCCACCTTCATGCTTTTGGTTCCTGGGTTAGAGAGAGGATCAGGAGCGGGATGGACAGTGGGATGCTGAAGGAAACAAACGGCAGGTCGTGATGCTAAGGGAAGGGACAGACACAAGGACAGCACGTCGCTCTGAACAATGCTGCATGTTAACTGGCACACAGAAGGCGTTATTCATGACTAACTGATATCTGATATGTTCAAATATGGAAAGTTAGATTCTTCAAAGGTAACCACAAAACTAACTTCCGCCTACACAATCTTTTAAAGTGTGCTCATGGTACCTCTTCCTCCAGCACGGGGCCTGAGCCCTGCCCCTGAAATCTGCAGATGGACAGAACGTGGTGGGGGTGACGCTGTGCAGCTTCGGAGGCAGAGCCACAGAGGCAGATGCACTTTCTCCTCTGCTCATTTAGCCATCTGTGTGAGAGAGAGCTTTGAGCCACCATGCCTGGTTTGCTTTCTAAGGCCTCCATGATAGAGAGGATACAAAAGAGACAGGAATTCTAGTCCACATCCCAAGCTGAGTTGCTATGTGGATGTCCAGCCTAGTAGACTCATCAGATGCCTGTAATGTCAGGAGATATCTGACTGTAACTACATCAGAGGCCCATAGTAAGAACTGCTCAGCTGCACATAGGAACTCAACAGGGCCATAAGACAGAATACTAAAATATTTTAGCTGTCAAATTTTGCGGTGATTTGTTATGGAGCAATGGTTAATAGGATACTTAACGATAACATTAGTATTATGTAGAAAGTTCCATTTTATTATTTGTTCTTCTTTGTACCTTTTATGTTTGTATGTTTAGAGCTGTGAAGTGAATGCAATTTAAAAGCTATCATGATGGCTAATATGGTGTTAGAAGAGTAAATGCCTCTTATAGCAGTGGTTCTTAATCTATATAATACAACACCCTTGGGTGATATACATATCCTCTACATCAGATGTTTATGTTACTATTCATAACAGTAGCAACATTACACTTATAAAAGAGCAACAAAATAACTTTATGGTTGGGGTCACTACAACATGAAGATCTGTATTAAAACATTAGGAAGGTTGAAAACCACTGCAAGAATAAGCTATCTGGACCCCTCAGCTAACCGGGATCTCCAGCTTGAAGCGTAAAAGTTGGACAGCTTCTGAAACAAGTCACAGTTGTTTATAAATCCTTGCCTTATACTAACTGATGGTGTGAAGAAAGGTAAGCTGGTTAACCTGGGTCCTCACACTGGAAAGGAGGACACCCGTAGTGTAGTGATATATGTCAAAGAGCAGACACAAAGGTGAAGGGAAGCAATCTGTATATGGAGGTTTCAAATTTCCATCCTGATATGTAGTGTTTAAAGAATGACCTCAGTCTTTTCCTAACTTCCTTGGGCCTCAGCCACCATCTCTGCTGAATGAGCATTGTTACTTCTAAATATCTGCTGCATAATAGAGAATTTCGAAACTAAAAAAAATTAAATTAAAAAAAATTTTTTGGCGAGGAAATCTAATATAAATAGTGCTTTATAGTAAGTTTATTTAATCTTTATAAAACTTCTTTTGAATAGGTATTATATTCATAATAGGAAGAGACATTTAATATTCCTTTCAAAAACCTTCCTCAGATTTTGCTTCTTTAATAGCAATTACTTCTATAATGGATATCATGTTTTTAAGTATAATAATTAATTTTATTTGTAACATGTGGTTATGTTCTGAATATTATTTTCATTTACTTGATTTTTTTTCCTCTTCATCTAAAGTATCTTTAGTACAGCTCTGTCCACGGCGGGACTGTTATTGGTGACTTTGGGCTGATGAGTATTAGGTTCTCCGCCTGAGTGTGGTGCACACAAGGGCATCTGTGGAAATGCATGTGGCACTATTTATGACCCCAGTGTTTGGGGTTCACTTTTGATGTTTCTAGGAAGGATGTCACACCTCATTCCAGACTAACATATAAAATACATTTGACAGTCTTGAGCATCAAAGAGTTATTCTGTCTCATAATTTTCAAATGTCTGATAAGACATTCATGTAAAAGAATTCTAAGTTACCTGATTCTGGAGTATGACTTTGCTTTAGACACCTTAATATGTCTGCATAGTTTAAATATGACTTAACTTTTCCAGGCTGCATTTTCCTGTGTTCAGAGTTTTGTAGGACTGCTCACCATATCAGACAGTCATGTTATAGATGCCCATGAACTTATGCATATTAATCTATACTCACGGTTCTTGCTTTTGTAGGGACTCCATGTGTAGGTGACAATGCCTAGGGCTCTTGGACTAAAGACTTTACCTACTGATATTGTTTCCTCAGGAACCACAGTCATCTTATTTCTCCTCTACTTCATACTTTGGATATGTTATTATAGACTTTATAAATAATGTAGGAGTTAGGAAAATCATGTATAAATTTTCATTGCAGGAAAACAAATGGTATGTTGAAAATAGTTATTAAAAGTTGAAATTCTCAAGAAGAGGCAGAAGTGCCTGGGGGAATGAATGAGGGAATGCAGAAATGTCCAGTGATTTGGGTGATCACTGAGGAGGCTGGGACTTACTTAGAAACTGGTCTGCTCCTCTTGTGTTGACTTGAAAGGCCTCTAGTTCTGATCACACAGTTCCCACACAGTGCTGTGTCTCGGCCTAAGTTGGCCGCTCTGAAGAGCAGGGAACTGGCTTGGCTTTTCCACAGCCCTTTCATGAACTACCCTGTTCACCACCAGAGTCTGTTCTTGATTGTTCCTGTTTTATTTTTTTCTCTTCCTTCATGGTTTTACTTAACCATTTCAATAGTTTATTCTATTTTGTTTCTCTCTGGCTTGGTCTTGTGAGAAACCATGTTAACAACCGTTATGCAGACCAGTCTAGCCTCAGAAGCTCAGAACTCCTCTTGCCTCCGGCTCGTAAGAGCCTTTAGACATAAGTAAGACACCATGGCTGGCTATGTCTCATCAGTCTTTCCTATGTTATTGTTGTTTGGACATCTTTTGAAGTTGGTCTGCACTGGTCTGCCTCAGTATTTCAGGTGCTGGGGTTAGCGCCCTGTGCCACCAGGCCACATCCAACCTCATTCGATTTTCCTGCACCTGTGGTGTAGTTTAAAAACCTTCTTCAGAAGGGCTTTGCCCTTCCTACTTCTAGTGCGATTATTTTTTATTTTATTTATTTATTTATTTATTTATTTATTTGTTCCTATTTATTTTCCAATGTCAAAGATAGTTTGGAAGAAAACAGAAGTGATGACATGCATTAATTATCTGTCTTAAGTTTGATGTTATCTAGAGATCTTGAGCACCTTAAATAAGGCAAATATTCTTTTCCAGAATCCTCATGTTGGTAATTTTAATGAGCTATCTATATTACTGTAGATAATATATTCCGTGCAATTATACTACCAGAACTAAGGTTTTTCTTCTGCTTTGTTTAATAAAATACAAAAAGAAGAGAAAGAAGAAGAAGAAGAGAAGGAGGAGGAGAAAGAGGAGGAGGAGGACGAGGATGAGGAAGAGGAAGAGAAGGAGGAGCAGGAAGAAGGAGAAGGAGGGGGAGGAGGAAGAGGAAGGAGATGATGATGGTAACTCACAGTCCATATCAACCATGGCGTGGACGGATCTGACCAGCTCCTTGGATTCCAGAAGCAGGGTTGAGAAGGAGGAGCAGGAAGAAGGAGAAGGAGGGGGAGGAGGAAGAGGAAGGAGATGATGACGGTAACTCACAGTCCATATCAAGCATGGTGCGGACAGATCTGACCAGCTCCTTGGATTCCAGAAGCAGGGTTGAGAAGGAGGAGCAGGAAGAAGGAGAAGGAGGGGGAGGAGGAAGAGGAAGGAGATGATGACGGTAACTCACAGTCCATATCAAGCACGGCGCGGACAGATCTGACCAGCTCCTTGGATTCCAGAAGCAGGGTTGCTGAGAGGTTGCGCCCATTCCTTGCCAGCAGCGGAAGCGAAGTCTGGGATGCGAACGCGGCTCTTCTTTCACTGCACGGGCAATGGAATGGCCTTGAGCACACTGCACAGCAACGACCCCCACGTGGCCAGACTGAGCCTGCATCTGCTATGTTTGTATAAAAATATTCCTATTTCTAGGAACATTATATTCATAGAGTTTTGTAAGAACTTAATCACAGAATAGTAATTCTGATTTTACTTGTTTATTTTACAGGAAAAAAGCATATTTTAACAAATACTTTGACTTTATATGTAAGAACGAAGTAAATCAAGGATAGCCTACATCCTAAATTGTTTGCTGGTCTTTTCATTTCATTTTGTAAAATATCAAATTAAACATATAAGCATGAGCTTATTTAACAGATGTTTTATATTGCTTACAGTACTATTAAATGTAAATATGGTACATGTATATTTATTTAAGAAATTATCTTTTAAATTCTTCCATTTGTTGTTCCTAACTACATACAGCTAGAAGGCTTTATACAAATCTTCTTACTATATTTTATTTTGCTTTTTATTAATAAATTTTCTTAATTGATAATTTTACATACATAGATAATGAGTTTTGGTTATGTTCCCCATGGTCAGCCTTCCGTTTTCCTTGTAAATCTCTGTCTCTCTGTCTATGTCTCTGTCTCTGTCTTTTTCTCATATTCATTATTTTTCATTTTTTTTTGTGTCCCAGAGTTTAACTATACTGCCATCTGAAATAAATGCATTATAAGATCAACATTTTTCTAAGAAAATTACACTAAAGCTTTTACTTGAAGACAGATGACTTTATTGAAAATAAATCACTATCTACAACCCATTTTCTTAAACATGATGGCATTAACTCACAAGGATCAACTTAAGAATTCTCCAATTGAATGCACTGGCCTTTAGTCTGTGTTGAACAGCTGAGGCTGATATTTATACAGAAGTGTATATTGAGATGAATGAACAAGGCTGTAGCAGGGTTAACTTTGAAGACACAGCAGAAGTTGCTTACTATGGCTATTTAAAATGCCCCTTTCTCCCCTAAAAAGTATTTTAGAGATTGGCTTTTAACTGATTACTTTTAAACTTGATACTTAATACCAAAATTTTGAATTAGTGAAAGTGGAGGAGTACTCGTAACATATAAGAGGGAAATATGACTACAGAGCATTTTAAACTCCTTACTAAAACAGTATTCATAGAATCCACAGAAATAAATTTTAAGTTAACAATGAAAATGCCAGATATTTTCATAATGTGAAATGAAACATTAAAATGAATGTAGAAGTTAGCAGCTGGATATATTATTCCAAATTTGAAAAAAAAAAGCTATGCTGACACTTTTGTTATTGTAGTTGCTGTTGCTGTTGTACGAGAAGGACTCACTGTAGCCCCCTTGTCGACCTTGAACTCAACAGATATTCTCCTGCCTCAGCCTCCCGAGTGCTGGGATTACAGGTAGAAGTCACTGTGTGTGGCTGATTTCCTCTACTGAGCTGCTGTTTCCACGGTAGTATAGTTTCTGTCTCTGCAATTGGTGCTGGTAGAGTTGGGCTCAATAGGAACTATGGGGGTTATAAGGAAACAATTACTTTTAACATAGACCAGTAGGAATCTTTCTTCTGTCTATGCCCTTCACCATACGTAAAAATGCACAGAAAGCCATGGCTTGAGACTAATGGACCTTATCTGTTATGTTTGCACAGAATCCTCCAAGGAGGACTCCTGAAGCCAGCAGCATACTGTGAATAGTAACAAATCAAGGTGCAGTCTACAGACAGCCTTCCTTTATTCAGTTCTCCATGTGGCTAAGCTGAAAGAGGCTGATTGGGTGACTATGGTTTGCAAATTTGATGCAATGATCTGCTGGGATAGGCCTGACCTTCAGCAGGGCACCTGCCACTGGCCGCTCATCCACACAGGCACGATGGGTGACTCCTCAGGTTCAAGTACAGAGCTACAATGGCTGTCTAAATGCTTCTAGCAGTTTCTTAGAGAGACAGAACCCAAAACAAGCAGTATACTCTTGCACTTACTGCCAAAGGGTTTTTTTTTTTTTTTTAGAATCATGTAGCATTCTAAACCCACAAGAATATTTTAGCTGCAATTATTACATGAAGAACTTACTGTGTCTACACTCTGCAGAAAGTAAACTATTCTTACCTTAAATTTGATAAAGGAGCAGAATTCTCCAAAAGTACTTCTTGAATAGCCTAGTGACAGACAAGATGGTGAAGGAAATTTGTAAGTTTGATAGCTTAAAACAAAACAAAAAAACAAACTTTGCTTGATTAATTAATATTTACAATTTCCTCCTTCATCAAGTCTGCATATGTTCCTATTATGGTTGTGGAGACAATTATATTGACATGTAATTATACTTAGAAATAATTACAAGATGCTTATTTATTTAGAATATTTGTATTTAATTTATGTGTGTGTGTGTGTGTGTGTGTGTGTGTGTGTGTGAACACGTGCGCACTCATGCGGATGACTCAGAGCCTAGAAGGTGTTGGGTTTCTTGGAACTGGAGCTAAGGTGTTTGTGAGTCGCCTGACATGGATGCTGGGAACTGAATTCAGGTGTTTCTTGAGAGAAGCAAGCACCCATAACTAGCAAAGTAATGAACTTCATGCTAGTGTAAATGGTTACCAAATTATGTTTACATGGTATCAGGATTTTTAGGAAAGTATTCACTAAATCACAGTATATTTTATTATTATAATATATTATATATAAATAATATAGAAATATAATATAACATTAAATACAGCATCTATATGTATAAAACAATGTTAGCCATTCTTTTCACTGACCACAGTAAATCTAAATCTGATTATAAGTAAGAATTGCTGTTTTACAAGAGATGTTTTTGAGGTCACCAAACACTATTGACATTTCTCTGTGAAAGTAGTACCTATTCCCCTTTTCTTCCCTTTTTTTCTTCTGTTAGTACCAGGGATTGGACTTACAACCTCATATATGCTAGGACAGCATTCTACCATATAAGTATATTTCCAATCCCCCCTTTAACTCTTTGTTTTGAGACAAGGTCTCATTACGCTGCTTAGGATGGCCATGGATTCACTTCATAGCCCAAAGAGACCTTGAAATTGTTACCCTCCAGCCATGCCTTCAGGACTGGCAACATTTCTTAGAGATAATGTAACACAGTTATTCCTCAGTTTATAAAGCGGATTAGTTTCAGGATCCCTGGGTCTATCAAAACCCACAGATGCTCAAATGATATCTACCTCTCTATCTCTAGCCTAGGGATTCATGAAATTCTATTTGTAAAAAGAGAGATAGTAAATGAAATGGTAGTCATTTGGCAGTCAAGAACTGTGATTCTCTCTCGCAAGTCCTAGACACATTCCTGGATGAAGATGGCAAAAGCCACACTGTCCCCATTTCTTTAGTTTATAACTCATCATCTCTACATGACATAAATCATACAACATAGCATTTATGTAAATACTTTTATAGCCTATTGTAATCACTATAAGGACAGGATTTTTCCTTTATTGGTTTAGTACACAAGCAAGCACCTCAGGCCTGAGCACAGTATACAAATGAGAAGCGAGGTGAGTGCCTTTCTGGAGACTCCTGGGGAGGGACAGGGGCAGCTCTAGCCCGCTATGAGGACACATCGCTTCCTCTGCACAGTTCAGCATAGGCCTGGTGTGGTTGGTGGAACTTCCTGCAGTTTTGTTTGGGTCTTTGCAATCATGGTTGGCCGTGGAACCAAGGAGACAGAGGGTAGCTGTGAGAGAAAACTTACCTCTACAAAACGAAGGAGCCTTTCAGTCGATGCCTTAAACGTTTTCCGAGCCATTTCTGATTTTCGCAATTGGCAGTCGAGAACTGTGACTCTCTTTCTCAAGTCCTGGACACTTTCCTGCATAAGGATAGCAAAAGCAGCACTGTTCCCATTTCTTCAATTTTTAAAATCTTTTTGCTGTTTTTAGTTTTCTTGAACTGATATCTGGTACTACCATTTCATTTACTCTCTCCCTTTTTACAAATGGGTTCTGACTTTGAGATGTGCAATATAACAAATTAAATGTAAAAGTTAATTTGCACACATACTTTAATCTATGACATACTCCATATATGATATTTATAGATTTTTACAGTGACTTACATTCACCTCAGTGTTTTTGTTTTTAACTTGTTTTAACACGGGCTTACAGAAAGCCTTTCATGAGTAGCTTAGCTAGAAGTGGTGACTATCTACACACATACATAGATAAGCTCTAAGTAAGGTTGGCTCCATGAAGAACAGCAGCCGTGCCAGTAAGGCGTGGTGACAAGGGTATGCTGAGGCACGTCAGATCCTGGGGGTCCACACTGCGGGCTTCAGCACACACACAAGGCCTGCGGAATTGTGATGGGGAAGCAAGTGAAACAATTTCATAGGGTAGGCACTCTGACTTGGGCTCTGCTGAGTAAAACGTCTGTCCTGAATAATTGCTCACTTTAAGTCCCTACCCAGTAATGCTTAAACAGTAACTGCTAGAGAAAGAGGAGGAGATTTGGGGACTGAATTTATATCATTTAGATGACACGAAAATTCATAACCTGAAAATGTTACTTCAATTGGTTCTAGGTTAAGAAAAGCAGAAATAAGCTGGGGGGGTGGGGTGGCGCACGCCTGTAATCCCAGCATTCTGGGAGGCAGGGGCAGGCGGATTTCTGAGTTCGAGGCCAGCCTGGTCTACAGAGTGAGTTCCAGGACAGCCATGGCTACACAGAGAAACTCTGTCTCAAAAAACCAAAAAAAAAAAAAAAAAAAAACCTGTTTGGAAACTATTTTCTAAATTGAGATTTCATAGAATGTCCACAGTTGTATGCAAAAGAACACAAACTTACAATAAAAAATATCACTAAACACAAAGTATGTTTTATGAATTGTCAATCAGATAATTAATAACCAAATCTAAGAGTGTATAAATTAATTAGGTACATAAATATAAAGTAATTATGTTTTTAAAAAGAACTGAAAATATAACAGGACAAGAAACTCAAAATAGATCCAGTGACATAAAAAGTCAAATTTTAATAATATAGTCATCACTAAGTTAGAATACAACACATAATACCCCATTCCATAGACCTAAAAAGAAAATGGTGAAGTGGAAAACAGGAGTAGTAAAGGTTCTGAGAACAGAGGAGAAAGGTAAAATTTGGAATAGAAATGAAGGAGAAGTAAGAGCACAGGTGATTCTCTTGAATTAGCTGAAAGAGTCAAAGGGAAGCAGCAGCGGGGCTGGAGACAGGGCTTCATGCTTACGGTCACTGCTGTTCTCATAGGGGACCAAGTCCAGGATCCAGAAGATTCAAGACAGCTCACAACTGGCTGTTACTACAGGTCTAGGGGATCTGACTCCCTCATCTGTGCTTAGCAGACACAGCGGACACCATACATAGTATACATTTATGCAGGCAAAATGTGCATGAATAAGTAAGTAATGTTTTAAAAAGGTGGGTACTGTGTACAATTTAGTCCTACACTTGAGAAGCAGAGGCAGAGGCAGGGGGATCTGTATGAGTTCAAGCCTAGGCTGCCCTACATAGTGAGACCTGGGGGGGGGCGGGGGTGGTGGGGAGGAAGAGAGAAGGAGAGGAGGGAGAGGGAAGAGAGAGGGGAAGAGGGAAAGAGATATGAGAATTGGAGGATGACAGTTTAGGGCTTTCCAGACATGGCAAGACAATGATCCTCAGATTAGGAAGTTCAATGAATCTCAAAATCTCAAATAGCATAAGTTATAATAGATCAGATCAACAAATGACTCATGGGGGTTAAAACACTGACTATCAGAGCCAAAGAGATCTTGAATCATATAGAGGAAAAGACATTACAAATGACTAATAGCACCTGACAGCAGGAAATAAAAACAGTGACAAAGTTACACAGTAGCAATTCTCTAAATGTATCTAAAGGCATTTTACAACTTGAATCAGAATGGTTTTTACAGAAACAAAATGGAGAGCTTATTATCAATAGATCTTCACCAAATGAATCTGAAGCACATGTTTCAAGAAACAAAAAAGTCTGAGATGTAACTGTTTCAGAAAGCACAAGGTTGTCTGGGATTAGGAACAGAGGGAATAAACATAGGGTCTTCGACACCAATCTGGAGCACATTAATCTACAACAGTGGCAATGTCAGGACAGAACTAACTGCCAGGAACAGAGATTAAGGCGGAAAGAGGATTAGGTTTATGTTAAAAAGTGCTTTTACTATGTAGATGGGGGAAGTCATCGATGAATTTCATATCAACCTAATACAGGATGTGAAACATGCTGGCACATTAACGACACGGGGGCTGGCACGGGAGAGGGCTCAGCGGTCAGGAGCACCGGCTGCTCTCCCTCAGTTCTGATTCCCAGCACCCACGTGGAGTTTGTTAACAGGATTTTTGCCAAAAGTGAAGGAAAGTCCTGGCAAGGCTGCCCCTGTGGAGGCCCAACTACCCTCACAAGAGACCTACAGGAGAAACGGGCTCGACCGCTCTGCCAGCATCACGTTACCTTGAGTGCTGAGCCAGCCACGAAGACAGAAGACAACATGCGTGTGCGTCGTGAATGTCAAGGCCAGCATGCACCAGATCAGACAGGCTGTGCCACTGCTCAAACCTGGTGCAGAGCAGAAGCGGCCGGCCAGCGCTCCTTGTTACAATACTCTGGATGTGGCAAGCAAAACCGGGATCGTCTAATCTGAGTCCAGATGCTAATTCCAGAGACATTTGCTACCATAAAAATATTGGAGACACTCTGTGAATTTGAAACCAGCAAAGGGAAGTATATATAATTTGTCAGGACACAGAAGAAAGAGGGATTAATACAAACCTCCAAGGAAATAACCTGAATGTATGAATAGTCACAGTTAAAAAGTAAGAGAGTACGGAAGAGCCAGCGGCTTTTGAAAGGGAAGGAATGTAAGTGGAAAGTTAAATTCCAGCTAAACAACTAATAAATGGGCATGGGGAAAGATCCAGCTTCAGGCATGCCACAGACAGGACTGAAAGTTGAAAGTAAACCTGTATTTAAAAATACGTAGGTAAATACTGAACAACAGTATGAACTATTTTAGCATCAACAAACATAGTGGTAATGGAAAGATTTACAGATGGAAGAATCCTAACGTTTTCATAAAAGCTGGATGTACAATTCTAAGTGCTAATGTATCTGGAGGCACTGTCTCAAAATATATAAATAATATTAAAGAAAGGAAGTCACAAGAGAGGTAGTATATTTCTTTGACAAACTGATGGTTTAAGAACACGAAGACATTACTCTCAACAGAGGGAGCTGACGCTGATGGCCTTGACCTTGTTAACTAGAAGGAACAGCACCATGGCAGACAGCTTATCAAGCTCACTTTGACCATTTCTTAAGGACCAAGTGCACAGTGACCCATGAAACAAACATGAGCAAATTTTCTAGGGTTGTGATCCTTAAACCACTGACAAAAGCCTCTCTGTGTCTCAGTGCTATTAATAAAAAAAAAAGAACAAAAAAATTCTTCCCAAGTTAATACACACACACACACACACACACACACACTTACAGTAAAAACTGCAATACTTTTTTGGTGGTATTGATAAGCACCATGCAGAGTATGTAATAAGAGGACTATGTAGCCAACACATGTTTGGAGAAAAATAAGCAGACAGCATGATCAGACTATCAAAAAAGACAGCAAGCAGCCAGCCGTGTCGCCTGTGGTCTGTTGTAGTACAAGCCGATGAGAGAACAAAGAGCCCCACCCACATGGAGCCCTGACTGAAGGCAGAGGAGACTTGCAGGGGAGCGAGCAAGGGGAGTTTTAGGTGAAGGGTCAGGCAGTGATCATTTGGAATGATGGAAGAATGAGCCGGTCCTTTATCTCATGTAGGGCTACAAAACCATTTGCAGAAGTATCAAAACCTTATGATTTCTAGAGGTAAAGATAAATCTTGACATCTTTGGATACTGGAGGATTTCTGAAAAGACATGGGCGGGGGAACTGAGAAACGTGGTGGTCTGTATAAGAATGGCTCCCACAGGCTCGGACATTTGAATGGTTGATCCGCAGCTGGTGAACTGTTTGGAAAGGACTGGGAGTCACGGCAGCTGGCAGGCTTGTCACTGGGGGCAGGCACCGAGGGCATTCCCAGCTAGCTTTCTTGCTATCTGATGCCCGTTGATCAAGATGGAAACTCTCAGCTGCTGCTCCACTGCCATGCCTGCCTGTCTGCCACCATGTTCCCTGCTATGACCATCACAGACTCCAAAACTGTGAAACTGTCAAACTCCTTCCTCTTTCCTCTATAAATTCCCTTTGTCATTGTGCCGTATCACAGTGATGAAAAAAGTAACTAAGACAATAAGACCAGGAAAAAAAATGAGCTCATTTCATTATAGAGCAGATAAGGGTAGTTTTATAATATATAAGTTAACAAAGGATTAGCAATTAGGAGAATCACTTCATGTCTCCAAGCAAAAGACAAATAACCTAATGGGAAAATAACTAAAGGATAAAATGCACATTTTACTGAGAAAAATAAATGATGACTGAATGCACAAATGTATGCTCAACTGGTTATCACAGGTAGGGAAGGGCAAATCGCAGGCTTACAGCATTCAGGGATGTAAATGACCCAACACAGATGACTTCAAACTTCCAACATCTACCAGTGAACATGGCATTGAGAAGAGTCAAGTGCTGGGCGGTGGTGGCGCACGCCTTTAATCCCTGCACTTGGGAGGCAGAGGCAGGTAAATTCCAGCCTGGTCTACAGAGTGAGTTCCAGGACAGCCAGGGCTATTCAGAGAAACCCTGTCTCAAAAAACCAAAGAGAGAGGGAGAGGGAGAGGGGGAAGGAGAGGGGGAGGGGAGGGGAGGGGGAGGGGGAGGGGGAGGAGGGGATGGAGAGGGAGAGGGAGAGGGAGAGAGGAGACAAGTTCTCATGAGCTAGCACAACACTATGTCAGTCATTGGTAACTGGGGAAATATAAATTAAACTAGAACTGACAACAAGATAGATTATTATTATAGCAACAAGATGGATAGAAATTCAAAGTAAGAGAAAGCCAGGGATCAGCAAGAGGCAAATGGCAATTCTCATCCATTCTTCATGGGAGTACAGATTAGTTAAAAATACTTTCAGTCATAATTTGGCGTTTACTTATAAAGCTGAACATACAATTATCATTCGAGCTGCTAATACTTCTCGTGGTAGCCGTTACACATGTGGAGAAAGTTATATGGATCAGAATGTTCTCAGGAGCATGAGTCACAGTAGAATAATGCAGAAATAACAAGACTGCCTATCAAGTACAAAATGGATAATGGCATGGTGTTAATTCACGCAATGAAGAATAAAGACAGAAAAGATCAGCTAGCTACACATTAACCAGGTAAGCAGGCAAAACTAAACAAACAGGGAGCAGATAGGAAAACTATCAAGAAAATGGCAAACACTAAAAAATCCAAGAAAGTAGTAGCCTCTGAGGGCAGGGGCAGTGCAGTGTGGACAGGGACACTGGGCTCTGCACAGGTGCTAGAAATGCTTTATTTTATTCTTTTGAAAATATTTTTAATTACGGGTATGCAAGCATGCCTTGTGTGGTGGACATGTAGGTGTGGTTGTCCACGGAGGTCAGAAGAGCCATCAGGTCCACTACAGCCAGAGTTGTATGTTGTGAGCTAGTTAACCTGGGTGGCAGGTTGACCTCAGGTCTTCTGCAAGAGATAAGTCCTCCTAACTACTGAGTTAGCTCTCCAGCCCCACTCATGTTTTATGTCTTGTGTTTCAGATGCATTTTTTAAAAGCCAAAATACAAATTAGGAAATATGTTGATAATTTGAGGGGAAATTATAAGAATAAATAAAAGCATTATTAAGAGTCTATGTCTAACCAATACATATTTAGGTGCTCTAGAGACAGTTCAGTTGGTAAAGAGCGTGCTGTGTACTTGATGACCCACACTCCATCCCCAACGCTCGTGTGCAAAGCCAGGTGGGGTGCACCCTTTGGGGAAAGCATCCTTGGAGAGGTGAGAAGAGGAGGATCTCTGTGGCTGCAGGTGCCACGGAGTCTCTGCAAACACTCCCATCATCTTATCCTCAAAACACGGATAGCTCTCTAGTAATGACACCTGAAGTTGACTTCTGGCCTCAAAGCGCACACACATGCACATACACTTACACGCTAGTCAACATGAAACCTTCCACACATTAAATAAATAAAATTAAATATTTCAAATTTTTTGTAGCATCCAGGTCAATAGATCCTTAGGCAATCTCACATACCATTTAAAGAGTTGCTTCTTTTCTACTGGTATTAAAATTGAAAACTATTGAACGTCGAGATGCTTATGTTTAATATTGCTTCTTTCAAAAAAAATGAAAAAAGAATGATTTTAGAGAGGTGGTGTGGGTTCTTATTAAAAGGACTGACTGAGATCCCATAAGGCTACAGAGAGGGAGAATCTGAATTAATTATATTACCAGGCAACTTAGGACCAGGATACATCTCACTGGAGAAGAGTGAAAGAATGCAAGAACCTCAACTTTACACACACACAGGACACCGCACGGGGGGCTGCAGAGATGGCTCAGTGGTTAGTGGGGCTTGCTGCATAAGCCTGGGGATCTCAGTTTGTCCCTAGGAACCCACGTAAGGGCTGGTGAAGAGAAACAACAAGAACACACTATCCTCTGACCTCTGTGTACACAGGGGGTCACATGCCTCCCGGCCTCCAAAGACCCCATCACATACACAGATATTTTAAAATATTTAAAAACTAAAAAAAAAAAAAAAAAAAAAAAAAAACCCAAAACCAAAACGCTTGATAATTCTGTGCAAAGCTCTTAAAAGTATATGACTTATTTGTTGTTTGTTTGTTTCTTTGGCTTCCTACCTTGTTCTCAGTGTTCTTCAAATGACACTGTCCCCCACCAGAGTCTCCCAGTGAAACCATCTAAACAGCCATCTTTACTTCTCTCCACTGGTTGGCATCTGTGGGGCTAGGATGGTACATTCAGTGGGAGGGAAGGCCCTTGAGACGGATGTTAGTTACAAAATTCGGGCTTTATGTCATCCTCGCTTCTGTCTCTAAATTATAGAGTTGGGTAAAGCAAGTCTATGTCAGGTGTGAGTAGGACATGGGGATCTGTTACATTATGAGTTAATAAACAGGACTGATTCAAGGTCATTTCTTTAAAGCTGATTCTCTCTCTCTCTCTCTCTCTCTCTCTCTCTCTCTCTCTCTCTCTCTCTCTCTCTCTCTCTCTCTTTCTTCCCTGAGGGGAGGTATTCCACATTTGTTATTGGGCTTTTAATGGCTTCTTGGAGGCATATCATCCAATGTCTAGAGTGATTCCAGATAAGTGTGTGCGCGCGCGCGCGCGTCACAGTTTTCATATGGATTTTTCTTTATTTACATTTCAAATGTTATCCCCTTTCCACGTTTCACGTTTCCCCTCCCCCTGCTCGCTAACCCATCCGCTCTCGCTTCCTTGTCCTGGCATTCCCCTAGATGGGGGCAATGAGTCTTCACAGAACCAAAGGCCTCTTCTCTCACTGATGCCCATACAGGCCATCCTCTGCTACCCATGTGGCTGGAGCCATGGGTCCCTCCATGTGTACTCTTTGGTTGGTGGTTAGCTCCCTGGGAGCTCTGGGGGTACTGGTTGGTTCAGGGGACTCTTCAGAGCTAAGCAAAAAAAAAAAAAAATCTGTTGTGCAGTTTTCAAACTAGCTTCATTTTCATTTGGTATGTTAAAGAACGTAAGTCTTATATGCTGAAATATTCATAACTCAAATTTGTTTTGTATTCTCTTGAAGGCAGAATGGGTTAGAGATATAAATACCCATTACTTATATTTTTTAAAATAGGATATTTTATTTATTTACATTTTAAATGGTATCCCCTTTCCTGGTTTCCCCTCTGCAAACCCCCTATCCCATCCACCCTTACTCTGCTTCTATGAAGGTGCTCCCCCACCTACCTACCCACTCCCCCTTACCACCCTAGCATTCCTCTACACTGGGGCCTCAAGCCTTCACAGGACCAAGGGCCTCCCCTCCCACTGATGCCAGATAAGGCCCCTTCAGCTCCTTCATTCCTTCCCCTAACTCCATTACTTATAATTGAGGAATTTCTATAAAGGTATAAATTATCAATTTATTCTAGTTTATACCTTCAGTGATATAATAAACAACACACACACACACACACACACACACACACACACACACTAGACACAGACACACACTGACCCAGACACAGACACACACACATGCCCACTTTTTGTTTTTGAAGGCTAGTCATGATTAAAGATGGTCGGTATACTGGGACAACAGACACATAGCGATGCTCAGCTTGCTTCCTGAAGGTGCTCAGTATCTTGTATTGCAACTGAGAGCCCTTCTAGAGGAGCCCCATTTGCTATTCCTTACATTGAAAGAAATAAAACCTAACAAATTCAAACTTGGATTTCTCATTAGTCATCATAAATCTTGTGTAAAAATTCATTAACTTGTATACTGCCCCAAGTTCTCTAATCAAAGAACAAAACTCATCCCTCGAATCTCCTCCTTCCATCGCCACAAAACAAATTAGCAAGCTCAAAACCAGAAAGAGAAAACCCATGCCATCAATTAAATGTTAAATAGTTCCAGGCCTGAATGGCTGGATGGAACAATGTTGACCGATGACCCAATTAATTCAGGGGCTGTGCGTTTCCATCCCAGAGCTCTTTGGATAAAGGCAGGCTCACAACTTCCATGTCACCCTCTTCACGACACAACATCCTATCATTGAATAATAGAAGACAAACACTGACCTAGTTAGGACGTGCAGATGAAAAGAAAATGAAAACAGGATATACGGCAGCGGCTAGGAAACCATGGTAACTAGAGAGGGCTGTTTGCTTACTTTATTTTGGTCAGAATAATCAGCGAGCTGAGCCTTTAGTTCTGAGACCTCAGCCTCCAGCAGGCGGATCACCTCTTCATAATCCATTTCCATCCCGTGTGCCTGCCTCTGTGCAGCTTCAGCAAGATGAATCCGGCTTCGCAGAGCTCGGGTCTCCTCAGCTACAGCTTTGGCTTCCTAAGGAGTCGAAAGTTAATATAAAGTGAAGAAAATGCAAAACGTACTTCTCTGGTCGACAGAAATATTCTTCTCATTTTGGTAGTTATGATCCCAATGATTAACACGTCTATTTCCTCTACCAACCGCCTAAAAACTAATGAGCATGTTATTTCTTTAGGGGAACCCTTTTGTTCATTTCCTGAAAATTCTGTTCTGCATAGAGATTTTTTTTCTACACAAAGATTCTGTGTAAGTGTTTAGTGCTACACAGTTAGCATCATTTCTGTAAAGATGAAGAAAGGTTAGCGAAAACTGAAAATCAAAACTAGACAAATAGGAACTGATTCTAAAGACAAAAGAAGCCCCCCCACCCCCCGAGGCGGGGGGAACCTCATAGGTGGCTGGGCTGATGTTCTCAGAAGGGCAAGCAACGCTGGTGGCATCTTGGTGGACCAAGGCCAGAGGCAAAGCTTTCCTCCTAGACATCAGACTACTGCTTTGATAGCAGCATCGTGAATAATTGTTGATCTGTTGGATACAGTGTTTAAGATACAATTACTAAATACACATGATATACTTCATCTGTCTTTGCTCATTCAAGGTTCGGAATGACATCCAGAGAAAGGCATCAAGAGACCATTTTTAAATAAGCAGAGACCCAGAGAGCAGACAGGCTGATCCAGGGCAGGGAGTGGCCCGCCTCTGGCCCCAGGTCTGACTTCCATACTAAGGACCTCCTTTCATTGCTTTACTGTCTTTGAATGACAGAATCAAACAAAAAAAAATTGTTTCAAACACTAGCTATACCTTCCCCCTTGTAAGGTGAGGGTGGCAGAAGCTTTCTTTAAAGGTGTCTTGGTGCTGGGTCACAGTCTCTTTGGGACACCATGTAATTTAACATGGCAGCTGTTACAGCATGAAGCACTCCTTTAGAGGGTGCAGCCTCTCTCTTCTCTGTAATGGAACTTTCTGCTCCAATTGCCACGGCTAATATTAAACTATGGCTGTTGTAATGTTCTTGGAGCTGTAACGGAGTACTTGCTTTTGTTGGAGCATGGCGCACTGAGAGAAGTAAGGGCGTGGGCATATTCTCAAGGGTCTGTTTTCATTCCGCATCCAGTAACTTCATTATATGTCAGTTTCTGGAATGTACATGAGCAGTATACACAGAAAACTCACTAGGTGAGAGGGACAGACAGTAGCTTAGGCTTATCAGTTCTGATTTCACCGAGAAGACAAGAACTAAAGGGACCGTGCCATAGTTTCCTGAAGAGACACCTTCTGGGCAAAAAGCGCTCATGTGCAAAGTCCTGGGACTGGATTGGGCTTTGTATCTTTGGAGAGCATTCACGGCAGTCAGTGAGGCAGAAGCAGTGAGCAGTATGGGAAAGACAGGGTAGTGGTGGACAGACTACCAAGGCAGAGGGGGTAGCATGAATGGCTGTGGAGACTCACTGGTGGTTTGGAAAGGCAGATCTTACGAACAACCACAGGCCAGCTGCAGGAGCTTGGTTTCCCTCAGAGTAACTGGTGGGCTTTTAGTAGAGAAATGATGTAAACTCACTTCAGTTTTAAGATCGTGCAATTCACGACCCAGTTAAGAGCAGACTGTGTGGAAGGATACAGGTTGGAGCAGAAAGAGGAGGAGGAGAGAGGGGAAAGCTAATTGTGGTTGGCCAGGGTGGTGGTAGAGAAACAGTAAATGAAGCAGTTAGAGTCCCAGGATAGCTTGCGAGTAGAGCAGCAGGCTAGCTCATCAATACGAAGTTAGCGTCTACTTTATACAGACAACCATAGAATATGATGTAAGTGTAAATCAAGTGGGTAAATACTAATTCATCTATTCTGTCTCAGTTTAGAGAATAGGTGTGATGTAGATAAATGGAGGAAGGCCTGTTGGCTCAAATAAAAACAATAACAAAACAGAAAACAAAACAAAGCAAGAACATGAAGAAGAAAGCTCGAAGGCATGCGGCACAGGAGCAGGACGCCAGGCGGGTTTGGTTGGGGAAGACGGATCCTACTGGGGGACAGTTTTTTGGTTGGTTGGTTTTTTTTTTTTTTTTTTTTTTTTTTTTTTTTTTTTTTTTTTTTAGAAGAGGCTGGGGCGAGAAAGAGAAAAGGGCCAGGTTCTGGAAGAAATGGAATCATGGGAAAGGCTCTTGACTCTAGAACACTGGGAGACTTCTGAGAGATTGCCTTAGAAAGGGAGGCCTGAGGGCTGAGGTTGGTGAGCAGAAAGCCCTCAGATACCCAGCATAGTGAAAATTTATAAACAACAACTACACTGGATTAATTAAAAAAGGTGAACTGGCAGCTGGGTGTGAAATGGAGTGGCGTGAGGAACCAGCTGCCTCCTATACCTGTGGCCCAAAGCATTCTATTTCCTCTATCTGAAAACACGTGTCTTATCCTGTAAGGGAGCCTTCAGAAACAAAAAACATGGGAGACAAAGGAGGATCTAATAATGTCCAGCTCTTGTCAGTCCAGCCCAGGTGACCAGGAAAGCCACCAATGGCGCACCTGGGTCAACTTCATCCTGGACCACTGCTGAGCCACAGTAGGTAACAGCTTAACCTACTGGAGAACCAGCCTGACTCCATCTTAGGCTTAAAAGCCATCGTACAGAAAAGGCCAATTAGGTCTGCTCCTGTTTATAATTAAATCTCTGCTTCTCAGGGATGAGGCTATGCCCTACCTGTAGCCTTAACTGAACATGGTTCTGTTTTGTCTGCTCCAGGAATGGCAGTCATGCCTTTCACAAAGTTACGAACCATCTTGCAGGCGCACCTTTGTTTCAGAAGGGGTGTTAAGGCTGCTTAGTTAGGACTACCTGTTGTTATGCCCACCATGCAGCTGTGTCTGTTTCAGAAGGTCCTTACACCTAACATTAGGCTTCTGTTCTGGAATATGTTATGTAACCTAACCTACTTTGCTGTCAAATCCCCCATCTGGAAACCCCCTGGCCCTGAGCTACACATTCCTTGTTTTCCTCATATCCAATGTTTACCTCTCGGACCTCACCTTAGTGGGAAGCAGTCTGTGTATATGAATAAGAAGGCTTGCTTTAGTTAATCTGGCCATGATGCTTTGGGGCGGTGGTCTTTCTCCTCCCATCTTCTGGATTAACAAAACAAGGCTGGTAAGCCTTGTTCTAAAGGGTGTCAAGTCAGCTAACTGCACACTGCACTGAGGCAAGTCTATAGCTATCCTCATTTCAAAGACAGGGAGGCAAAGGTCAGAAAGCTTAAGAAACAAAACCATTTGTAAGTGGCAGGACTGGGATTTGAACTCAGGTAGTTCAAATGAGGTCCGAACCTCAGTTAACAGAGTTTATCTTCTTGACTACTAGCCCATACTATTTTCTTCACTACAAAAAAATGTTATAAAATCGTTTTCTTAGGTCCCAGTCATCACCAGCAGCAGCCCTGAGCTAGTTTAGGATGTGGTGATAACAACAGACTCTCCAGCACATTGGAGGTCAGAGTACTGCTCCCCATTTTCTGTTCAATCAAAAAAGAAAAGAGCCCCCGAGTGAGGGAGGGGAAGGGTAGGAATCAGCACAGCTGCAGTGAGAATCACTAATTTGATGATTTGCCCTCTTCACACTCACTTTGTGCAGCTTTTATTCCTCTATAAAAACAGCACTTTTATTTTTGTTCAAAGAACGCTGGTTAATTAAATGAAGAGCCTGGATGGGCTTTATGCTGCTGTCCTAGTGCAGTGACGGTAATACAGTGTGAAATGCGTCTGGGTGGTAAGAGATGCAGAGGGTTTGATGCTGAATAAATTCATGCCGTTCCTTTTGTAAATGCATAACTGTCAGGCTGGTGAATGTGACCCCTCAGCAGAGTTCTAGCCCAATTCCCACTGAATGGCCGCTTAAAAGATTAGCGCGCTGCCCGTGATGCCTTTCTGAGGAAGCAGGAAAGAAAAGGTAACAGCAGTGGAAAGGATTTAGCAAGAGAGGATCTCAACAATCCATTTTCTCTTTGCCTCCCAGGCTGTCTTCCAATAAATAACTGCAAAGTCTCCCGTGTCAGGAACATTGTAGCCACCAGCATTCTCTCAGTCCTGTCCTGAACCTGAAATCCCAATGGCCACACATGCACCCCTCATTTGCTCGGGCCCTTTGTACGAAGAGGAGGTTGATTCAAAAGGAAAAACAAAGACATAACAGCACATCAGGAAAAGCCGCCGGAACATGCTTTTAAATATTACATAGTATAGGCAAACTCCGTAGAAGGAAATCTGAAATACGCAGTTCAATCATTATTTTTGCAGGAGCAACAGTGAGGAAAGACCTCAGGTCTACAGTGCCTCTTGGAAAAAAAATGGTTTCCCTCTTTGCAATGAATCTTTAGGAAAGATAAGGCCAAGTTCTCCTCTGGAAACAATTCGAGCTGATGAAAATCTGTAGGCTGCAGAGACTGCCTTGGGCTGAGTCACATGCACTAAGGCAGTGCGGTAGGTCAGATGGAGGCCACTGGCCTGTGTCATACATGCAGCATTTACACCCACAACGTGACATGATCCAGAACACACCAGACAAAAAACAGTATAAAAGAACAGGTTTTGGATTGGTCCTAGCTAGGTCAATATCTTAGATATTCGTTTTTTTTTTCTATTTTCTACGGATTAATTCTCTAAGACTCAGTGTGTTCATCTGTATAGTGGGCTCTAACAATTATAAAACTAAAATAACTCTCACAAGAAGGCTAAAGAAACTAACATCCTGGCTGTCATTTTTTTCTTTGTTTCTTGTCACTATTTTGGAAAAAAAAAGATACATATCATTTATGCCATTATACAGCCTAACAAGATAATTTATTAAGGGCTTTCTTGAGGTACTCAACTGATAATATTGGCTGTTTGGAAATGCAATTTACACATGTCATTTTTAATGATAGAAAAAATTGCATGAAACTATCCTCTCTCTAGGTATCAGCACTCAAAGTTCCCTAGAGTAGAAGCATTAATTGCAGTTGCAAATGTGTAATTAGCCTAGAAGTCCACAACACTTACCAGCTCTGTAATTTATAAGCTAATCAGTAAATCTTTCAAATGTCAGTGGTTGACAGGAGAAAACAGCAGATTGCAAGAAGATATGTCTTAGTAATTTATGCTACCAAGACCCAAGAACGCTACTCTTATCAGCTTCCGGCATTCACTCACTGGAAAACCTTTGTCAGCCTTAGGTCCCATTTACAGTTTTCAAAAACGATTAAGGCTTACTGCAGGAAGAAGGCTGTGTGTTGAATGAGAATTGTTTAAAAGCAAGTTATGGCCCATCTCCTTAATCTGTGTTTCTGAATTATTTTTTAGCTGTCCGAGAGGATGATTCTCAAAGGGTTTTGCAGATATATTCATGAATGAACAACACACCCAATAATCGTGAAGGAATGTAGGGAAGACTCTAAACTCACAAATCACTTTTTGGAGAAACACTTTTGCTGTGTAACCAGCTCAAGCTGGACTTGAAACTCACGTTAACACAGGCTAATCTTAAATGTGAATTGATCCTCCTGCCTCAGCCTTCCAAATGCTAGGACTAGAGGCCCAAAAGACCAAGACCAGCTCACAGAAACCTCACGCCTGTCTCCATGCCCCACTTTCCTTCCCTAACCTCATGGGTAATCCAGGTCTAATGACTGTACTACTTCATCTAACCACCCATTAAACACCGTGGAATCTCTACAATAGAACTTGAAGTCATTTCTTACTTCCTCTTGTATCATCTCATCAGATACAGGATCAGCTTGCCTACTGTGAAGGTCACTGCAGTGTGCTCCCCACATTTCTGAAGGGTCAGTTTGCTTCAGTCATTGGTTCCGTTCCACCTTAAGTAACAAGTCTGGCCCATGGTACAATACATCCTCCCTTTCCTAACTTCTCTACTCTCTACCAAGCTTCCTACTGCCAAGTTCTGAGTTAGCACTTAGCGTTAGTACATTCAACTCTCTTCAGTGATGACAACAAAGATTCACACATATGCCCATACACATCTGCATAAAATTTTAAAAATTCATTTTATGGTATTTATCAAGCAAATGAGATTATATAAATTCTAAATAAAATGAAGCAAATACCAAAGTTGAAAAAAGTTATACTTCACTGTTTGACAATTGTTATTTTTGCATTAAAGATTTCAAAATTACAAATATTTGTTTATATTTCCATTTTCAACATGTATTAATACAGTAAATGCTGTCAAGGGTGATACAGTCTTAAAGGTTCTTTCCAAGCCCACCAAGTCCTGATTTGACAATGTAGATGGTAGCACTTTTTAAAGTGTGTAGCATGGATAATCTGCGAGTCCAGAAAACAAAGTTTAGTTTATATGAAAAAGTAAAATCTTCACTGTGCAAAGAGAAAAATCGCTTCAACTTTCTGGAGGAAAATTAGGTCAATCATATTATAATTAGCTCTAATTAACCTTGCCAGGGGTTGTCAGCTTCTTTATCTGCAGTTGCCTTGCTCTAAGAGGTGTAAAACTCATTTCTGCCTCTCACGACAAGAGAAAAATCAAAGAAACAATTTCCAGTCTCCTTCCTAAAGAGTAGTCCCCAGTCCAGGACAAGCACTTAAGTACACCACTCAGATAAATGTAGGATATGATACTTTTTACAATATAAATATTAATTAGTTTAAACTATATTTAACCATGTTTTAATCAGAATGGTTTAACCCTGAACTTGTATGCATTCGTGTGTGTGTGTGTGTGTGTGTGTGTGTGTGTGTATTTAGTGTACTGAAGGTTGACATAAAATAAAAATGTATTTTCCAATTTTAGTTACACATGTGCCCAAGGAGTACATTTGAAGTATTGGAAGCCTTCACTTTTTTTCTTGAAACAACAAAGTAGTTATTTTTTTATTTACATAATTAAAGATCCTAATCTCCAACAGGAATAAGGATTCAGAGAACAGGACATGTCTACACTGTGGAAGACTGGATTGTCACTACTTTTTGGAAAGCACTTTGCTAATTCATAGGTACAAAGCCTTTAAAATGTTCACACTCGGGGCCGTGACATGGCTCCTTGCTAAAAACATTTGCAATGCAAGCCTGGCTACCTGAATTAAATTCCTAGGGAACCACATGGTGGAAGGAGAGAACTGACTTCTAAAAGTTGTCCTCTGATCTTTACACACAAGCCATGGGTCATGTACATTCACATACATCATGTATGCACAGACCACATGATACCAATAAATAGAAATAGTCATTCCATTTAATCAGTCACTTCACAATTGGACTTCAGTCTAAAATTAACTAATCAATTAATGCATTGATACACTTTTTTTTTCAATGTAACATTTTTATTGATTCTCTGGGAATTTCATATCATGAGCCCAAATCACTCACTTCCTGGTCCTCTCCTGTCTGCCTCACTACTCTTTTGACCTCCCCCAAAGTAAAAATAAAAAAGAAAAGAAAAACCAAGTTCAATTTGTGTTATCTGTATATTCACTGAGTCATAGAAACTCTCGGTGGCCTGCCCCTTAAATATTGCTGGATCTTTCCCTTCCTGCCCCCCACCAGAAGTCATCAATTGTGGAGATCTAAACTCCAGAATCTCCATCACTCTTTTTAAGAGTTTTACTTCATGGTGTCCTGTCTAGGATGCTGCTTTTTTTCTTGTGTGTGTGTGGGGGGGGGTAAGGTGGGGGGTAGGGGTTGTCACATAAGCCTTCTATGTCCCTCCCTCCCAACTGTCCATCTGCAGTTATCGATATCACAGCAGAAGTAGCCTCTTTGCTCTTCACAGTAAGTGGGAGGACAGATCACGAGCCTCCACAGAGTTTCTGGTGACAGGACTGAGCAGGAAACCTGGCCATGGCTGTAGTGGAACCATGAAGCCAGACAAGCCCCAGGAGGCATGGACCACAGACATCAACATGGTTTGGGGCAGCACAGACCATGGACATCTGGAAGCCTTCCTTCATTGTTGGCACTTAAACCCCCTTTTATAGATGCAATGCAGATCAGTGGCTACATCTTTAGACATGGTGATTCTTCCAAACTTTAGGGATTAAGGGGCTCTACCATTAAAAGAGAAGTGCACTTCCAGGGGCTTAACTGGAATCTATATCATATTAATCTGTATGAATGTGTATGTGTGTGTGTGTGCATGTGTGTGTGTGTTTGTGTAGCATTTTGTCTAAGATATTGAAGTTCAGAAAGGGTGGGGGTCCAATGCAGGGTATGGCGTAAGGTTGTAATGCATATATAAATAATGTAACACCTGATTTTAGCCAAAGAGGTAAACAAAATAGTTAACAACCCAATGTATAATTATTGAGAAAGTACTGTAAAGACTGAATAGCCAAAACAGCCCTTAGGCTATGAAAGAATTGAGTCTATATCTAAGGGGGATACCACAAAAACAACAATTGGCTGCTACAGCAAGCATGGGTGAAAACGAGTGTATATTCTCATCTTATACCATATGCTGATATAATACTTTCATTATTAAATAAAAAGTAGGGTGGGGATCTGGGTAAATATACACCTGAAATATGGCCAGGAATAAACAGTCACAGATTTTAAAAGAAAAAACAAAGTAAAATTAAATCAACAACACAAAACTTTTAGTGTTTATTAGACGAGAGAAGGGATTTTTGTACGAGTTAACTATCTCGCAGTAGGCTTGTGAGAATCGGAGTCAATGTCTACTATGCAAAGAGATCTTATTTACTAACGTGGGGAAAGGGGATGAAGCAGGGGAGAAAAGGAAACTTAAAAGGCAAGAGAGGAGGTGCAAGTAAGACAAGGGCTGAATGGCGAAGCCAGCAGTGTCTCTGCCTTGCCAGCGAGTCGTGAGCCCGGGCATGTGTGAGAAGGAGAAATAGCAGGGAGCGGCAAGGGTAACCCGGGAGCGTCCGCGAGCATGCCCTGTGACTACGTCATTCCACTTTTCAATGCTTCTATCAGCTGTCTGAAACCTTACCTTGAACACTGGGCTTCCAACCCAGGGACCTCTGGGGGATATTCTGCAACCATACTGTAGCCATGGCAACACTTGGGTTTGCTAACGCTTGCTTAAAATGCTGCACTCACTTTAAGTGAATCACTGAATACACATGCCTTTAATACTCAAAAATGGTGATATAGACTTCTAGTTATTCTGGAACTCAGGCACAGGAAATCTCTTCAAATATAATGCAAAAAGATAATAATCCAATGCACATTTTTAAACAATACTCATGTGGGGGTCATACACGACCAGTGGAATCTTGTTTTTAACTCTTCAACGCTTTGTGAATAAATCATTACTACAATGTCATGAGTTCCATATGACTGTAGAGTACTGAGAGCATTTTTTACACAGCACATTGCCAAGATAAGACATTTATAGAATCAGCCACCTTATCACTACTTCCTCCCTGGATCAAATGTTCTCATTTGTCAGTCCAACTATTATATATTGCTCCAACATTAAAAAAAATGTTTAGCATCTACACAGACATCTAAAGTGTAACCTAAAATGTGTTCCCTCCAGGCACTGTATGGAACCCCATCTTCACGAGTTTCCCCTAGGGAAACCTCCTATAGGAAATGGGATAGAGACTAACTGCAGGTCTCTGAAGAACACCATCACTTTCCTCCCAAATTCCCCAACACTGAAAATGGTGAATAATTAAGCCAACACAATTAAAACAAGTTTATAATACAGAAGAGACAGAAAAATGTCTCTTGGAATCCTTATGATAGCAAGATCTTTTCTATATGAAACAAGAGTTAGTTAGTTGTTGGTGTTGTATGCTCAAAGTCCCGACAGCATGAAGATGATAGATGAGGTCACTTGGCTGTGTCACATCACAGGGGATGGGAAAGTGAGATAGGTCACCTGTGTGTGAGAAGGTGAATCTGCATGGAGAGGCAAAGGTCCCACAAGAACATCTAGGGCATGATCTAAGGATCTTTCTACTTTTTAGTGGTTCCATCGCATGATTTATATCTTTATCCTGAATACCAGGTTTCCATCACAGGAAACTCTGTGGAGATATTGCAATCATATCGTAGCTATAGAAACACTTGAGTTTGCTAAGGCTTGCTCAGAGTGCTGCATGCGCTTCTAGTGAATCACTAAGTACAAATGACGTCTATGCAAACAAATAAGCAGTTTCTAGTGCAGAGTCTAATGGAAGAGAAGAGAGAAGTAATTTTCTCATTGCACGCACACACACAAAAGAAAATTAACGCTGAAAAATAAACCTAACTATACTTGTTCCATAAGCTTCTTTAATCCCACTGCTGTCTCACATTATAAGTGCTTTATAATGGTTCTCGGATTACGTTTGTTTGTTTTAAAAAGCTGGTGTCCATAAAATCTCAGCCAATCGCTACACCGTGCATGCTAATACAATATCACAACCAGTCAGGCAACACTGGAACAATCCACCAACCTTCTGTAGAGAAAACCAGCTTTATAATGCTCTCATCAACAGAAAAGAACAACCTGTGGATCTATACACGGGTCCAGGGGATCCCAGGGAGAGAAGCTGGATGAAAACAGATCATTACGAAGGGCAGCTTGCTGTATAGCTCCATTTGCGTGTCTTTTCAAACGACAAAAATTGAGATCAACAATAGATTAGTGAGTGTCAGGCATGAGGAGGGTCGGTGGGAGGAGGGGACAGTGGCCTCAAAAGGCCAGCATGAGGCATCTTCCTGTAAAAGGATTTTAGTGGGAAGCAAAAGATGCCATTCTGACACGAGGGCCATTTTACAATAGCATGCTTTAGGAACAGAAATGTATAACAAATGTATGTGTTTTTATTTTTCCCTTTTCATGAGATGGTATTTTAGAATAACTACTAGTATTGCTCTAGAAAACTATTAGATGTTCAAATTGCCAAAACCGAATTAGAGATCTAGAGGCCGCCCAAACATAAAAATTAGAGGTGTCATTGTTTCTTTGAAACTACAAGGAAACATAATCCCTAGAAGTGTGGGACTGTAACTAGGGTTTGTCTTAGAGATACCTAACTTGTTTTCAAAGGTGTTTTTCTTGCTTCACCCACAAAGCAAGACAGCGTTGAGAACAGTGTGTGCTGTGACTAAGCCCATGCCAGAGACTCCTACTGATTTGACCACCTATTCCATGAAGCCTTCAGCACAAGCTCTGAACAGGCGAGGCAACAACAACTGGACTTATCTGATCCCAGTCAAGTTGCCAAGTAAACATTTCCCTGTATTCCATCAGAGCAAAGACTGGCTCAGACACGCTAAGTATTTTGGCTCTCGAGTAGTCACCAATTCGCTGTTGCCTGGGGTCATAACACTACCTTGGAAGACAACTTAAAAACAACTCGAGTGTGAGGATGGGCTTTACAAAGCTGTTGATCAAAGGAAGATGCTACCGGAATGGTTCATGCGTGTTGGAAGTTGTTAGAACTTGAAGGAAAAGAAAGTGACAGATATAACTTCATGGGAAAGCATCTTCATTTTAAACAGCAGGGCTGGGCTATTCTTTGGGGCATGATATATATATATATATATATATATATATATATATATATATATATATATGTATATATATAATATTGCATATTTTAATTATGTTGAATGCTGACATTATTAAAGAGTTTTCAGGGTGTTTGGAACTTTGTGAGATAGCTAAAGAACTTTGCTTATACATTCAAAAGTTTATCATTTTATCATAACAGTAATTACCAGCTACCATGGTGACAAGTGTGGGGCATCCCTCTTCTGAGGTAACAACTCAGGACCAAGGAGGTATAATGCAGGACCAAGAACAAGAACTCTTATGGCAATCCCTGGTTGACATAAATAAATAAATAAATAAATAAATAAAGTGCCTGAAAAAGGATGCCAGTGCTTCAAAGCCTGTTCTTTATGCTCCTCCCTTCCTCTCCCTTCCTTTTTTCACCCATTATCACCCTTGTCCTTGCGGTTACTCATTGCTTTCTTTTTAGGTTGTTACGCTAAAGGTAAATGAGCGTCCACAGTTTAAATTAGCTGAAGAATCCGTGAAAGGAGAAACCATGTTGCTTTTTAGGATTGGTTCAACACTTTATAGGACGATAAAGTCCGGCAAAGAGTTAATAAAGGATCGTCCCCTCTGAATTATTGGTCAGAGAGGCCCCAGAAGCCCCGCCCCATACAACACGCTCCCTTGCCATTAATGAGCTTGTCAGTCGCTACAGCTGAAGACACAACATACTCTGGATGCAGGACACAGAGGAGCCATGCTGAAACCAACCTAGATACTGCTCCCTATGGGTGAACATGCACAGTGCTGAAAAGTACTGTGCAGGTAGTTGAGAAAGTAGTATCGATGGACTTCCCTAGTGGGGGAGCGGAATGCTAGAGTACCCACCTGCCCAGCAGGATGTGCCTACTGCTACAACAGGAGCATGAATGTTATGGGCACAGCTACCTGCTATCTGATCGGATATGAACTCCACTGGACAGGAGGAATTCATGTAAATTTGGTAAAACTAAACATACACCAAAAAACCCTGAACCAAACCAAACCAAAAAAACATGGCTGGGGAGGCCATTTGCCTTAGAGGGGACTTAGTAATGCTGTTCTGTTCCATGGACACTGTGCCAAGCTGCTGCTGAATATTTATGCGTCAATGTACAGGTTAGCTTTGCTTTCAACCTTGGTTAGACTATCTACCTTTCCCAGTGAGCAGCAGTCACTATAGAGCCTTATAACTGACCCAAGAGTTGAAACTAAACAACTACTGAGTGCCCAGCCCTAAACAGAGGATCTATATTAACCCCTTCAAGGCTCAGGAAATATCTGCACAGTGGATTTAAGAGCTGAAGGTTGGCAAAGAGTGCCGGGAAATGGAGTCTTCAGAACACGCCATGGCCACTGCACTCACATGGCAGCTATGGGTCCCTGTGCAAAGACTGCAGAAGATCAAGGGAGTCAGCACCCTGGCATGGATGCAGGATGGGTTCCTGGGTCTATCTCTAGCTAAGGAGCTATTGGCAACTGATGGCTGCTGAGGGAGGTGACATCATTTCTCTTCAGGAGTGTGGTCATTGGTAGTTGCAGGACCCCACACCCACCAAGCATGCAGTCAGCACTAATTGGGCTCAGAAGGTTACAAAAAGGCAACAAAGGAGGAAAGGAAGCCAGAAGGGGCCGTTCAGATGCTGCAGCACGTGCGAAGGGGAAATGAAGGAGGTGCCGCGGTGGGAGTGAGCCGTGCCGGTGGTCAGGTCATTACTCACATGGAGGAAAGTGCACAGAACCCATCAAAATATTAAGAATAATACAATTAGGATGTTCTAAGGATAAAAACATGACTAGAAATATGACCAGAACAGGAAAAGAGACTAAGTATGTGCATTTTACAAAGATGCTTGGAGTGCAATATTTTTCTCAACATATAAAAACTGAGCAACAGTGGAACACTTCGTAAGTGTGCAGTGAATTTGTTAGCAAGTTTTCTTTTAACCATCAGTAAAGAATCAATGGGCTAAGCTGCTACCTCAGAAGTCAATGCCCCACACTTGTCCCCATGGTAGCTGGTAATTTCTGTTATGATAAAATGATAAACTATTTTGTATGTATAAAAGTTCTTTAGTTATGTCACAAAGTTCCACACACCCTGAAAACTCTTTAACAATGTCAGCATTCAACATAATTAAAATATGCAAACAAATTGCATTTCTATAGTTTGAGGTAAGAGACGATGTAACGAGAGAGAATTTCTGACTGAGATTTCATGAGCATTTATTTCAAAAAACTTCCGAATTTTGATGAAATGTTAGTTTTTAGACTGAAAATAACCCTCAAATGTTTAGAATAGATGTCTACAAGAAAATTTTCAGCTAGATAATGAAAAACAAGTTTTATTATAGCAGATGGTATTCCAGCTTTGTTAGAGCAAGACATTGAATTTATTGATGTTTTTAAACAAGAGTTTTATTATTTCATTACACCATAAGATACATACATATGGTAAAAGCCCTACCAACTTGTGCTTAGCTTTCTGATGCTCACTGTGTAAAAACTGCTATGGGCACAGTTTCAGCCCCATTATACAGTAATCAAAAATAAAACAATGGTGCAATTTACATTTTTCTCATTAATATCACACTGCATATGAATGAACTAATGTGCATTAAACTTTTAAGGGGAAATATGACTTATGAAGTGTGAAAACAGTAAGAATGTAAAATGCCACTGAAATTTGTAACCATACAAAGAACTATAACTAATTTATATTTCCATCATACGTATCAAAAGGTAAGTCATAGTTATTGATAAGTGTTATACCAAGTGGCTTCAAAATGAAAATGATATTGAAATATGTTTTGTGGCTGATACAATTTAGGGCTACGATCAGTATATGTAATTTCCCTGAAAAGAAATACTGAATATCCTTAAATAAATGTAGCCATAAAAAGATAAAAGTATTCTAAAAAACTTATTTTGTGAACATGGATACAAATATTAAGAAACTGTGTCACTTAATTCAGTTATAAGAAACTTTTTAAAAGTTTATAGAAATTCAGACATGTGAATCTATGTTTTCATATAAATTTTATTATATTTAAAGGGAGATTCAGTATTTCCAATTAAAATTCAATACAATAAAGATGTTCTAAAAGTGCCAATATTACTGTGAAGATACAGTGCAAAAATATAAAATATCTCATGAATAAAATTTTAATATTGTTGCATGCCAAAATATTTTGAATGTAATAGGTTAAATATATTTAATTTTATTATTTCTTTCTGCTACTATAAAATTTAACAATTCATAAGTGGCTTTTACATTTCTATTGGATGGTGCTATAATACACTCTTCGATTGCCTTTTATTTGTTCTAAAATTACTTTGAAATCTAATGTTAAATTAATCTTTATTTTTCCTTTTCCCCTTTCTTACTTCCCCAAACATCCGAGCACCTAGTGTGTGGCAGCCGTTGCTGAAAGCAGAGGTAGCTGTCGCCTCTGCTACTGATGAGCCAAGGACGTTAGTAATTCTCAAAACCCTTGTGCCCATAGTGAGGGGAGCTGGCAGGGGTGGTGCAGGAAGAACAGGGAAAGGGGTGGGGTGAGGAACGCATAGGAGAGGCCGGTGGGGACAGGTGCAGTGAGGATCCAGGCAAGGCGTCAGATAGCGCAAACCCTGTTGCCAGCGCTGACATTTCCTTGGGGCATCCATTAGTTGGATGGTGGGCTTTTCATACTTACGACAGTGTTATAGCAAATGTCCTACAGAGTTTTATGTTATGTTTTCAAAAGAATATTTATAGTTAAGTGTTCAGATTGGACTGTACGGAGCTGGGGTAAGGGCAGAAGTGTGATCCGGAAGGGAGCTGACAATATCAGCATGATACTGTTAGCTTGGACCAGTGAGGGTGGTGGTAAAGGATGGTGAACAATATAGTTATAAATAACTACAGTTGGAAAACACTTAAGTTGATCCCCAATTCTGTAGGGTCAACAAGGTGGATGTGGAAAGAAAGAGAATGTGCTCAGATTAAGGGTGGAGGAAAATGCTCATTTTTCCCATTTGCCAAATACTGTTGGGGCAGTTGATCATTGAACATGTAGTTTGACATTCAACTGCCTATATTCTTTGGCCTCAACATTTCAACTTAAATGTCATTTCCTGTCTTCTTTATCTCCATGTTTCTATCATGCTCCTGGTGATTATGGTCATGGTATTACAAGAATAAGTAACCACTGTTTTCCACGTGTGTTAACAAAATTTAACACATGGAAACTCTGGACTTCTTGGCATCAATTTTAGGAAAGACATTACTATTTTATCAGTCACAAAGATACAAACACACTGAAAAGTCAATACAAAAAGTGGCCTCTGGCCCTTTGGACACGCATTTCCCTGCTAAGACACAGCTTTCACACTGTTAGTGGGCAGCTTATACCCTTCCCGGTCTACGACAAGCTTCCTCACCCCTCACCTGGAATTTCAATTCCCCTATAAATTAAATGGCTAAAAGAAATTACACCTACCTTTTAACATTTCTTTTGTGATATACAACTTACTGTATGGAATATATGTCACTCACCTCTTTTGACATTCTTGGGAAGTGGTCTATTACCAAATGGAGGCTTAGGAAAGCAAAGTGGCTTGCTGGAGGCCAACAACCAGCGTGAAGGGTAGGGGTGCAAACCTGCGCCGTCTGCACTGCTGCCAGGCTAGGGGCGCTTGCTCTCCTGCACTTACACTCTGAGCATCCATCCATCAGAGGAGAGGGTCTACTCCTCATATACACCTTCAGCTCTATCTTACCTTCCTGTTGATTCATATTACGTTCTGATACAGAAGATTTATTAGTACAGACCCGACGGTTATTTGAATAAAGGAAAATATAATCATTTCAGAGAAACAAATACCGGAAAGCCTCCTGAGGAAAGGGCAGGCATTGCTGGGAAAAGACAGCACAGCTCCCAACACTTCTTCCCTTCCTCCCTCCCTCCCTTAGACTTAGACTGACTGTCAACCTTAATGTAACAACTGCAGCACACATAGCTGGTAATCAACCCAAGAATTTAGGAAAACAGAACGTTTTAATTAAATGTAGTGAAAGTATCCCCTAATTTACTTTACATATAAAATTTAACTAGGAAGATTCATGCACCCCACTTTCAAAACACAAAGAAACACTGAAATGTAAAGCACACTGAAGATGCAGGTACTGAAGATGTAGAAGTAAAAGAACTTAAAAGACACACCAAGACTACTACTAAAACTAGGCCAGGGGCCTGGCAGGTGGCCCAGTGGGTAAAGATATTCATGGTCAAGTGTGATGACCCGAGTCTATTGCATTCACATAGACACATGCAAATATTCTCTCTCTCTCTCATTAAAAATTAAAACAAAAGTAAGTATTTGAACTGTAATTCTATCACTTTG
This sequence comes from Apodemus agrarius, assembly GCA_964023405.1. Taxonomy (NCBI): domain Eukaryota; kingdom Metazoa; phylum Chordata; class Mammalia; order Rodentia; family Muridae; genus Apodemus; species Apodemus agrarius. Next base: position 76,786,087 of record OZ030015.1, read on the forward strand.
GAGTTTGAGGCTAGCCTGGGCTACAAATTAAGCCTATCTCAAAACAAAAGTCTGAAAAGTTGGCTGAACTAGAGAGGACTGAAAATTTTTTTATATGAATAAGAATAACATTAAGAGAAGCTGGAGAGATGTCTCTGTGGCTAAGAGCACTTGCTGCTCTTGGAAAGGACCCAGGTTTGGTTTCCACTAACACACGGCAGCTCATAATCATCCAAAACTCCAGATTCAGGGGATCCAAAGCCTCTTCTAACCTTGGATAACAGATATGCATGAGGTATACATACATATGCACACACAGGCCAACACTCATATTCACAAAATAAATAAAAACAATAAAAAAGAAAGTATAATATGAAGAATGTTCTCATATCCTCCACACAGGTTTAGCAAACACCCCACATTCAACCTTTGGCCAATATGTTCATGAGTGAAATTTAAGATAGTCTTACAATGCATGGATACTTAGAAGCTGTTGCTAAGACATTCCATATTTCCAATCTCCCCCATATTCAGACATGTATATGTATGTATATATATCATACATGCATTCACATGGTTCCTTTAACCACATGAAAGTTGTTACTAATATCAAAGCCCTTTATCTTTAAGGTATTCCTAACAAAGATATTACTGTATATAATTCTGTTAGGAGTTTCAAGACTTTCATTGATCTGATTTACCTTCTGCATTCCAGATCTGTCAAATCAGCCAATAAAGTCCCTACCCCAGTACAGGATCCAGCTTAGGGTCAGTATTTGTTTAGATTTTCTGTCTTTTAACATCTCTTAATGTCCAGCATTTTATTTGATGCCAGATGACGTCCAAGGTTAGACTCAGGCTATAAACTCTCAGTCAGGGTGGCGCAGAGATGACACTGTGTCCGTTTGAGGGTATCACATTTCGAGTAACAATGGGGTCTTCATTGGTGAGGATGACTTTTAGCATCAAACTGTGTTCTCAATTTTCCACTGCATAATTACTATTTCTCCGTTATAATTAGCAGGAGTTTATAGAGTTACTTTTAAACAACATAACTATGTAGATATCTTGTTCATTAAAATTTCCTCCTAAATTTAGCATCTTAATTTGTTCCTAATTCAATCCTTACTAAAACATTCAAAATGCTTCTTTCCAAATCTAGCAGCATCTCTGCTGTTTCCAGTCTGCACTGCACAATCACCGTGAGCCAGAGTGCTCCTCTACCCCATTAATTAGCTAATCTAATTATACATGGCACAGGCTCATGAGTTATCATTATTCTACAGAGCATCACTTATGACTGTGATTGATGCTTTGATGTCCTGGTTCATCCAGATGCAGGCACAGAAGTCCTTTTCAGATAGCCTCACGGTATGGCTCTAACCACCTCAGCACATCCTCCCGTTGTGAAGTGGCTCCAGTCTTAACTGAAATGGCTTCTCAGCCCTGAAGTCTGTCATCTTTCTGGGACTGCATACATGATGGTACTGGGAGGTTCTAGACCCTCAGAGAAGCTGCTCATTGGATGCAAGCTTTCTTGGATGATAATTCTCAATTCTAGTGTTTTCTTATTTTGACTGGTTTCTTCAAAAAATTCTGCAATTTTGTTTTGTTTCTAGTGAGCCTGAATATAATTCTTAGGAATTTAGCTTCCATTTGTACTTCTGTACTAAATGCTAGCCCATGATAGCTGGCATCTTTACTCCACGAGCCATCTCACTAGCTCCAGCCTTTACTTTTGTTTTGTTTTTAATTTCAGATTTGAGGCATATTTCTCTTAGCTCCAAACACTTTTTGAGGATATTCAGTTGAATGTGGAGGTTTATGTTTCAGTTGTCTTCTGCTTTGTTACTCAATTGCTGTATATATTTTCCCCAAAATGGAAACTTTAAGTTACATGAATTTTTGCAGTTAGCAATGGTAGGAATTTTTCTCAGCTTTAACATACTATTTTATGGAAAGGTCTTTGGTCAAGAGCACCCTCTTCTGTGTAGGTGGACAAAGTGATGTCTTCTCCATCACTGTTTGGTTCCAAGGTAGTCTGTAGATTCTAATTTATTTGATTTTTCCCACAAAGCATTGACTCTTGGAGGCTGTGGCTTTTGGGTGTACACACTTCAGAATCCTGGCTGAGTACCATCAAGTGCTGACCAATGGCCAGGATTTTGGCATTGATTATTACACTTCTTTCAGGAACCAATTTCACTTGTTTCATTGGATTCTTGTTTCTCCTCACTCCTTTCAGAGTCTTAAAAGCCTGCTCTCGGTCCTGGGGTGCAGGAGCAGGCCGGCTTCAGGACTTACGCTGAAAATTTCTTCTATCTACTCCAGAGGTTTGTTCTGGTCTCTGTTCCTGTCAGATGGAGTGTATGAGTCACCTGTGGCTCTGTTTGCCTTCTTGGCCAATACAGTGCTTTCTATGAGGGCAGGATGAGGGAGCTGAGAACCTAGGACTCGGCACTGATCTCTGACAGGCTTCTACTAATACCACAGTTTTATTCAGAGAGCATTCCCTGTCTGCACTTTTGCTTTTTCACAGTGCTGCTTGTCTTTTCAAATCTACTGCAGTCTGGTGAAGACCATACAAAGGGAAAGGACATTCTTAATGATTTGCCATGATCAATGAACTATAGCAACACTCTGTTGTGTATTTTGGGGAGAAGTGCTTGCTTTGTTTTACTTTGATGAAATCTTGAAGTATAAATAACAAAAGAAAGAGAAAACAGAAGAGGGAAATGGAGGAGAATAATAGAAAAGCAACAATACTGGTCATCGTGGATCATGGAAGTCATTTCAGAGTTTTAAATTTGTTTGATTAATAGAGCAGGACCCCAGTAGATACTCAAGCTCATTCTTAAGAGCACTACAGTTTTCTCCTGTGCTGTCTGCAGCTGAAACTTGTGAGGTATGATGAAGCAGTACTGATTTAAAGGTATACTTCACACACTGTCACACACAAAAGGATACATGGGTATTCTCATGCACCGTACCCCATGCACCCCACATCCCTACATCCCCCACCCCACACAACTTACCTGTTTCACACTCTGGAGTTCTTCTATCAATTGTTTCCTGTGCTTTTCTGATTCCAGTAATTTCTCCTGTTTTTGAAAACCACTGAATGAGTACCATGTCTTTGTGATATCAGGAATGACTTCTAGTCCCCTGCTTCAAAATTTATTCCCCAAACATCAAATTGTTAAAAAATCTCCTAATGAAACTCCTATTTATTTATTTATTTATTTATTTATTTATTTATTTAGCTTTACATGTCATTCTCTAGTGGTCAGTTATCTAAGTCTAACTGGTGAAAACTCTGTATTGTCTTATATAAAATGCCGAAGTCTGAGCTCCAGAAGAAGTCAGTCAGGACTGACGGGAATAAACAGCAACTGAATGTGGGTGACAGCTGTCATAACCAAAGAGCTACAAACTGAAGAGTCTTATTCTGAATTAGATGGAAAAAATGATTTAATCAAACCAAAGAAAGACCGGGTTGACTCTTAGCTAACTAGCATAATATTTGCCCATTTTGAACAACTATTCAAAAGAGGATAGAGCTATTATAGCCAAAATATGAAGTGTATATTTAAATACAGACATAAAGGCAGAATATGATCATCTTTGAACCTAAAACTAAACCCAGCATGAACTCTGAGATGTCCCATCCTGTTGGGTGGTGCAGTCAGAAATGCTTAGTGACCCAAAAACCATCTTATTGAAAACATACACAGGGTTACTGGGCCTTAAGTAGAGTGGTAAAGATTCACAGCAATATCATGATGTACACAAGAAACAAAGCCTGATGTCTGGGTGATCTGGCCCACTCTGGTCTACTCTCCAGCCCCTGCACTCATGGGGCTCTGCCCTGCGCATCTTTGCATGTGTAAACGGGACATGCATCTGTTTCCACTCTTGAGCAGGTGGAATTTGGGTTAAACAGTTCCCAGAGCACTATTAAGGATCACTTCTGCAAAATAAAAATCAGACAGAGGCCTACAATTACTTATTGTACTTCAAGTGAGACACAAAGCTGTCCAAGGCTGATGATGAGTGAAAGCACACCATTTCTACTCTACGATCTTCACTTATAAAGCTCTGTTGCTCTGTGTGTCCTTGTGTGTGTATGTGTGTTAGTGAGAGTGTATGTGTGTATGTGTGTGTATGTATATGTGTGTGTCTCCATGTGTGTGTGTAGATGCCTGTAACAAAATAGGAAGAATAACTAAAAATGTAACATTACCTCAAGCAAAATATTTAAACTTAATATAGTATTTATATAACTTTTAATTTTTAAATTAAATTGATTCGTTTTATTTGATGTGTATGAGTTTTGACCTGCATGTGTGTGTGGGGGGTCCTGCATGTGTGCTTTGTGCCCACAGAGGTCACTGAGAAGAAGACATTGGATCCCCTGGAACTGGAGTTCTGTATTGTTGTGAGCCATTATGTGAGGACGGGGAACAGAACCCTGATTCTGTGTATGAATATCAAGCACTGCTAATGACTGGGACACCCCTATAGCCCCTATGAATCTTTAAAAAATACATAGGTCTCAGAGAAAAAAAATCAATGTAGAGGAAATTTAAAGCAGAGTCTTTTTTTATTCTGGGATTTTAGGTTTTGCAACATTAAAATATGCTCAATTACAGTTCATGGACTTGAAAGGTGATCTTGATTGGATGGCTCCTCAGGGGACCCTTGTTTAAATGTTACTTGAGTATGGCTTACACAATTTTAAATTAAAATTCTAGCAATTAATATTGACATTCAAATAAAACTCAAAATATATCATTAAATCTAGCAGTGAAAAACTTTAGGGAAATGAAAAATATGCAAGACCCTCTGATACCCTTGACATTGTGGATTTTGTTTGTGTAAAGATGAATCACACAGGAAATGCAGTCTTTCCAATGTGACCAACACTACAGGACGGTTCTGAGACAGTCAGAAGAAACTAATAACTTTAAAATGAATTCTATATTTTCATCTAGGTATGCCAACTTGTGGAAAGGTGGCAAATTTCAGAATTATTAAATATAACCATATTTGTGGGAAGTTCACTTATATTTGGAAGGAATATGAATTGCTAAAGCCTTATGAAAGAACATTTGGAGAAATATACAGAATGTTTTACATTAGTATACTTTAATATTGCAATTCCATTTTCACAGATTTAGTGTGAACTTTCACAACCGCCTAGCCACATTCCTACCAAGTTACTAAGATTTATTTTTATTTTCATGTGTGTATTTATTGTGTAAATGTCATGGATGTGTGGTGACCTTGGAGGCCAGAAGATGCTGTTGAATGCCCTGGAGTTGGAGTACAGGAAGGTACAGGCCACCTGATGTGGATGCTAAGACCTAACTCAGATCCTCTGGACTAGAAGCAAGTTCTTATAACTGCTGAGCCTTCTCTGTAGTCCCTGGAGTTATTTTTGATAATTGAAAACTGAAGATAACCTAAATATCCATTACCAGAGAGCTGGTTAAGACCCTGTAAGAGAACCAGCTGATGTAGGGGCTCTCTACCATGATAGACATGCAAGAGCTGTGGTAGGAACTGCCCATGAACCATGGAGAAACAGAAGCCCAGCTGTAATAAAGTCGGTCTAAAAGAACTAAGTTATGCATGAGTTAACACAATAGGCTTTTTAACTATTTAAGCATTCACTTTTTAGAGCAGTTTGAGGCTTATAATTAAATACAGAAGAATGTAAGGAGCTCCTCTGTGTCTCTACCACCTACATACATATATTTATTTTTTAAAATGTGATTTGTTTGGGCTGTCTTCAGAAACTCTGAGAGGATATGCCAAAAATTTTTAATACTGGCTTCGTCTAAAGACTGGCATTATAAAAAACAGTAGAAATAAAATGGTGTTTCTGTTTTGAAAAAAGAATTTATACCAATAAAACTAAATCAAATAACTAGAAAGCTTTACCTAACAAAATAATTTAAAAATTCATATTTTTTTACAGTAAAGTGATCATAAAGTACTTATGTTGCTTTCTTTAGAACATATAATAGCTTCCTGTAAAAGCCAGGATTTAACTTAAACTTAATATTCCATTAGGAACAGAATGCCATTACAGAGAAAGAATCAAAATGTTATTGTGCATTTAGAGCATATGTAATTTGTTCTCTCAAGAAAGCATAATGCCTTCATTTTTCAAATTACATTAGCAAAACACTATGTCCCTCAGACATGACCGTGCACCTGGAAGAAAATGTCTTTTCTATGACGATCAGAGGGTTCAAATTCGCCACGGCTTGCTCAGCTGGCTCCTCAGCTACACCTACTCTGGCCACCAATACGAGAGAACAGGAGTCAGAGAAGCCACGTCAGCCAGGAGAGTAAAACCAACTCACTGCACACACTGGACTTTATGTGCATGTCATGAAGTGAAAATCCAGGACCTCCAGGATAACTCTGAAGACAACGACACAGATGACTTGATCCAATTTGATACTAATATGTCTTCATTAAAAACAGAAGGAGCTCACTACTTCAGAGTCCAACCTGGGATCGTCTTTTTAAAGGCAAATATAAGGAGGCCGGGGAGAGGGTTACCTTAAGCACATTCCGTTCTTCTAGAGCAGCATTTCTTTCTTGTCTAAGTTTTCCCACTTCATCTGCTTCTAGAGAATCACAGGGGAGAAGCTGTCAACATTAAAATACAGAAGTTATGCATCAGATGCTAACCTTGAGAACACAGAGTCCTTTTTCACCACCCCCAAGCTTTGCTCCACATCACAGTTCAGGCTTTACTTTGGAGTTGCTCGCCTGGGTAAAAACTAATGCACGGGGCCATTTCTCTCATCAGGTCGACCTTACACTGTTGTTACTTGGAAATTGTATTATTAAAAGATATACATTTAGCTTTTTTATTTATGTGCATATTTTAATTTTATGTGTACATGTGTGTACCTGTTTGTGTATGTGGCGGGTATGCAGTGCCTATGGAGGCCAGAGGAGGGCAATGGATCCTCTGGAGCTGGAGGTACAGGTTGCCCATGTTGGTGCCGAGACCTGAGCCCAGGTCCTCTGCAAGAACAGCCTGTGCTCTCAACTACCGCAGTCTCCAGCCCTGCGCTGGCTTCAAATGTTCTCCCCTGTAGAGATAAGCCACTCGGGATACTCGATTAGGCTGATAAGGTGTCACACTATAATAGATGGCAGTCTGTAGCAAGGCAGGAGCTTTCCTGGGTGTGGATGTGGGTGTCAACCTTGCCTTTTCTGTGTATGCCCTCATGTGCTTTCTGGAATTTCACATTATTAAAAAGCCACTAGGCTTTTTACTCCTACATCTTAACTAGAAAAGGAATGGGACCAGTCCCCAAAGTTCGCATACAATTATCTTTTTTATTTTTTGAGGACTGCCTTTAGCCTACAATCACTTTTTATCTTTCTTCTTTCTGTTTCAGTCTAATACTTTCACTGGTGACAGTGGAGGGTGAGACAGAACTTCACTATGTCGCCAAGGTTTGTCTTGAAGTTGCTTCACCACCCTCAGAGCCGAGAGCATGGCCATACACCATTACACCCAACTTCCCTCTGCACTCCCTGCTCACTTTTGTGAAGACTAAGTTCAACCTTTCTTCTAACAGTGAACTCAAATACTAACTTTGTTATAAATCTCTAGTGAATGTTACTTTCCCTGGATCAAATAATGTTATGTTACTATTCTGGGCTTACTATCCAATGCACTTCTAAAGTTGTAATTGTTTGTCTATGTGGCTCTCTAGTAAACTATACAAGGCAAATTTTATCTATCTTTACCAATGTCATCAACATTGTCATCATCCATATATACCTGATATCTTACAGATGGGTCTTTAGAAGTTATAAAAAGTTTAGACACAGTGGGAACCATTTATATCTTGACCCAGTATAAGCAAAACATTCCAAGTCAGTTTGATATTTTCCTTCAGCTTTATGTCATTTGTTAGAACAGCGGCCTCAATATACCAAACTAAATTGTTTGCCTAAATTGTGAAAACTTGACTTTAGGGGACTGACAGCATATTCAATGTTCAGCATGCTGTTTGAAGGTAATCCATTCATGATACTTGCTTAGACTGCTAGAGCATCATAGCTTAACAGTGGCAGTCCGCTGCCGCGCTGGAGCGGTGCTGGGTGTGGATGAAGCCCCAACCTTGCCTGGTCTGTGTATGACCTTGTGCTGGCAGCAGGTGTAGCACTGTGTGAAGCTTTTAATATAGAAATGATGATTAGAATCACAGCACGACACTTATATTTTGGGTTCTAAATGCCACATTCTCCTCAATCCACAAGTTCATTGTCAAAATAAACAAAAGGAGGATTGACATATACTGACTCAGCAATTCCCCCTAAAAAAGGTGACAGCCCAGACGTCTGAGTCAGAGACACATGGAAGAGCTAGTCACAGTGCACACACTCTAGTTATGTGCCTAGTTACTAAAAGCAAGGACGATGGGCCGATGGACTCCACCTTTGCAAGGTCAAAAGAGTGTTTCTTGTCCATGGGAGCTTATTGCCCATGTGAGAGACTTCTGAAGAGTGATTTCACCTCAGATACATGACAGATATCCAGCAAGCTGTAGACGTATCATTACTGTATCTCGTCATATATATATATATATATATATATATATATATATATATATACACACACACACACACACACACACACACACACACACACACATATGTATATGTATGTGTGTGTGGTTATGATATTTCAGCTGGATATGGTATAGCATGCCTATAATCTCAGTACTTGACAGTAGACTAGTAGGAACAGGAGCTCAAGGCTAGCTTAGGTTACATACTAAATTTGAGCCCAGACAGGGCTATATAAGCACTTCTCCAAAATTCTCAAAATAAATAAAAATAAAGTAATGAACTATGAAACGAGAAACCAGGACAGAGTTGGCAGCAGAGCCTCACTACAAGTTTTTCTGCTCTTGTCCCTTCTCCTTCCCAGACAGCATCCTAAATCCTAGTCCTTACCCTAGCCCTAGCAACAGTCACTTGCATGGACTCCTTGCAACCCAGCAACCACAGATTCCACTCAGAGCCTCTCTGCTTTCTTGACCTCTAACTCAGAAAGCATTAACTTTCTCATCCTCTTACCTGCTTCCCTTCCGAAGCTGCCAGAACCTCCAGCTGGCCTAATCTGTTGCTTTTTCCCTCAACTCCAATAAAACTATCCCCAAGCTGCCTTCTGAACCCATCTTTAAATGCTTTTATTTATAACACAGACACTGCACAAGGGATCCCGTCTCCTACTGCTATGAATGTTTGTTGGTCCACGTGAGAAGAATTGAAGGAGACCTTCTCAGACAGAACAGGTAAACTTCAGACACCTAAATCAATCTGTGGGCCCATGATCCAACCTTTCCACTCTTGTAGATAGTATTTGTGTTTGCTAACACCTACACCAGAATCCCAAAACACATCTTTTGGGTGATGATGATCAGAAAATCTGGTCAGCGCCAGATAAACTAAACAAGCCAGGCAGGACCTTTGGGAACTCTTGGATGCCGTTGACGCCTCTGCTCCCGTGGCCCACTCCCCTCTCAAGGACGGGAAGCATCTAAAGAGCTTCTTAGAAGGAGATAAAGAACTGAGCATCCCCCTCTTCCCTGCTATGATTATGGGATGGTAGAGGATGACAGGTAGGGAGAAAAGGATGGAAAGGGGCCATTTGTGGCCATTGGCTTTCAAGCACTATTGACGACATGTGCACATCTCTGCCAGCTCTCTGTAAATGGTATGACCTGTGGGTAGTAACATCTTTCCTGATATAGACAGCAAGCACACCTCGCTTTGGACATCCCCTTTGAAACATACAATTACCAACACAGTAACAAATTTCTGATGCAAATTGCATGGTTACGGTCAGTTACCCTCTTTACAAACAGTTTGGTTAGTGATGATAATACCCATTCATGTGGACAGCAAAAGCTCTAGCCCAGCCAAAGCCAGTCGAGCTACTGTGATGTGGAAAAAAAGCTTGTTTTAAAAGCTCAAGAAGGGTACTCTGATGGCTGAAATATCAGTTGGAGGCAGAGAGAAATGGGAAAAGTAGCATTCTCGTAATGAGAGGTGGACTCACATACTCTGTAAGCTCCTCTCAGCCAGCTGCCTGCAGGGCCTCACTGCTAAGCTTGCTCACCTTCTGAGTTCTGATGCAGAAAGCAAAGCTTCTTCTCTTCCCTTTCCATCTCCCTCCCGAGACATGGGCCAGAATCCTGAGCCAGTTTGTTCTGACACTCAGGCTCTGTTCACTCTATCCTAAGCCAGCTTGTTCTGACACTCAGGCCCTGTTCACTCTGCCCTAAGCCAGCTTGTTCTGACACTCAGGCTCTGTTCACTCTATCCTAAGCCAGCTTGTTCTGATACTCAGGCCCCGTTCACTCTGTCCTAAGCCAGCTTGTTCTGACACACAGGCCCTGTTCACTCTGCCCTAAGCCAGCTTGCTCTGACACTCAGGCCCTGTTCACTCAGTCTTAAGGCTCCGGCACACACTGCAAGCTAGTGATCTCTGACTGCTTCAGGACGGAAGCCCAGCAGCAGGCCGCTGCTCTCCTCGCTTAGGGGCCTCACTTCCTTTCTGTGACTGTCTCCTCAGGGCAGCTGGGGTTTCCACAGTACTTGCCCCGCTGTTTTCCCTCACAAATGCCAGTGAGACTGGCCTTGACCTTAGGTCCGGCTTCTATTTTGAAATTCTTTTATCTATGAGACTAAGACCCTGAGAAGGGGACTTTATATCCTCTCATAATAGTCTCACTTTCTGGCTTAGACATGGGGCTCTTTTATTCTTTATTCCATTACATCTCATGTTCACTTTGGCTCAGATCCTTTGACTTTGTCTACCAAAACCACATTACTTCCCTTCAAGGCTGAAGGTCTACACAAGTCACTGTCTTTAAACTTTCCTTATAAAATGTCTTAGAGTCCAGGGACAACTGGACTGGACACAGGTGGCTACTTGTACTCCCTAACAACAACAGGCCTACAGGGCAGATCACCTAGAATGAACACAACTATCTATAATACAGAGCCAGTCCTCTGGAGCTGATCACCCTACGGCAACCATTCTCCTCTGTCCATGGCTTCCAAGGGCACCAACGGGTGGGTGACCAGGACTATTTTCTAATTCAGACTTCCTCCCCATGACCCAGTTACTGCTCTATTCAAATCAAAAGCACATTCCAATCCCCTGCATATGGACAAAGGCTCACTGGGTCCCTTTATATGTGCTTAGTAGTGTGCTACAGCTGACTAGAATTCGTCTCCCTGCCTTTCGAACAAAAAGGGAAGAAGGCAACAACTGTCTTCATCAGCCATGAAAGGAGAACATATGAGCAAGAACACGGGCATCCCATGTACAATAATTATAAACTTGACCCTACTGTTGTGAAACTAAGGCTGCTGAGGGTAGCCATAGTGGAATTTCCCCACCTTCATGGGTTGTCAATCATCTACCGCAGACTGTTTCAGAGTAGGCAATCCACGGCTTTGAACATAAAAACGGTTGGTTCTTATGCTTTTAAAATTGGGGTATTTTGTTTACTCATGAACTGCAAAATGGATTTTTTTTAAATGAAATAGAATTCAATAATATTAAATGAGAATTCGATGTGTGCTTCGAGAGACTTCTTTCATGATACATGTGACTGTGATGGATAAATGCATTCTTATGGATCCAGTTGGGGGAAAAAGAAATGCTCACACTTGACCATAATATCTTCTGTGTGATGATAAGAGGATGGCAACAAACAGAATTTCATAAATTAATAATGACTATTGCACAACATTTTGATCTACAGCCTCAAGAGGAAATTATTGGCACGCAGAGCATCTTGCACAACTGCCACTAGTCTGCTGCTTTTGCTTTCAAACTATCGTAGATTGACAACATTCTTTCTTATCTGCCCCAAGATCCTCTTGGTAAGAAGGAAATCGATGACTCACTCAGAGCGCGTGCACTGCCCTGCAGGGGCTCAAAAAGCTCTGCTTGCTCACACACGCGCCTGCTTTCCTGCCACATGGAAACTAGCATTGCCTTGGCTTCAGAAATGGGCACAGCCACCTTGAGAACGGCTTAGCAGCAAGAGACAGACCTGTCTGGAATGCTATGTAGTTAATTGCTTAAGGCCCACATCAGCAGACAGAAAGGGGGTTCCACAGTTCAGTTTTTGCTAAATTCCACAGGGTGCCTAATCTGTGCCTTCACTCTGAGAAAGCCAGGCATGTCCTGAGAGCAACCAAACAGCTAGCTGTTTGCATGACTTCGATGAGTAAAATGACCAGTATATACATATACATATATATAAACATATAATTTTTTAAAAAGTGTTTTGAAATGTTAAAAATGGCATGAATAATCTTTAAATAAGAGGATCTAATTATTTTTACCAGTGAATTAATCAATCACCCAGACTGCACTGCAAGACATGTAACTGATACCAACTGAAGCCTCCTATCGGAAAGACTGTATTTTCAAAGCACTCAGGCTGTGGTTTGGACTTGCTCTGATCTTAAAAGATGCATGTTTTGGAGACCTGGTCCTCAGTGTGCAGTGATGAGGGGGTGAGGCCTAGTGAAGGTCAGTGCTTTTCGGCTTTTCGAACTGTGTTTGTCCTCCTCAGGGCTTCTTCTCTGTAAAGCTGTCTGTACAAGCCCTTCAGCAGAGGTCCACTCAGTGAACCTCTCCAATTCTGGCCTTTGATCTGTGACTGGAAAATTGGCAGCTAGATTATATGTAAGAATTCTAAATATAAAGTTATACCAGGATATCATTATAGGTTTACAGAAAATGGAAGAACTAATAAATAAAGTGAAGAAGTTATGAGTATAAAGCATTGACTATGAGTTTAAAATAACAATTATAGGCACTAAACACTATTTTGTTTGGATCCTATTAGATCTACCAAAAAGTGTTATATATAAGTATAATAGTTGGAAATCAAAAAATATTATGATAATAAACCATTGAGTTAAGTAGGAAAACACAAGAAAGTAATCTAGAGAGGCAGATATTCAGTATTTATATAGTTACATATACCTCACTATATTCTCATAACAAAATTAAAACCAGTGATAAGAAATAAAAATTCTTTCTAATATCACTAAGTATAACATATTTGGTAATTAAACTGGTAGAAAATTTAAGATGCACATGGAACATGTGCTTTTCTCAAAACAAGAACCATGAAAAAGGAAATCAGTCATATTTAGTTCATAACCAACCATTCTATAAATTTAATATAATTCCAATAGAATAAGTACCATAATATTTAAATCATGACAAAAATCACTTAAAATGTCATTTTTCAGATCAAAAGTAAGAAGCTAATAATACTCTTAGCTTATTAGTAACAATGAACACAGTATTAAGTAGCTAAAAAATACGGGCCTAGCATAGAGAAACAGATGAATGGAAGAGAGACTGGGACAAAGAGCACATCCACATACCTAGCAACAATCCCCCACTCAGAAAGACAGGGAGCCACACTTGGGCTTTACCAGCTTTTGTGTCTTAGTAAGATCGGATTGGTTTTAATATTATTTCCATTAATACAAAATTAATTATATGGGAACCAGCATGTCTGCCTGTAAGATGCTGAAGATTCATGTCCCCAGTTGGCTTTGACAGGTGAAATAGTTGCCAGCGGCCAATGGCTGGCAGGGAGACAGGCAGGACTTATAGATTTCCCAGGCAAGGGACCAGGGGAGGAGGAAGGGCAGAATTACTATGATGGGGAAACAGAGAGACCAGACTCAAGAGCTGCAGGAGAGAAAACATCCAGCCACATAGCAGCCAGATAGAGATGAATAAAATTAGATTTAATTGTTTTTAAGGATAGAAAGGAGTATAATGGTAATTGTTTAAGTTTTAAAGAAATCCAGGCCTTTGATCTCAGATGTAGAAAACAAATATACAGAGATAAAACCGAGATTAAATGAAAATAAATAAATACATTTAAAATGGTCTATGCCGGGGCAAGTACTCAGATTCTTTGAATGTAGTCTACAAGGGAATTCTGGGGTTGTTTAACATGGTATGACAAATTAGAAGCCTAAAAATAGGCTTGCATAGTAAATAGAAGGGAATTTAATTGGAGTTAAATACCTAGATGAATAGACTTTTGATCAAATTGTAGGTCACAAGCAGAAGATAAGGGGAAGGACCTCAGACAGACTAACCTAAACACTTAGGTTAATTCAAGTTATATAAAGAGAAGGGGGGTATATATACCCACAGAGGTATTACTCTCCTAGAAGGGAGAATTTAAGTATACATAGATGAACGAATAACTTAGGACTTGATCTCAGGTAGGTCATGAGCAGGGGATAAGGAGAAGACCTTATCTCAGGTAGATAATAATATTTGTTTAGGTTGCTTTAATTGCTCTGCCTTGTTTTAATTATTAAAATGCATGTGGTTATGAGTTTCGTGGTTATAATATTAAGCATTCTCTGGGGGAGAGGTCAAACACTAAATCAAATCAATTTATACCTTTAATGATTTTGGCTTACTAGACCAAGGGCATGTTATTTTGGGAGAGATTCAGTATGTATGTTAAAAGGAAAGAAGAGGCTTAAGACACTTTCCAGAGTGATACAGATCAGAAATGATAGGGGAAGAACCCCTGAAGATCTTGGCTACAGAAAAGAAAAATTTGAGAAAAATCAAACAGGACAGGTAACTTGATCTGCTGATTCCTCAACATGGGAACAGCCCTATAACTGGCTTGGACATGAAAATCTCTAGCCAAAACATCAGCAAAAATTATACAATAAATCTTGTTGGTTGTGGAATCCTTAAGATTCATTGTGCCATTCTTCACATGTCATGAATGAAGATTTATTACGATGGATTATTGATCAAATTAACTCAGAAAAAAAGGTCTTTCACCTTCTCAAATAAGGAACAAAATCCATCCTTAACTGATCTGTACACCTTGTACAATCTGTCTAAATATCTTAATAGTATTGAAATTTTGGCTGTAAAATTCACATATTGCAGAATTTGTAGCCTCTAGAACAGCTTCAGGAATTGCTGCAGGATTCCCGATGGACTTGGTTCATCCAGCCTTTCAAACACATCTCAGAACTTCAGTCAAATCCCGAGCCTTATAAACATATGGAGCCTGGATAACATACACTAAAGCTTGCCTTCTTAAGTCTAGCCAAGTTTTATAATTCCCTACCACTCCCTACCCCTTTAAAGAATTTTCATTGCCCCATTCAGCAGAAGAAGTTGTGGAATGTCATCATCCTGAGCCTTAGGTTTGGGTGTCTGGTTATGGTTATTTTATAAATTATACATAGGTTGTCATTTTAAGGGATAATTTGAAAATGGTCATAATTTTAAACAGGGAAGAAATAGATGTGATAGATTACTAAATTTATTATTAATACATTAATATAAAACATTGTGTAGCCATAATCTTACATTGATAGAAATATTTATAGTTGATACAAAACTGAAGTTATAGGCTGGAGAGATGGCTCAGGGGTTAAGAGCACTGACTGCTCTTCCAGAGGTCCTGAGTTCAAATTCCAGCAACCACATGGTGGCTCACAGCCATCTGTAATGGGATCTGACCCCTTCTGCTGGGTGTCTGAAGACAGCTTCAGTGTACTAGTATACATTAAATAAATAAATAAATCTTAAAAAAACTGAAGTTATAATTTCTTACATTGGTACAGAATTTATATATTGATATAGATTTAAGGTTCTCATAGGCATAAATCTTTGTATATTGATACAAAATTTGAAATTAATATTGTTACTCTTTTATAGGCACTGGGCCAATACAACTCATTTAAGAATATAAGGACTTGACCCCGTTCTTCTATAGCTGCTATTCCAAACAGTTTATGATGATTAAGTAACACAAGTTAAAAGTCAGTTAGTAAACTCATGGTTATATTAGATTTTGATTTAATGATAATAAAGTGTTTTCAATTTACTTAAATAGAAATGGCTAAGAGTAGTCAAGGTTTAACAGGTCAGATACACTTTATATAGTCTTCAAAAACACCAGAAATCCACAGAATATGACATTTAATATTAATTCATTTTGACTAGAGCCATGTCTGCTCCTAACAGTACCCCACTCATGGTTCATAGAAGATACTGAGCATCAAAACCTCCATATGGAGTTGCTCCAATTATGGCAAGGTAGCCACTGGACAAAAGTTGCCCTAATTCATCTATAGACAAAAAAAAATACTGTTCAAGAAAAGATATCTGATGTGAGACAGTCAACAGCTTAGGTCTGCCAATACAGAGTGAGGTAGTCCTTCATAAATTCTGCTTTATTTAGGGTCTGTCAGATGATCGTGGGCCAGAAGGCTGAAGACAGATGCTCCAACATTTTGAGGAATAGGGGACTGTTCAGGTAGTCAGCTGTTTCTACAATTTGTTTAAGTTTTGGAAGCTATGTTTTGTGCTTCCTATATATCCAGGTAATATTCAATTCATTCTTGGATTTCTGATGGGGTAGAAGACTAGTTATAATCTCATAATCAAACTTTAGTTGTTTAACATTGAGGAAGATGATATAGATTTGAAAGGATGGTTTTCAGATGGTAATTCAAGTTAAAATCAAAACATAATTCAGGTTTAGAATTGTAAACTCTTTAAGTCAGGATAGATGGTATAGTACTTTATCTAAATTGACACATATGCTGCTGTATTTCATACTTTAAAATTTATATAACTGTATGGTTGTACTAAATTTATGTCTGAGAGAAAGAGCCTTTTCATTGGATGTTGGGATGTTGGGATTGGTTCTAATGTATTAATACAGAACTAATTACACTGGAACTGGCATGTCTGCTTGTAAGATCCTAAAGGCCCCTACCCCCAGTTGGCTTTGACAGGTGAAATAGTTGCCAGTGGCCAATGGCTGGGCAGAGGGACAGAGGCAGGACTTTTAGATTTCCCAGGAAAGGGACCAGGGGAGGATGAAGGGCAGAATCACCATGATGGGGAAACAGAGACCAGACTCAAGAGCTGCAGGAGAGAAAACATCCAGCCATGTAAGGGTCCATTAAGCAGCCCCTGGGGCCACACCCCAGATTGGGTCTGGAGTAGCAGAGATGAAATATAGATTTAACAAGTTTTAACTCAGAAGTACTGGAGGGGAGTATGTTAGCCATGTGGAAGATGAAGAGTAGCCGAGCTATTGAGCTAGTGAAGGCGTATTAAAATATAAAGGTTGCATGTGAGTGTAGACATGTGTGCACCCGCTGGGAGCACAGAGCTGTTTAAAGACCTACTGCTTTAATAAGATAGAATTATGAAGCTAATTTTTGCGATCCGGTTTCTCACTGAATTCATCAAGGCAGCTCAACTGGCCACCAAGGTACTAGAGCTCCTGTTTGCCCACTGAGGGATATGATTAGGAGTGTTCAAGTTCTACTTCTTATGTGAGCACTAGACACCTAAACTCAGGTCTCAATGCTTGTGTAGCATGTTATTTGCCTATTAAGTTATATTCCCAGCCCTATTTGTATACTATGATAAAAAAAAAAATCCCACTGTGTATGGGGGGGGGGGAAGGGAGAGGTGGCTAAGTGTGTAAACTACTTGATGCATAGGCCTAAGGATTGGAGTTCAATCCCTAGAACCCAGGTAAACTATCAGTCAAGATGGTGTCACTGGGCAGAGAGAGACAGGTCGATCTTTGGGGCTAGCTGGCCAGCTAGCCTAGCCTACTTGAGCTCAGGGCCAATGAGAGAAACCATCTGAACAAACCAGTGGTCAGTTTCTGAGGAATGAAAGCCGAGGTTGACCTCTGTCCTCCACACATTCGCATACATATGTGCATGCATACTTGAATTCACATGTGCATCCACACTTACAAGTACACACATATCCCCACACTAATTTATTAATAACTAGTTTAAAATAAATTAACAAAAGCCAGTGGGAACTGGAGAAAGGGATCATATCTGACCTACAACACTTAAGACTTGTGCCCTACATTCAATCAACAGCTGCAGAGCGCACACTGTACCTGTGAGTCTAAGATGCTGGGCATTTCATGGGCACCAACATTTACTTCATCCAACTGCAAGCAAAACAAATTTCTGGCAACCTGGACGAAATCTAAAATTAACACATTTTGGTAAGAACATAGCATTTAATTTCATCTCAACAACTATTACTTTCTTCTCTGAGAAGTTGAAATTATGAGCTTCAGTTTACCTTACACAGAATGTCTCAAAACAGTGTCGATCAAAGTGCGACACAAACGTGATATAAATAATACAGAAACCATTTAATCTCACTTCAGTTAGCTCTGTCACACAATTCAGTTAAGATATAAAAAAGCAAACACATATCACAGACATCTAATTCCTTAATTCTCACATTATGCACACAATGTTTCTGAAAAAATAAGACATTATGAGCTGGCTTTACATGCCGATGGGATCTGAAGGTTGATGCAGCGGTCAATGCTCATGTGACAGCTGTATGTGCTGAGTGGTCATCCTCACACCATTCCTCACCATCCTCTGAAGCAGGCCTTTCTGGTCTACAGATGAGCACATCAGACCTGAGACTGGCTCTCTTAAACTTACCAGGGCACTTAGCAAGTTAAGTGTCAGAACAGTCCGTAACCTCCAGTTAGTAATGGTGTATTAATCCGTGTATCCTCAATAAAGTATAATTGCAGCTATTACATTGTGTTCTCAAAGGATCCTTACAAATGCTCTCTGTTTTGACTTTACAATTCCTGCTTTTATTTCATGGGCACATTATCCTTTCTTGTCTTTCTAAGAACACTAAATTGTTTACCTAAAGTTATCTCTGCTCTCACCATTACTTTTTCTTCTCTTTCTTTGTCTGATGCTTTGGGGCTCCATATTTTATGTGATCTTATCAAATGTCCAGAAGCCCTTTATTCTTAGTTTATACTTAACAGTTAATAAGGCACTAAAAAGTTGGTTGGAAATTTTATATGCATAACTTGCTTTGTCAACTGGCAGGAATATTTTACTGTAGAAAAACAATTTGGTGGCTTGCTGACATTTTTTTGTTTAGATTCTCCAGAGACACACCTTAAATCCCCTGCTATGATTCTAAACATGGATGCAAATGTCACTGAGCATCTGGGTTCATGTTCTGAGCAGTGACTCACCACAGACTTCCCAAGTTCCCTTGCTTCTAGCAAGTATAGTTCTATAATATCTCTAGTTTAATTTCTCAACGTCATGTACTTTGTTCCCCCTGGAATAATAGATGCTATACTGAGAAGGGGAGAAAATACCACGGATAAATATCCATATCACACATTTCTAAAAACTCTGATTTCAGTGTGCAGCCTAAGCCAGCCTACAGTCACACCTGGTTCTTCACACGAGCTTGTCCTCCATCTTCAGATGCCTGGATTCACCTTCACATGCACACTGGTGTTTCTACTGCTCTTTCTGTGCCCATCTTCTGTTCTTATAAATTGTGTTGTGTGTGTGGGGGTGTGTGTTGTTTTGGTGGTGGTGAGTATATCTGTTTCCTGTTACTATTATTTTAGGGGAGTGATTTTCAAGAGGCAATGGTATCCCAAATAACTGTTTTTCCTTATTTTAAAAATATAAGGTTAATTTATTTATTTCAATAGAGATGTTTAAAAATGATACTATAGCATTTATCATGTGTACTATAGAACAAATGCTATGAGGTCTAAAGAGTAACCATTACATCCAAACATTTCTAGTAGAATAGACAGACAGGAGACAGTTTTTGGAAAATAACTTAGTGACAGAGAAGGAAGTTCCAAACCATGTGTGTTGGGGGTGGGGTGGGATATATCCTACTAATAAAAGAGAAGAAATTGCTACATTTCAAAGTATAAATGCACATTTATAAAAGCTGCAATAAATATAGATTTGTAATAACAGCTACTGAGAAACCATTAATATGCCAAGAGTAGAAATCTTGGTGTATTATGCCATCTCTAAGAATAAATTGTAGTATGACAAAAACTTCCTGTTTCACTAGCTAAAAAAAAAAAAGAAGTAATCTCCATGGTAGTAAGATTAAAATTTCAACATTTTTTACTATCTTTTGTGATTATTAAAGCAATATTTATATAATAATAAAAAATAAAACATGCAAAGAGATGCAGAAAGAGTGGGACTGACTAATGATATAGGAGCTGACGGGTCCTGATACAGCTCTCCCTTATGCTGACCCAGCCAGCTTAGTAACAATGGCCACTTTAAAGTACCAATTAAGGAATAAATAAGAGCAGTGATGTGCATTTTCATTTCCTTCTTACAGAGCAAGTCTTCGCAATAAACAGGTAACAAGGTCCACCAACTGTCTGTGATAATACAACACGATGCACTGGAGACATTACCTCCAAAAGACACAGTCCCCTTCGAGTCGGCCTGGACTTGCTGTTTCAGGGCGTCCTGTTGTTCCTTTGTCGGCTGTATACCGAGGTAATTGAGAGCCTGGAAGCAAAGGACTTAGATGAGGCAGCTTTTACACCTCTTGGGTAAAACTTTTCACCACAGCTATGTCTTACAATGCAGTAGAAAACAAAATCAATACCAGGAACTGTGACCAGAATTAGAATCTGTGGAAAGTCTGTTGACTGTAGATTAACTATCTATAAAAGATTACCTTCTTGCGTCTTCCACTTGTCCCCAATCCTCACTCCTACCATGACAAATACCTTAGCTAGTGCCAGATTTACAAATATGGCTGTAGGAGCAGATATAATAGTATTTCTAGCCTATGTGATTTTGCCGAAAAAAATTACAGAAAAAAATTTACTGAAATCAAATTTATAGATAACATGCAAAAAGAAAAAGAAAAAAAGAAACATGAAAAGCACTTGGTTGTTATCTTGATAGTATAAATGAAGTTGATAGAACTGGGTTAAATGGAAAGTATTCTTAATTTTGGCTGGTTTAGGGTGAAACTTACACAATGAGAAAATAAAGAAAAGTTTTCCCTGACACTCATTTCTTCGTCAGACTTTTTTCTTTGGATAAAGAAGTCACTTCTGCCTTTAAAGCAGAAATGGAGACGCTCCCACTTGGTCTCCACTGTCCTTCCCATGTTCTATAGCCTTAGACAGAACACTCATAATTTTCAGCCAAAAGACATTTGAAGCCCACTTTGCCCCTGATGCGGTCCTGGGGCTTTGTTCTAGAGAACGAGGAGGTGCTGGAGAACACTCAGGAAATGAGAAGAACAAGCACTACTTCCCTTGCCTCAAGAGAAGGGGAGAAAGGAGAGAGAAGACATGGTCAGCCACCTTGACTCACAAGGACCCTAAACAATGTTGGGGGAATAGTCTACGAGGAACTTCAATAACGATGGTGCAATGCAGTCTACAAGGGCTTAATGATTGTGGAATAGGCAGTCTATGAAAACTGGAATGTGGTTCTCTGATACTTGGAGCCTCCGTGCTTCTGGTTATTTCCTTTGGGGCTTCTTAATGGTAAGAACATTAAGTTTCCAGTGGAAATCACAGCTGCTGGGAAGTCTCTAGTTTTATATGTCCAAAAGTAATTTTAATGCACAAGAACTGTCTGAGAGGCCTATTAGTGGATTCCACCAAGATAATATGGTGTCTGTCATATTAAAGTTTAACAAAATTTATAATAAACAAAATTTATTAAAGGTATGCTTGACAGATATCTTCTCCGTTTGGAACATGTTCAAATAGCACTTCTTAAACCAATCATGTATTTTGTGCTCACTACTGGTCAAACACACAACTCTGTGCAGTGATATCAACCAACGTATAGTCTCTAGCCACACAAAGCACATGGTGAGAATAATGTGTAAATTATTATAATAAGAACAATATTTTATTTAATGCAAGTATATAGAGGACACACTATTGCCCAAAGCACTTGTTATTATGTGAGTACATGACTGACAGGACACAGGAGAAGGAAACAGGGAGAAGGCAGTGTATCAGGGATGAGGTTTTAGTGTATTTAAAGTTGGTCTAACACCATCCTGCTACCCTATCAAAGCTGTAAGTAGTGTTTATGTAACATTCAGGAAAGATTAGTAGCTTTTCTGTATGTGTATTCTTTTTATCTTGAAAAAGTTACAAACTTTTTTTTTTTTAAAGAATACAAAGAACACCTAAGAACCTGGCTATCTTAAAACATTCGGTGATATATGTTTAAAATCTACACATATTTTTTAAAAATGAGATTACAAATTAAGTTGAAAGTTTCTTCTGTTCTTCACAGTAAATTCCACCCTAAGGTCATTACATTCTTATTGTCTATTTTTTAATGCTACTTAGTATCTAAGTACATGTACCCTAGATAATGTACACTTCTATTTGTGCATTCAAAATTTTATACAAACAGTGTACTCTAAAGGTATTTTTGTTTATTTTACTTAGTGATTTCACAGTTGCTCAGTGTTGCCTACATATGTAGTTCACCCACTTTGTGGGATTCCATTGAACAGATGTATAATCTGCCATGCATTCTCTGATGACAGACATTTATAACTGCCTCACCATTCTTTGCTATACATATCTTCTTTAATAGATGCATGTAAATTCTTCTGAGTATGCACATCAGTGTACACCTTCTTTAATGGATGCATGTAAATTCTTCCGCTGAGTATGCACATCATCAGAGGGACCGAGCCACAGGGCATATTATCAGTTTTACTACTGCTGCATTGTTCTTCAACTATGTGCACTCATGTACACATTCCACGACATATGAACCATCCTAGCTTTATGTTCTTGACAGAATTTGTTGTTTGCACATCTTCATTTTGTCACAATATCAGAAATGAAATATTGTTAATTTGAATTCCTCTAGTTACAAGTAAAATGAGACATATTTTGGATATTTGCTAGCAAAAACTGGCTCATAAGTTGTTAGCTATTTAAATGTTAGGACATAGAGCTTTATGGTCGAAGTTTTAGGCCTGGATGGGAATCTGGACATGGGCCTCACTACTGACAACCAGGACTTCTCACCATCAGTCTTTCTGTTTTACTCATCTTCTGTTTCTGGACAGGAAGCTCTCAGCATTGTCCCCTTCCCAGTATTCTCTGGTAATACCTTAGTGTACTGCCATAATCTCTTTAAATTCATGTGGCCCTGATTACTTAGTTCCTTATGATTTAGTTAACCTTTATTTTTTAAGAATAACAAACAATACTGCATTACTTCATTGTACTTACTGCTACGGTATATGAAGGCTAGTAAACTGTCATAATTTTGATGATAGTTTTTAAGATATCCTATATTTCTTTGTGTGTATGTGTGTGTGCTGGGGTACACATATAGAGGCACCCATCTTTGGATGGAGACCAGAGGACAATAGCAACTGTTACTCCTCAGTAACCTTACTTCCCATCCTGTTTTTTGAGACAATATTATCTCATTAGTTTAGAGCTTGCCCAAATAGGCTAAGTTGGTGTCTTAGTTACACTTTTTATTGTTATTATAAACACCATGACCAAAAGCAACTCAGGAAGAAAGACGTTATTCCAGTTTACACCCCCCACCCCCCATCCCCCGGTCATACTCTATCACTGAGGGAAGTCAGGGCAGGAATTCCAGACAGAAAGCTGAAAGCAGGAACGGAAACAGAGGCCGTTAAGGGTGCTGCTTACTGACTTGCTGCCCATAACTTGCTCAGCAGGCTTACTCATATAGCCCAGGACCAATTACCTAGGGTTGGCACTGTCCCCTGGAGGCTGGGCCCTCCCATATCAATCCTTAATCAAGAAAATGCCTAACAAACTTGCCCACAAGCCAACCTCAGGTAGGCATTTTTTTTTCTTTTCCAGTTGATTTCTTCTTCCAAGATAGCATCAGCCTGTGTGAAGTGACCATAAAAGCCTACCAACACAACCAACTGGCCAGCGAGGTCCAGGGAGCTGCCTGTCTGTGCTTCCATACAAGCCTGTCTCTTTAAAATGTGAGTTCTACAGGGCTGAAGTAAGCGTCTCATGTTTCCACAGCAAGAACGTTTACCCACTGAGCTATCACTTTAGCCAAAGAAAAAGAAACTCATTTCCACGTCAGTTTAGTAACCAAAGACTTTATTTATTTTATACTAGTGAAACACTATGAACTTCCAAATCTAAATGTTATTAAATAATTGAAACTCAAACTGTCACTCATTTAATTAAATAAGCTGCTTCAAGAAACTAATGATTCTACAATGTCCTTCTCTCCAAGAACAAGAGAGTTCTTTCCTGCTGTCTTGTGAAGAAAATGATTTTAAGGGATTTACCATTTCCAGTTTCTCTGCCTTAAGGCGAACAGAAGGATTTAGGGAAATCTGTCCTTGTGGTCCAGAATCACCATCAGTCCAGGCTGGAGCAATATCTAGGAGACAACAGGGTGCACAGTAACTGGAAATCTAATTGCAATAGAACTTTGCATTTGACAAGATGTGTTCTGGGCTCCTGTTGTTCAAAAATAATTCTGGTTAAACAGTTGGCAGATCTTACTTTTGTTTTTATGAATTTTCCCCCTGTAAATCAGCTTTGCTTGAGCTTTGAAGGATATACTATGCAGCATAGTCAGTTTTGCATTTTGAAGTCTCATGGAAACATTAACCTAAAGACAGATACCCGCCATTATGAGCCTCATCACAATGCCCTGGTAAATGTAAGATAAAAAAATCTCTCTGTTCAAGCAAGTAAAATCATATTGGACAGTCAAAGACCATGGTATTTCGTTGGCTGGAAAAGACAGTAATGTTATAGGAGCTGTGGAAGTGTTCTAGAAAAATTCTAAGTGTGACTTCTAACACTTATGTACAAAAGGACAATGTGGACATGTAACTTTCTGAGCTAAAATTCCTGTTCCAATTTACAGAAGGACTGAAGGACTGCATTTCCAGCAGCAGAAGTGGACTTGTAAGTGTTAAAGGAAATCCCCTCTGCTCTCATGGCTCTGTATGTTTTCAATGCGCTCAATTGTGTAGGGGATATGCTTTTTTTTCTGTTTGCAGGAATGTGATATTAGGTGCCACCAGAGGCCAGCCCTTGAGAAACGATTTAATATGCCATAGTTTTAAAGACAAATTTCTACAATTTATGTCAATCTTTCCTATCTAAATTGTCACTATTCTAAATACACTCTTAAATGGTATTTTACTAGTTCTACATAGAAACAAGAGGAAGAGAAAAAACTTTTTGAAATGTCACATCTTTATGCAGTGTTTTAATTTTTTTTAATTTCTCAGAGCATCTGTCTCTAAGTACAAAATGATTTGCATTCTCTTTCTTAAGAACATAAGAAGCACATATGAAAATAAAGAGTCTTCCTCTAAACCTTTAACACATCCTCAACATTCTATGCAAAACCTTTAATATAGCTTATAGGTGTTAAGAGAGAGAGAGAGAGAGAGAGAGAGAGAGAGAGAGAGAGAGAGAGAGAGAGAGAGAGAATATATATATATATATACATATACATATATATATATATAATTGCCACTGACTTTTAGCTTGAAATGAAATTAAACCTCAAGAAAGGTTGATCTTAGTGTGGCAGAATTTTTACAATTCTTGTAATAGCATGAAAGATTCTTGTTATCATGACATCTAATTGTTGCCTATGAAGTTAAAATATTAAATCTTCATTTTTATCTATTATGAGACAATCAGTATACGGTGTGGTAGAAAAGGTTACCATGGGATGAGATGGAATGGAAGAACAAAGACAGGTAAAAACACTTTATTTTTCAATTTCCAGGTTTCATCTTGAGACATGCTTTCAGGCTGGTGGCTGAGCTAAAATTAAGGCTCACTAACAGCAGGTGAACACCAGCTACCCTTTCTGTGGCTTCAGTCCAACCCAAACTGGGCCTGAAGGACTGAATTCAGATTAAGCTTGTAGATGAAAGCAATGAGCAGGAAAGAGAGACACAGACACACATGGCAACCACTCACACCCAGGCACACATTTTTACTGTTTTCCTATGGCTAAGCATAAAAATTCGGTACAGCCAAAAGCAGAAATAACAAGTTAGCTCTATTTTTTACCTATAGAAAGATAGTGAATTAATTAGACTTGATTTCATTAATCTTCATAATAACAAAAATGAAATCGGTGTTGTTATTCTCACTCCTGGAACCAGGGCCTGACAAAGTCAAGAAACTGGCCCAGGTGGCACAGGCAGGCAATGACAACGTTATGGTTCTGGTCTCTGGTGACTCCAGAAACCAGTGTTGCTCTGCGTCCCTTTTTTCCTCAGCAAATTCTCACCACAGCAGAAAGACTCAAACTGACATTTGACCGAGACTATAATGGTCAAAATCAGTAAAGTCATGGGAAATGACAAAACCTGAAAAGGAGACAGTGAAGAGGAACAGGAAGTGATGTATACCTATCTCAACCCTCAGCTTAACAGCAAGCAATGGGCCTTGACAACGCTTGTTTTCTTCAGCCTGCCTTTCTCTACGTGCTGATCTTCAGGTTACTTCTTTAAGAGTGAGTGCAGACAACACCAACTCATGCTCACAACTCAGAACTGGTAAAGCCATAAAGACCCTACCTCAACTGCTAGTGCCCCCTCCCTGCCTCAACCTCCCATTCGCTCTTTTTTTTTTGGGGGGGGGGAAGACATTAGCATTCTTAGATTCTCTATTTCTGTTCTTTTGAGAATGAGAAGAAAGGAAAGGGTTTGTAAGAGTATGATCAACACAGTAAAATTAATCCCACAAAGCCTTGGAAGGTACTTTTCCTCTTCGCACTGTTGGATGGTTTAAAAGACTAAGTGCAAAGGAATCAAGTCTTGTCACAGCGGTAACATTATAACACCATTTCTTAGTCCCCCAGGAATAGCTTTAGTCTAGTTCCAGTTCACTCAAACTCCTACATTATTCACCCCACAGGCACAGTAAACAATTCTGAGTTCTCAGATTATTTTATATCATAGATAATTTTAAAATATATTCACGTATAATGCTGATCTTAAAAATTCTAACCAATTTTACACTTGTAAATAACTCAGAAAGAGTAGAGGCATCATCCCATGTTTATTGTAATTGAAGTTAATATTGAAACTTGCTTACATTTTAAAAGTAAACACTGCAATGATTTGATGCGAACTGTCCCAACTGGCTCAGACCTTGAACACTAGGTCGGGAACTGCGGCGTTACTGGGGAGGTTACAGAAGAGAAGGAAACTGTGGGATGTGGGACTGAGCTTGCGGAGGAGCTAAGTCGGGAGGGCTGGGAGTTGTGGCTTTACACTCGCTTCTCACTTGTGGCCTGGTACTGGAACTATGTGAAAAGCTTCTCCACGGGATCCCACAGTCACACAGTTGCTTAGCCACGCCTTTCCCAAAATAACAGACTCACTGTTCCCTCTGCAACTGTGAGCCCAAAAAAATCTCTCCTCCCCTAAATTGCCTTCGTCAGGTGAAACTAATGAGGAAACTAGAGCATCTAGTTTGAAGTCTAGACTGATTAAAGGAGTCTAGAAGGTGATACTTAATATGTAGGAAAATCATAACATGTGCAAGACAATTGTGAGGGTTTGCCACCTCCGTCCTGTATAATGCTCCATCCAGTAATAATACAGTAATATCCTTGCCTACCATATGTATGTAGAAATAAAAAGTGGATCTGAGTTAATGCTATTTCTATCCTAGAAAAATATTCTGTTAATATTTTAATATTTATAAATGACTAACTCAAATATATTATTCTTTTTTATTAGATATTTGCTTTATTTACATTTCAAATGGTATCACCTCGTAACCCCTTTGAAAAACCCTTACCCTATCTCCCCTCCCACTGCTCACCAATTCACAACCCCCCCCCCAATTTCCTGACTTGCATTCCCCTATTCTGGGGAATCAAGTCTTCACAGGTCCAATGGCCTTTTCTCTCACTGATGTTTGAAATGGCCATCTTCTACTACATATGTAGCTGGAACCATGGGTCCCTCCATGTGTACTCTTTGGTTGGTGGTTTAGTCCCTGGGAGCTCTGGGGGTACTGGTTGGTACATATTATTGTTTCTCCTGCAGGGTTGCACACCTCTTCAGCTCCTTGGGTCCTTTCTCTAGCTGCTCCATTGCGGACCCTATGCTCTCAGTCTATTGGTTGGCTGTGAACCACGGGTATTTTGATCTACCTTCCAATAAGGATCAAAGTATCCACAGTTTGGTTTTCCTTCTTCTTGAGCTTCATGTGGTCTGTGAGTTGTATCTTGGGTATTCCGAGCTTTTGGGCTAACATCCACTTATCAGTGAGTGCATACCATGTGTGTTCTTTTGTGCTTGGGCTACCTCACTTAGGATGATATTTTCTAGCTCCATCCATTTGCCTAAGATTTTCATGAATTCATTGTTTTTAATAGCTGAGTAGTACTCCATTGTGTAAATGTACCACATTTTCTGTATCCATTCCTCTGTTGAGGGACATCTGGGTTCTTTCCAGCTTCCAGCTATTATAAATAAGGTTGTTATGAACATAGTGGGGCATGTGTCCTTATTACATGTTGGAGCATCTCCTGGGTATATGCCCAGGAGTGGTATAGCTGGGTCCTCAGGTAGTGCTATGTCCAATTTTCTGAGGAACTGCCAAACTGATTTCCAGAGCGGTTGTACCAGCCTGCAATCCCACCAGCAATGGAGGAGTGTTCCTCTTTCTCCACATCCTCTCTAGCATTTTCTGTCCCCTGAGTTTTTGACCTTGGCCATTCTGACTGGTGTGAGGTGGATCAAACATATTTTTTCAATAGTTACTTTCCTATTCCAAAATCAAGCAAATTTTGTTCTAATCATGGGTACAAGTATCCCTTTACTTACTACTGCAAGATCTCTCCTGCCATCATCCCTGCCGCAGAGGGTCTCTGGCACCTCACTTATCTCAAATCTGGCTCCTGGCGCTTCCTTAGATTAGCATGGTTTTCTGCCTGCTTCCTTTCTGACTTGGAGCACGGCTCACTTTTGTGAAGCTGATGTTTCTTCACTGGTCTCTGCATACTGCCAAGGCCTTTGCTCCCCCTAGTTCTGGAGGTTGAAGGAGGACACAGAATTGACACCCATGGCAGAAGCACTCACCTCTGCTCCCAGTCCCAGCTCTTGAGCTGGAGTGTTATCAGAAATATATGTTAGCTTAAATTTCTCTAATATGATTAATAATAAAAATACTGCTGGGCATATGCCATGTACCAATCACAATGCTAAGGGCTTGATACCTGTGATCTTTAACCTGTAACTTCCCCTTGAAGCAACCTTCTCAGGGTTACTGAACTGAGAAAACAGGATAAAGGATTAGAAACCCCCAGCGTGCTCTTGTGCTCTCCCGCACTACATGCCCATCAGAGGCTGCTTCCACTGGATACAGTTCCTCCCTCCCTCTCCCCTTAGTCTACACTGTACATGTCTGCATTATTTGTGCACATTATAAAATGCATTCATGTGTGCTTACCTCTGGAAAAATACACGGATTATTTACACGCTTTCGGATGTGAGTAGCATGGATTTTACTGTTATATGACTAATGTTTTGCAACATAATCAACGAATAAAGATCCCCGACTTGCATCATGGAGCAACTCTGACCCAACATCTTAGACTGGCCACGTTATTCATGTCTTTTTTCTTTCCATGTGAGTTCCCAATTTGAAATAAAAAGTCTATCAAGAGACTGGATATTAATTATATGAAAGGAATATAATTAATAGTATTTCCAAGAATCACTAAACCTCAGTAATTAAAAGGTATATAATTTTGGCTAAAAAGTTACTAACCCATTGGAAAATATTTCTCCCAATCAGAGGTAACATATGATGAACACGGCATAAATTGCCATGATGGCTGATGCTGGGTGTTTCCTTTTTTTTGGTGCAGAGGACTGAATGCAGGGCCTCACCCCTGCAAGCCTGGTAAGCAAACTGCACCACTTGTTTATTTCTAGTGGCTACTTAATCTATACTGGTCCTTTTTATTTTGTAATTCTTAGCAAAATTTATAGTATTAAAAATACTATAAAAAAGTAATACATGATAGTTGCAATTTGAATTGTTATTTAAGAATATGTAGTTAGCCTTTTAGTTATATTAAATATAGTTTCTAAATTGTTTTTAGCTTTTGGAGACAATTTCAGTGGAGGGATTATTATTCTGGATATCTGAGTCAATAAAAACTTTACAGATTGATGGAAGTCCTTTTCTAAGTATAGCTTAGATCATTTTCATTTGATTTTATTATTTTAAATCACTAAGTCATTTTAGAGTAACTCAAATATATTAAAGGCAGTATGGATGTCCTTTCTAATTTATATCCATACAATATCTTTCAATACAGACAAACATTTTTTCGTAAGTTCTGTTCCACCTGTACTGTTTTCAAAGATGTAGCTGTACACGCCATCAGTGCTTGAGTAAAGAGACAGGAAATCACATCGTGACTATTTGTTACTTGATTTACTTACTTGATTAAACAATTTGTTAACTAGTACAGCTTCATAGACATTTATTATAATGTACTTTTTGAAATTTCAACTCTTTTTTTCAAAGAAATTTCTCGCAAAAGACAAGATTTAACAGAATGCACCAAACAATACACTTATTTTGCTTTTTTTATTCATTGAAAGAAAAAAGGCAAAATGTACTGTCTTTAAGAGCTATCGAGTCATGTTATTAATTCCTCATTGAAATAGAGTAGTTGAAAAACAAACAAGGAATTAAATGTGAATTTACCTGCATTAGATATATCTGTTGGGCTGTTGTCCAAAGAAGTAATTGGAGACTGTTCTGTTTTATTGTGTTCATGTTTTGTCTGTGAAAAAAAAATGAGGGAGATAATATGTCATTTTCTAAAGTAGGTCAAAGTACAAACTAGATGCTTGTGTTAACATAAATAGAATGGTTAAAAAGATCAAAGCAATATTCCAAAAAATATGAAGTTTCTAATATTTGCTATATTCATCTTCAAAAAGCATTCAGAGATGAAAGTAAGAACGCTTCTAGCTCTACCGTGTCTAAGGAGGACAGAACAGAAGGCCATGCCCCTTACCTTATAAAAGAACCAGCCCAAGCACTGAGAGAAAACAATCTCTCTGATCACCATATACCTTGAGCAGAAGTTACCCTTAAGATTATGCCAATTGAATAAAAGCCTACCTGTTTCTTATTTTTTATTCCTAACACAGATTTAAAGAATTTAAACTCTACTTTAGAATTGTAATTTTGTAGGACCATGTAGCAGTTTAAAGCAAACACATTACTTTGGATATAATAAATTTCTCATTTTTTTTAGAATCAAGTAAGGTGAACTATTTCACAAGACATGTATGCGAGGGTGAGGGGAACACTACCCACAGATGGGATGATCAGGATTAGCCTTAGCATGGGAAGAACAAAGGATTGAACGCACACACACATGTGTACATATGAGTACCTATCTTTTATTAGGTAGAAACAGACAGGTAGAGAATTAATGGTGTCTGGTTGTATCTTCATGGTACCATATTGTCATATATTGATGTTTTCTATGTTTTTAAAGAAAGGGTGCATTAACTTGAAAATCTGCTTTACATGATAAAAATCTAAAAAGGAAAAGACTTTCAAGGAGATGTTAACTTATTAATAAGCATTGCTAATGAAATTACAATTCTATATTGACTTAACCAACATAAAGAACACAAGAGATTTATAGACTGAATATATAAACTAGAGTTTAAGATTACCTGAATTGCTTTATAAGAAGGTAAAGTGGAGTCCTGAGTCTTGGGAGTGGATGAAGTCTTTGGAACTAGTGTTTCAGGGGGAGAGGAAAGAAGATTAAATGTTGAGGTTTGAGGCCCACAGTCTTCTGACACTTGTGGGGATGGACAATTATTCCCTGGATGGCCACAGTAAGGCTTTTGTCTGATGAATGCTATCTCCCAAGGAGATTCCGACCTATGATTTAAAGAGATTACTTTGTAGATATGCAACAAATGCAGTCGAGTAAATTCAAAGACAGTGAGTGTTTCTAGTAGAGTGAAAACCTTTAAGATATCCTAATCACTACCTTTAAATATATGTTAAATGACTCATCATATCATATGGATGGAACCATTACCTCAACTTGGCTCTGGTAATTATGCTTTTTGCTTCTTCAAATGATACCCCAATCATAGATTCCTTGTTTATTGAGACAAGTTGATCTCCTGGCTTCAAACGTCCATCCTAAAATCAAAAGCCAAACAGAAAATTACAAAAAAAAGTGATAAAGTAGATTTTTTTAATAAAATTAACATAATAAAAGGAACAAATCTTGTGAATAAAGTCATAAATAAAGTAAAATAATTAGAAAATCCAAATAGTAGATTGTTTTATTAATACCCGGTTAAGAATTATACATAAGTAAGATTGTGTGGTTTATACATGTAGTGAATAAATCCTTATGCTACGAATCAGCCTACCACAGGGATCTGGCCTGTACTCAAAAAGGCACTTGTTTTCAAAGCTCAGCTCTGAGTCTGACTTGGATAAGGCAAGTGAAGCCCTCATTGCATATTGAATATTTCAAAATAGGATACTCATCCATCCTAGTGAATGAGTATTCTGCCTCTTTCCTCCTACCAAACTGTCAAATGCAGATGTAAAGACACTTGTATACACATGCATGCATGCACATACAAACACATCATGTGCACATACACATGCAGACTCATAAAAACATGCACATACATCCACACACAGAAAATGTACATACATGTACAAACATACATGCTGACTTTTTAAAAGCAAAGTTAAGAAACCTAACTGCATTGGTTTTATCCAATGCTTAGTTAGTAATCAAGTATCTTCTTTACGAGACTTGTTAGACCTTCCTGTGGCCGTGCCAACCAGGTTGTGCATATGGCATATGGCATATGCATATGTCATGCTGATAATCACCAGCTTTAACTGGATGTCTTTGTTAAGCCCTGGCCCTGTGCATAACTCTCCCAAATACATAAGACACAGTATAATCAATTATAAGATTGAATGTGGTTGTTGAGCAGTATCTCAGTCACTTCTTTTTTTCTCTTAATTTAACTGAAAATGAAAATTCTGTTTTTTTACTGATTAAGTACAGAGACAGAAAATAATATTATTGCCAGTCCTACTAAAAAAGCAAGGGATTTTATTTTAAGTGTCCTTCAAGGTTCTGTGTACTAGAAGGTTTGGTACCCCACTTGGCATAACTAGAAGCAGTTGAGACTTTTAGAGGTGGGGTCAGTGGGGGGCACTGACAGCACTGGGGACATACCTAAAAGAGCAAAGCCTGGTTTCTTTTCCCTTTTGCTTCGTGGATATTAGGTAAACACTGTCACTCTGTCATATCCTGCCAGAATATGATTCCTTAGGCCAAAAGCAATGGGCGAGTCAAGCAAGGACTGAAACACATAGAAGTGTATATCTAAGTAGACCATCTGTTGACTAATTCAGGGATCTCATACAGAGAGAAGGCTGACTAACACAGAAGGTTTAAAAAGCTTACTTTTTACTTTAATAATATTGAAATAATCTCTACAAATTCAAGAAAACTGACTTAAAATCAAATCTGAGTCAGTAGAGTGCTCAGTCACAAAGGGACATCTCTACCACTTTCCTCCTGTGAGGCTTGGGAACGTTGCTGAAGAGGCAGGCAGACTGTCCGAGGCAGAGGTCAGGGAGAGCTGCAGGACAGCAGTGTCTACTGAACATGGCAGGACCATGGCGCTCATGCACTCACAGCTGTGGCTGTCTGCACAAGATCTGGAAAGGACCAAGCAAGTGGACACTCCAGCATGAGCCCCCCACCCTTAACTGAAGACAACTGGCTATTGATGGCTTCTGAGGGGTGAGAGTCAGTTCTGTTTAGGCATGTGGCCCCGGGCTGACCAAGCTGTTGGCTGGCCTCACACCCATGAGTAGTGTATGGGCAGCACAAATTGGACTCCATGTTTTATTACAAAAGGCAAGGGGCAAGAATTTGGCAATGTGTGGAAGTAAGGGGAGATCTAGGAGGTGTTTGGGAGAGGAGTAGAGGTAATTATGACTCCTAAATAAATTGGATTTGAATCTCAAATAGTAAAAATATTACAATAAAGAATCCTACCTACTAAAATACATGCTTTGTGTAATCAATCTTTGGTCTGAATTGGATTCCTCATAAAAATGGTGATTTATGGCTATTTCATCATAAATAGCAATTATTTTTGAAAATAGTTATATAGAATCATGTCTTCTGCTTAATAAGGAATAGATAGGGAAGCTAAGGTAAAACACTCATCTGAAGACTTTCGGGGCTAGTGCATGGCTCAACATTTGTCACCAAGCCTAGCAACTTGAATGTAATGCTTGGAACTCATATAGTGAAAATAGAGAATGAACTGTGAGTTGTCCTTTGACCTTTGAATATACACCACATGTACATAACTAGAAAACAGGCTTCTTAGGACCACAGCCCATATACTATGGAGTCTGTTCTAGCCTCAGGACATAATGATTCAATAGTTCTTAAATACAAAAAATACCCAAGATACAGTCCGCAGAACTCAAAAAGTCAACAAGCTGAAGGACCCAAGTGAGGGTGCCTCGGTCCCACTTGGGAGGGAGAAGAAAGCAATCCCAAGTGGGTTGAGAGAGACCTGGGAGGGAAAGTGGACAGGGGTTATGGGGAGAGAGGGAAACCTCATCTGGTATTGGGTGAGGGAAAAATGACTGAAGCCCTGGGGGCCAGCAGAAAGAATGAAAACAGGCAACCTCCGGAGGCAGGAGGTTGGGGTGACTCTCCAGAATACACCAGAGACCTGGGAGGTGAGAGACTCTCAGGACTCTCAGGAGGGACCTTAGATGAAATGCCAGACAGCAGTGAGAGGGAACACACAGAGCCCACCTCCAGCAGAAAGACAGGGCATCAAGTGAGGGAGGGGGTTGCCTTCTCACAGATAAAACTCTCATCCATAATTGTTCCTGTATGAAAGAACTACAAGGACTGAAATGGAGAGGAGCCTGAGGAAAAGAAGGTCCAGTGACAGGCCCAAAGTAGGATCCAGCTCAAGGGGAGGTCCCAAGGCTTGACACTATTACTGAGGCTATGGAGCACTTACAAAAAGGGACCTAGCATGACTGCACTCCGGAAGACCTAACAAGCAGCTGAAAGAGTCAGATGCAGATATTTACCCCTAACCAACAGACAGAGCTGCTGACTTCTGTGGTTGAATCAGGAAAAGGCTGAAAGAAGCCGAGGAGGAGGGTGACCCTGTAGGAGGACCAGCAGTCTCAATTAACCTGGACCCCTGAGATATTCAAACACTGACCCACAAACCAGGAAGCATACTCCAGCTGATATGAGGCCCCAACATATATACATCAGAGGACTGCTAGGTCCTTGTTCAATCAGAGATGATGCACCTAACCCTCAAGAGACTGGAGTCCCCAGGGAGTTTAGAGGTCAGGTGGGGTAGGGGTTGGGGGGTGAGGACTTCCTCAGGAAGACAGATGGGGGTAGGGAGGAGGTATGGGATATGGATCAGTTGGAAGGTGGATGGGGGTGGTGGTATAAAATCTGAAGTATAAAATAATGAGTACAAAAATTTAAAAAATGAAATGTCATCATGAAACTCATTACTTTTTACAATTAATGATAATGAAAATGAAAACAAAAGTTTTTTCATGGCAAAACCAAGTCATTCTAGACAGTTTTTTTTATCTGTGATCTTTCAATAACATTTCACAAGTCTGATGCATTCCAATACCCTTTCACATATAATAAGCACACCATAAAACAAAGCAATTTCTCCATTCCTCAACGTAAGGCCAAAGCTACTACAGCGAACCCAGTGAGCTGAATTCTACTCTGGCATCTACAGAATCCTACCCTAGAATCTACATTCTAAAACTAGTACTGCAAGTACACCTCAAACTTAAAGTTATTGGTCTTATTCTAAAAGTCAATAAATAATGCTATTGTTAATCTTGGCTCTAAAAAAATTTAGACTGAAAAATAATTATTAGTAACACTTTATGAATTCTTGAATTGTCTTTTCTAGATCTGGGAAATATGACATCAGAATTTTGATAGGTCTTATACTGAAATCTGTGATTAATTTTGGCATTATAGCCATTTTCATGATATTAATTCTTACAATTCAGGAGAATGAAAGGTCTTTTCATCATTTATGGTCTTTGATTTCCATTTTCAAATGCCTTCAAGTTTTCATTATAAAAGTCTTGAACTTCTCTAGATAGATAAATTTCTATCTACTGTACATGTATACCTATATTACATATATATATATGTGTGTGTATATATGTAGCTTGACATAATATATGTATATATAGTATATACACATACATATAAAAATACATATATTATGTTTGACATTGCATGTGTGTATGTACACACACACACAAAGATATACACATATATCTGTGTATATATATATATGTATATATATGTATATATCAACTAATATGAGCATTTTTCCTAATTTCTTCCTCTGAGAGTTCACTACTGATAAATATGAAAGCTATTTTTCTTAATATTTTGGGTCCTCAATTACTAAGTATTTATTAGAGCTCAAGAGTTTTCTAGGAGATTCTATAGAGTCTTTTAAATATAGAATGATGTCATCTGCAAATAATGACAGTACTAACTTTCCTTTATTATTTTGTCCCTTTGGGGTCTTTCTCTAATTGCTAGAGCTAAGTTTTTGGGCACTTAATGAGTATGGAGGAGGAGAGTGCACATCCTTGCCTCATTCCTGATTGGAGAGGTGATGCTCAGTTTGGCTAGATCTCCAGTAATGTTGGTGAACATCTGTTCTATACAACATAGCCTTTATTATTTTTAGGTATACTGAGTCTATTCCTAATGTCTACAGAACTTTCATCATGAAGGCATGTTAAACTTTGTCTAATTCCTTATTCTGTGATTTTGTGTGTGCTTATTTATATTTTGTGCAACATTTATTGATTTACATGTATCAAACCATTCTTTGTACATCCATGATCAAGCCCAATCATTCAAGATATGCAATTTTCTTTATATGTTCCTGAATTTTGTTTGTTAGTACTTCGTTGAGAATTTTTCCACCTTTATTCATCTGAAAAATTGGTCTGTACTTTTCCTTTCTAGCAGGATCTTTGCTGGAAAAAAAGTGTTGTTTAACTTAATTTCCTTGAAAGGGGACATTTGGTAAGCATGGCCACAGGTCAGAGGGCAACTATATTTCATTTGGGTAGAAGTCTTCCAGGCAGGGGACCAACATGGATGAGCATGGAGGTTTGTTAGCATTTAGCTAAATCTGCTTTTGAATGTGAGCTCTGCAAATACTAACTAGATCTTCAAGAAGAATGAGAAAGAGGGAATGGAGGAGCATGCCCTCTCACCAGGAACCAGGAACTAAGCCATGAACATCTGGAGCTAATTCCTATGTTCATGTTTCTTACAGAACCTGCCAGAATAGAGAAAATGCTGAAAGTGCAGATGGGCAAAAGGGCTTACTTAGACTAACCTGAAACCTCCTGTGTTCTCTTCCCAAGCTGTACAGTGTCCATGACCTTAGTTTACCTGCATGTGTTAAAGGCACATTTCACAGAAGGAATGAGAGGAGGAGAGAAGCCTCTGGCCCCAGGTTTGTGGTGTTTCTACATATTTGTACTTTTGAACATGCACTCACATTGGTTAGTGTTTTTCTTTGCCTCTTACAATAAGATATTAGTTGATCATAAGCATTTCTAAATGCATTTAAAAGTCAGAGCCTGTGAATGAAAACAAAGCCATTTTTGGGGGGTGAAAGTCCTGCATTCTTTTTGTTTGTTTGTTTGTTTTTTGTTGTTGTTGTTTTTGAGACAGGGTTTCTCTGTATAGCCCTGGCTGTCCTGAAACTCACTCTGTAGACCAGGCTGGCCTCGAACTCAGAAATCCGCCTGCCTCTGCCTCCTAAGTGCTGGGATTAAAGGTGTGTGCCACCACTGCCCGGCTAAAAGTACTGCATTCTAAAAGAGTGAATTCTGCCCCAGATGGATTCCTATGCAGTCTATGTGCAGATATGGCTTGAGGGAATGCTAAAGCCTCACCCACAGGTTATGGGGCAGCTGTAGCACCAGGCAAGTACAATGCCAAGCATGTTTACATGCTGAACTTCAGTCTGAACGCTCTCATTTGACAGAGACGGGCATGTTGAAATAACAATGTGTTCCCGGCTAGTGAAGCTCCTCTGTGGCAAGCTGTCATCGCTGTGCATTTCAATTATGACTCTATTATAGTATTATCTCAAACCATCGATTGAGTCTGATACTACAGAACTAACTCATAACTTAGAGAGGACGTGCTTCTGAGAGTCTTTGGAGTCCTCTCCCAATCAGATGTGGGCTTCTTTTAACTCTTGATACTAGTGTAAACATAATGAAATGGCTTAATGCCTACGAGACTCTTCATTTTCTTAATGAAAAAGTCAGTAAAAGTATCCATGACACAAGCTCATTGTAAGAGCCAAAGAATACACATCAAGCACATTTAAGGTGGTAAATAAAATAAGGTGAAGCAGTCTTACCTTTACCATGGGCCATGTGCAAGGAAAGTTCAATTATACTGCTCTCGAAATGGAAATCTTGGATGGAGCCCACTGCTGGGAACAGTTGACACTCCTTGGCTTCCCAAGCCTGCTAGAAACTAGCGGCAACGTGCCTTTTCCTAGGTTCATCATAAGCCTTCCGTCAGAGCATGCAACTCCTCAAGCTCTTCCGAGGTTGTTCCTCAACCCAGCTAATGTTTCAGTGATTTTACACATGGCCGTTGCTAGCATCTACCCCATTCCTCTACAGGAATAGCCCTTACACTCAGCCAGGTCCAAATGCTACCTTTGCTGAACAAATACTCGTTTACACCCCTGTCTTAGAGCACTAACTTTCTACTGTCCTTACTCACACTCACTTCTACCCTTTTCTAAAGCAGAATATCTTAATACTAAGACAGCTAACTCTCAGACTAGTCACTCAGTCCTATGGTTGGCTAGATCAGGGCATCATGATTGTTTCCCTTGTACTGTGCAAAAAAATATAGTAGCTCAGTAATACCTAGCTCTGGAAAAACAGCATGGCTACGTGATAATGGAAATAATGGCAACAAAGAAGAGAGTGACGCTGCAGCCTTGGCTACTGTTCCCTCAGTGCACACCAGTGGGACTGGCTTCTTTCTCCAAGAAGCTTTGCCCTCTGATGTATCCGAATGCTGTCATCACAGTTTGGCAATGTGTTTAGCGCATGCTCTACGGAGCTGTGATCTGAAAGTGAAATATGGCCTTCCACAGCTTGTGACCATTCTGAATAGTGGACACCTGTGCCAGTGGGACCTTGGTCTGTACTTATAAGCTTGACAAAAAGTCTTCAATTCATCAAATCAAACATGACAAATAACTGTATGAGATCACATTTCGTTGTGTAGCAAGGAAGAATACTGCCAAGGATACCATGGCATTGGTTGGAAGGGCCATTCCAATTTCAGAGCTGGGAGAGGAAATATACTCTTACAGGCAAACAGGTAGAGTACATAGCTGCGTATGCATGCGATATACAGAGCTTATCTGTGTGTTTTAAATGTGTCTTAAGGATCAACTATATGAAATATGCAATGATACTTCAAATTAACAGAGAAGCTTTCTTATATTATTAGCAATGAAAGAAAAAAAATCAA
Source organism: Apodemus agrarius (assembly GCA_964023405.1). Taxonomy (NCBI): domain Eukaryota; kingdom Metazoa; phylum Chordata; class Mammalia; order Rodentia; family Muridae; genus Apodemus; species Apodemus agrarius. The sequence goes on from OZ030015.1 coordinate 76,825,717, forward strand.
ACAATTTAAAATGTCATCCATGCTCTGATACAAGGGCCGAGTAGGAGATGCACCTTGGTCTGGAAGGAAGGTGGTGGCAGTGGATGGTAAACAGAAAGAAATGTGGCAGAGTGACCATGGCAAGTCCATTCATTAATGGTGTCTGAGTGAATCACACTAAGGGACTTGCGATGAAGAATCGGACGGCGTTCTTGCCATCAAGAGGCAGAATGAGCAGTGGTCTAGCTGAGCTAAAGCAATGAGACACAGGTGCACCATTACAAACCGAGCCAGGTGATATGAAGCACCGGAACAAGAACTAGCCACACATACAGGAAAAACAAAACCTGGCCTTATCTGCACTTGCACTGCAGGACAGGAAACAAGTCCTCTACCAACTGCACTTTAAACTGATATCTGGAACAGTAGAACAGGAAGGAGGTGCTGTCTCCTGCTTAATGAAACGATATACCTAGACCGAGATAAGGCAGGAATGGCTCTTTCAGCAGGACAGGGAAGGCAAGTTTGTACGGGTGGAGATGGGGAGAAAGAAGAGCTGACGGCAGAAGGCAGTCTACACAGGGGCTTATGGGTTACTACTATATTAAGGTAGTTTGGTGGGAGAGGAAATAGGCAAGGTTCATTAAGAGCAGATAAAGCTACTGAGAATACCAATAAAAGCCAATGACAGCCTAAAGTCAGAGAATCTAGAGAGATGGCTCATCATAACGCCACCTGTCCTCAAGCAGGAGAATCTAGTGCAGACCCCCATCACACACACACTAGCGTGCATGCGATTCCAGTACAGGGAAGGCAGGGCTAGGCAGGTCCTCAGGGCCAATGGGCTCTAGCCAGGCCAGCTTAATCAGCCAGATCTAGGAGCAGTAAGAGACCTTGTCTCAGAAATTAAGGCAGAGAGTGACAAATGAAGATGCTTCACATTGACCTCTGGGTATGTACACATACATGTACCTGTACCAGCAAACATACACACATACATCAGACAGGGAGACACACACACATACACACACACACACACACACACACACGCACACGCACGCGCGCACACACACACACATACATACACACACATACAAACACAGAGAGAGAGAGAGAGAGAGAGAGAGCAAGAGAGAGAGAGAGAGAGAGACTGACTGATTAATGGGTTTAAGAGATTGAGAGTAAAAAGGTCAGCAGTATACATTAAGATAAATGTGATATGGTTTTTAATGATATGGGAAAAAGGAAATGATTGAGAAACAGCTTTGAGCAGCTATTGAAAAGACGCTGTGTTTGGGAAGAAATGAGAGGAAGGTGTAAGGTTAAGTATCACAGGTTGTGCCTCAGAAACATTGCTTCTAAGATACCTCTAGGAGAACTGAAGTGGAGATTTGTACAAGGAAGTTAGATAGGTTAGATTAAGGGAGTTCTGAGGTGAACAGGAGGTTTGAGAGAGAAAGAGAGGAGAGAGACAGGGAAAGAGACAGAGAGAGACAGAGAGACAGAGAGAGAGAGGAGTTTTAATAAATTATAGTCAAGTTAAAGGACACATGAAATTCTGAAAATAACTAACAATTGATCCGTCTGCCGGCCTGGGCAACTTTTTATCTATCTATCTATCTATCTATCTATCTATCTATCTATCTATCTATCTATCTATGTCATAAAATAAAAGACTGCCAAGTGTGGTTGAATACTTAAAACAGAATCACGGTCCCTAATAGCATATTATTATCAAAAAAAAAAAGTTGCAGTAAAACTGCATCTGTTGTTTTTACTCATCATATTCCATCTTCAGGAATATTAAAATAAATATAAGGAGCCAAGATTTACTTATTCTTTACTAGTTCTTGTACACTTTTTTCTAATTGGTTTTCTTTTGCACATGACCTGAACATTAATAACTCCACACTGCTCTCTGGTGGTAAGTGAAGGAAACAATCCATGAGAATGTATTTTGCCTTTTAGCACACACCTCAACTAACAAGAAAAGGTGAATATATATCACAAGCATAGTTTCTTAATTTGCTATGGTTTACTGCAGATAAAGAGCCATTTAAAATTGCTGCTTTCAATTTATTAGTCTAATTTTAAATATTTGTAGAAATAGAAAGCATAAGTTGTTTTTTGTTTTAAATGCAAACTTGTATTTTTTCTTAGGCACCTTGAACCATTCCTGCGCCCTACCCCAAGTATCTTAATCAGCAAGCCATGGTGGCCAGTGCCTCAAACAAGAGCACGTGGAGGCTGAGTTAGGAGGATCAACATGAGTTGGAGGCCAGTGTGGATGACACAGTGAGTCCCAGGTATGACAGGAGTGAAACATTAACATCTCTGTCTCAAACAAGTAAGCAAGAAAGGAAACAACTTAAATATGCTAAATGCCCCCATGTCTTCCATCCTCCCTGCCCACATCTCTAAGCTTTAAAACTGAAGTGGGAGTGTACCTCCCACTTCTTACCAAAAGGATTGTTGGGAGGGGCTTTAATTTGTTTATCTTTAACATTAAATTGTCATTTAGCTAATAATTTAATTTGAATAGCTAAATGTATATATATCATTGTATGCCTTAAACCAGTAATAACTTAGAACTTAAGAAGTATACTGGAGAGATGTTTAGTGTCTCTATTGTTGTGAAGAAACACCCACAAGCATCTTGGGGAGGAAAGGGCTTATTAACTTACATTTCCATGTACAGTCCATCACTGAGGACAATGGAGGCGGGAACTCAAGCAGAGACGGAACCCAGAGGCAGGAGCTGATGCTGAAGCCACACAGGAGTGCTTCGAACTAGCTTGCTCCTTACAGCCTGCTCAGCCTGCTTTCCTACTGAACCTGGGATCACCAGCCCAAGGGTGTCCTTACCCACAATGGGCTGGACCTTCATATATCAAATAGTAATTAAGAAAACAACTTAGCTTTCCTACAGCTTGATCTTACAGAGGCAACTTCTCAATTGTGTTTTTCTCCTCTCAGATTATTACATTGTTTGTGTCAAACTGACACAGAATTAGCCGACATAGATGCCTTGTAAGACGAACAAACCTGAGACGGCTTGTTCATTATGATTTTGGTGAAACTCACTTTTCCCCCCCATAGGGAGGAAATAAAAACCCAACTGCAAAGAGAAATTGTTTTCAAAAGGGCAAAAGTGGGATTATTTATTTAACAATCCACCCCCCGCAAAGGAACAATGATAAGAATAAGCTTGTAAGATCCTTTAACTAAGCTCTTGGAGTTTTGTTTAAAATTTGGTCCTGAGTAAAATTTGGTCCAGCAGATGAAGAACGGGGTGCTCTGTCACATACTTTCCATGCCAATGACGAGACTCAGGAGTGAAGGCTGGACACTTCTGCTCGTAATTCCAGATCTAGTTCTCAGGCAGGGGCTGAATCTAGTCTCTTACAGACAAAGGGTCAACCAGCAAGTCAGTGGGAATTCGTGCAAATCAGGGAACGAGGCAGTTTAGTTTGTCGCTTGCTTTCTTCTACTTCTTTTCTTCCTCCTCCTCCTCCTCCTCCTCCTCCTCCTCCTCCTCCTCCTCCTCCTCCTCCTCCTTTTTGCATTGAACAGCTAAGTTGCATTGATGCAGCTCAAGGTTAGGTAACCAACTTGATCCAAACTCAGCAGATATGCTAGCAACATGTTTGCAGATATACCTTCTTTGAACTCTGCTTCAGAGATGAGTTCAACAGCATATAACTAAGTAATGTGCAACCTTTAGTTAGAGTTATACATAGAGTTAGACGTATTTATTATTTGCATGCTTGGAGAATTTATTTTGGGGGCAAACGTCCTTGAGGGTAAAGGTCCCCTTGTATCTTTCAATGAGGACATTAAACTTATATGAAAAATTTACTGATGAAGAAAACAACAAATCTTAGCACTGGTGGGATTTTGTCATTATTGGCTTTTTGGGTGTTGCCTGGGGGGCGTGTGGGGTCATGTTTACCTTGTAACAGTCCCCTCCAGGGATGACTTCGTGAATATACACCAAAGGCCCTTCCTTCCTGTCAATGCCGCCGAGGATCTTCAGACCCAGACCTGTCTCCTTAGTAACTGTGATCACCCGAAAGGCAGGATCTCTAGGAAGAAATACATTAGCACTAACAGGTTAGACTAGAGATCTATATAGAGAGTTTTCTATAAGCTATTTATTAAATAAAATTGTCAGACTTCGATAGCCCAATAGTTTATGTCTACTATCAAGAACACTTGAAGCATATCACTGAAGTAAAATGAAATTTTTTTGTGTTCAATTCTTACATAAACAATTAGTGAAGGCAGCAACGCTTACATCTTAGGAGTAAAGACAGGTTGATGTTGCTGAGGTGAATTCAGGGATTCAGATAAGTGATGAGATTTGTTTGGTTTTAGTTGTTCAGAAAATTACTGTGGATGCTCTAAAACCAAATGTGTTAACAACATACAGGTAAGCAACTTAGGTATCTTTGTAGTTAAAGCAAAATAAATTTACTCCCATGTGAATCTCAAAAATTATCCTTTTAATTTAGGAAGAGGATTTTATTGGTACAAAGTACTTGCTCTAGCTGTAATTTTTGAAATGCCATCAAAAAAGAACTCTCAGGGTAATTCTACAACAGGGATGTCACCAAGCTGTATTTTTGAGCACGCTGGTCAAACAAAACTTAAGCAAAGTTAGAAATGAGTCTTGGGTATGGGCCTTGAATTCCTGTTCTTTCCTGAGATTTCACCTCACACCAGTCAGAATGGCTAAGATTAAAAACTCAGGAAACAACAGGTGTTGGCGAGGATGTGGAGAAAGAGGAACACTTCTCCACTGCTGGTGGGACTGCAAGCTGGTACAACCACTCTGCAAATCAGTCTGGCGGTTTCTCAGAAAACTGGACATGATACTTCCGGAAGACCCAGCCATACCATTCCTGGGCATATACCCAGAAGATTCCTCAGCATGCAATAAGGATACATGCTCCACTATGTTCATAGCAGTCTTATGTATAATAGCCAGAAGCTGGAAAGAACCCAGATGTCCCTCAACGGAAGAATGGATACAAAAAATGTGGTGTATATACACAATGGAGTACTACTCAGCCATTACAAACAATGAATTCATGAAATTCTTAGAGAAATGGATGGAACTGGAGAACATCATACTAAGTGAGGTAACACAGTCTCAAAAGAATACCCATGGTATGCACTCACTGATAAGTGGATATTAGCCTAGAATCCTAGGACACAAAGACACAATCCACATACCAAATGATGTCCAACAAGAAGGAAGGAGTGGACCCTGGTTCTGGAAAGGTTCAAAGCATCAGTGTAAGGGAATACCAAAACAGGGAAGTGGGAAAGGGTGGATGGGGGAATGTGGGGAGGGAAAAGTGCATGGGGGCATTTGGGGGACAGGGAACTAGAAAAAGGGAAATGAAGTGTATATATAGAATATATGCAATAAGAAAAAGAAATGAGTCTTGGCTGCATGTGTCCACGTCATTTACTAAGACCTCTGCTAAGAGATATAAACATAAAATGCTAAAAAATTTAATATTTATATAATCCTCTGTCTTACTTGTTTTCACACACACACACACACACACACACACACACACACACTTTTATTTTAGGCTATTCTGGAATGTGAAATCATATATACATACATGTCTATATATATTTCTGTATATGCACATATATATCCATTTTCTTAGGCAAAAAGGAGAACTAAAAAAGACCTAAGAATAACAATGATTATCTACAGGAATACTGAGGGCGCAGGAAAGGACAAGAATTGGAGGAGACCTTCCCTGATTGAACCTTGCAAAATATATGTTAATATATATTTACAAAATATTTGCCAGTTTCTCTGGTTGCTATCTACATGCTACTTGGTAGGGGCCTTTCTAAAAGTCATCATTCATTATCTTGACTACCTGAATTTGGACTTGCCTATTAGATTACTTTGGTCCACAGGATACCAGCAAAATCAAATGTGAGGAAGACAGATATTCATAAAACATTTATGCTGCCTGCCAGGGGCCATTCTGCTACTGTCTGACAAGGCCCAGGTTAGCCTTCTGAAGGACGAAAGAACAGGTAGAAAGTGAATTCAGCTGCCTGGTCTTCTGAGCTGAGGTGTCCCACACCTAGCTCAGTGTGCTATGTCATAGCTAGATGCTATCTTATCTATTGCCATCCAGAATTTCTCGGTCAACCCACAGAACTGTAGGAAAAAGAAATTCTTACTGTTTTAAGACATTTGGGGATAATTAATCAAAAAAAGCTAATCCTATATAAATTCAAAAAAAATTACACCAGATTTTTCAAAGAAGCACAATCTGTACAAGGAATTTTAAAGAGAATGCAGGGTTTGTTCTGTGTGTTAATTTACAATATATCATGGTTTGGAGGCACCCCCTCAAAGACCTCTGCGTTAAAAGGCTTGGCTCCTAGCCTGGAGTGCTACTGAGAATTATTGGTGGCACCTGAAGAGGCGGGGCCTAGCTCCAGGACACCAGACCACTATGGGGATGACTCTGAAAGGAACATCGAGATTTGCTTCTTGGCTGTTATGCAGTGAAGAGACCACTCGACACATGACGCTGCCATGTCCCCACAGCTCAAAGTCAAAAGTGCAGGCACACCAAAACCCTGACCCCTGAGCCGAGAGCCTCTTGCGTTTCCAAGGTGATTATCTCAGGTGTTGGTATCACAGGTATAGACGTCTCCCTAGGACTCGCCAAAGCCCCAGAATGCAGTGTGGTACTAGACTCTTTCCTCAGTATTACTTCCCTAGGCCGTGTAGCTTCAAGACATAATGAAGCCTAAACTGACTGTTCACTAACAGTGTGCACACTTCAAAGCATATTAAATTACCCTTAAAAATTACCTTTCCAGTGGGCTGGGTGACCGTGCAGAAGATGTGTCGGTAGCCATGCTGTCCGCACAGTTAGTTGCCTTGGATTTGCCAGCTATGTTAAGGAAGAGCTTGGAGAGTCTGAATATTCTTCTTTTTTTCAAACTGGAATGATAGAAAATATTTTTTTCAGTTCTTAGAATGTTCCAACGTTACATAAAGACTTTGTATATTCAGCAATAATATATTTCATTTATCAAGGGCTACGATATTTTAGACATTGATGGTAACATCTGAAGCATCAAGACAGCTCCCTGCCCAGGAAATGGGCCTGTCCCTCCATCACTGTGAACATATGAAATCTGTGCTCTTTAGTACAAGGAAGAATACAGCAGTGATTAAAACTTATACGAGCTAAATAAGCTTAAAAATGCAAAAGACTGGCAAGCGCCTCCTGTGAGCTCGAGGCTATGGAGCGCACAGTCAGAAAGATAATTACACAGCACGCGTGAGGGAAACAGAAGCCGCGTCTCACCGACCCCCCCGAGGGTCTTCCTGCAGACTCTGTATGGCTCAGCTCATACTACTCCACTTCATGGGTTACCTAGGAAAAGGAAAAGACACGGTTTCAGTGTCTCCTATAACTCCTCAGTGAATAATACGGAGTTGCTTAATTACAGCAACCTGCACTCAAGTGGAGCGTCACTCCCTGTGAGGGAGAAGCAGGGATGAAGCTGCAGAAGACCCCTTTAGTGCCATGAGGCCTACGGTAAGCAATCCTTTAGCTCTCGCACAGTGCACTCCTGGGAGGGAGAGAAGATACATTCTAAGGGCAAAGTATCATTTTTAACAGAAATGCAGGTGATTCCCATTTTTTTTAAACAGTGAGAAGGTTGAAACTGATTGGAAATGGCCAATATCTTACAGTTGAAAGCCACATCTGGATCATTATGTACCGCCGCTTACTGAAGGACCGAGCGAGGAGGTTCAGAGGCACCGTGCTTCTCCACCCGGATGCACAGTGCTCGCTTCCTCAGCCGGAGCCTGTGCTGTAGCGTCTGTGGCAGAGACTTGGCACTCATTACCCGTGGCTTCTCTAAGTCTCGGCTTCATTGATCCAACAGGCCCCTTGAGAGCAGTGATGTTTCCATCAGCGTGTACACACACAGTATTAACTTACCAAATTGCTCCTTCTACCTTATGCTTGCTGTCAATCAATCAGAGTCAGAGAACTAAAACCTGGGGGCTTAGCCTACCTTTCCCCAAACCATTGTACCCAGGAGAATAAAAACCTCTTCTTTACACTGGAGAACTGAAGAACCCTGGACAAAGAACCAAAAATCAACCTTCAGGGAGCTTAGCCAAGAATTATACTCCCCGAGGATTAACAACGTAGCTCAACTTCCCAGCCCCGTAGTTACAAGCAAATAGAACAGTGGAGGTACTCTGGTCCTGAGGAGCCAGAGAAATGATGCCACCATGTCACTGCACTGTCATCGGCAGAACTCCAGCAGCACCAAAGTACTACCCCTAAGGAAAGGGGAGGCGATGGTTTGAAGGAAGAGCTTTCATCAGTACTGACTCAGTCTAGAGCCACTGCAGTCATAGAGTTTAATCCTAAGAGAGTGTTTGCATGAACTCTCTAGACTGCCTTAATGATGCATGCGTGGGGCAGTCAAAGACCTCAAGAGGGCACCCTCAGATACAAAGTGAGAGTAGCTATTGTTTACTGACTCCATGTGTCACAGGTTGTGTAAAATATTTCAGACGCATCTATTTTATTTTACAGCATGGAAAATTTAGATCCAGGTTAAAGAATCAAGTTCAAATTACAATACTGCCACCTGCTAGTGACATGGCTTCTGAAGCCAACCAGCCTCCTTGCATAATAGGAATAATGTAGGAATAGCAATACCTAGCCCAAAGGGTGATGAGAGAGAGAGAGAGAGAGAGAGAGAGAGAGAGAGAGAGAGAGAGAGAGAAAGGGAGGGAGCAAGGGATGAAGGGAGGGAGCAAGGGATGAAGGGAGGGAGCAAGGGATGAAGGGAGGGAGCAAGGGATGAAGGGAGGGAGCAAGGGATGAAGAGAGGGAGGGAAGGATAATGAAGGAAGGGTGAGAGAAACCGAAAAGATCCAAGCACTTTTCTTTCGCCTGGTTCCTAAAGTGACTAAGGTCGCCATCTAGTGGTGGGTTTTTCTGACAGGCCATAGGGCCTCAAGTCTTCCTGGAACTCATTAAAAATGGAAACCTGTGTCAGTGCTACACATGGATTTCACATAGTGCCAAAATTGTCATTTAAAGACATTTTATTTCAAAGTATTAAAATTTAAGTGCCCAAATGATTTCACTCCTCTAAGCATTCGCAGCAGTGCACTATGAGGGTACAGATGAACAAGAAGCAGAAACCAGACTCGGAGACACTCAGACTGACGCCGGCAGGTTTGAGTGCTCACAGGGGCATGCACAGTGGCTGAGGGAGTGCGGAGGAAGCACCCCTAGTCCAGAATTTGGAATTATCATTAAGCATAAATAGATCCAGGAACCACTGTATGCTTTCTCTTCCAGGAGTTCCACGAGACTAACAATATTAGCTCCAGTTCATGTAAGAGTCACAGAAAAGCTTTATCACTTATTAACACAAGCCAAATGCAAAGTGTAACTTATTTTTCCTAGCATTAAAACCCAAGCTTAGAAAACTCTAGCAAGATATGAAACAAACGTATGAAAATTTCATCCTATATTCTGCTCAAACAGGATGTATGTTAGATGGATGTCTTTGTATGAAGATGCTAGTATTAAAACTTTTGCACAATAGCATGAGTTTAATCTTATCCATTCAAACTGCAAGGTTTTGTGTGTGTGTGTGTGTGTGTGTGTGTGTGTGTGTGTTTCTTGTTAATGCGGTTCTGTGCATGTGGATACACATGAGCAGAGGCATATGGTGCATCTAAACGGAGACTACTGTCAGGTGTCTTTTCTTGACTGTTTTCTCCCTTTAATTTTTTTTTTTGAGACAGCATGTCTTGGTAAATCTGAAACTGACCAACTTAGCTAGGCTAGGGGGCCAATGAGCTTTAAGGGCTTTGACGATAAGAGTGGACTGCTACCCTAGACTTTTTACATAGATTCTGGGGATCCTGCTAAGATGGTGGGCATTTTCCTGTCTAAGCTAACTCCCCAGCCGGATCCACGGTGTTAAACTGATTGTGTATGTGTGCCTTTCGGTGTTCTACCTCTTAGTTTTGCTCATTTGTGCACGTGTAGTACATGTGTCGTGAACGTGCATTTGGGTGGGTGTGCATGCAGGTGCTGTGGGGAGGTTGACACCAGGTGTGCCCTTAGTCATTCTACAGCTTAGATCTCGAGGAGGGTCTCAGTGAACCTGGGGATCACTAGTCTCTATCTCCCCAGCACAGGGACGAGCACAGGATGCCATCCCACCAGGCTTCTTATGGAGGTGCTAGGGCTTGCCAACTGGGCCACCTTTCTAGCTCTGTACCCCTTACACAAGCTTGCCAGCCCTTTCACCAACAGAGGTTCTACCAATGGTTTACACATAGTCACACACACATGTATGGCATGTATGTCCCGACTACTGTGACAGAATGACAATGAAATAAACCACTTTGTTCTTTTACTAAGAATATAAGCACTCAATAAAGATACACTGCTTATCTAGCTTGCTGAGTCAGAGGGAAGAAAAGATTATGTCAGCAAACCCAGAAACTAGAACACTACAGAAAAGCATTTTGTTTTATAAAATGAATTTGCTTCAGAAAACTTGGCCTTACTTTTATATATAAATCTCTTCTTTTACAACTTAATTAAACTACAACTACAAATCTTAGCAGAAAAAAAAAAATCTGCCCACCATGCATATGATCTTTGATTAAGACGTGGTAATTTGCCAGGCAGTGGTGGCACATGCCTTTAATCCCAGCACTTGGAAGGCGGATTTCTGAATTCGAGGCCAGCCTGGACTACAAAGTGAGTTTCAGGACAGCCAAGGCTGTCCAGAAAAACCCTGTCTCGAAAAACCAAAAAAGAAAAACAACAACCAACAACAACAACAAAAACACCAAAAGATGTGGTAATTTGAAATCTCAGTAATTTCTAAAATGAGATATTTTGCTATATAAAAATATAAAAAGTAAAATAGATAAGCAAAAAAGAATATCAGAAATGAGTAAATATTAACATGATTAAATTATCAGGCATGACACAAAGAAACTGATACATATCTCAACTATTTCTCCAAAAGGTGTGTATTATTCGACATGAAGCCACCATGATTAATTTCTGAATTTTTTTGAAGTCTTTTTAATGAAAATTGTATATTAAGGAAGCTAGAGATACTTTTATTTCTTTCTCTTTGCTTTTAAAACCATTGTAGTAAAAAGGGAAAGTGAACTGCTTCTTTTGCCCTTTTCTATTTATTATTTTTCTCTGTTCAATAGCCTCTGTCAGCACTAAAACTCAAAATACAATTTTCTCTCTTTGTTTTTGGTTATGAACATTTTAATGTTAAAACTATGTGGTTAAATTCATTGATCTTTGATGTAAGCCTGAACTAGAAATTTCTTTCTCACTCCAAGATCAATAAGTCAGTTCCATGCATTCCAGTCCTTTCGGGACTTTTATAATTTTATTTTAAAATACGTGATAAGCATCTTAGCATGAATGTTACACACAGACACCAACCCTGACTTTTTCTCCCTGAGAGGTCTCTACACGACTGAGTCATACTCCTAAGCAGTCTGCCACCTCTGATTTGAGATTCAACCTTCAATCGGAGGCATACTTACATCTGATGAACTCTCGTCATTTGCATTTGGTTAGCTTATTCATTTATATACTAAATTAATCTATTTAAATTATATAGGCTTTGCAATATATTCCTACATCTTGTAAAGCCAGTTCTCCCTTGTTATTTTAGTCAACTTTTCCTAGTTGTTTTAGATTTTATATGTACATATTAATTTCAAAGTCTCCTTAATTAAAAAGACAAAGCAATGGTATTTATTGGAAAATCATACTAGACTTATAAATTATGAAGGTATTAGTATTTGTTTTTATAATGTTATTTTCAGTCAAAGAACTTGGCTGATCTTTTATGCTTCCTAGAGGATTCTGAAGTTATCTTCATATCAATCTTACACATTCATAAGTTAATTTTTAAATTCTTTCTTTCTTTTGTTAATACCTTTTAAAGATCTGTATGATGAACCAAGCATGAGGGCCTGACTTCCATCCCCAGCACCCATGTAAAAAGCTGAGTGCCCTTGTAACCCCAGTGCTGGGGGGCTTGACAAGGGAACATCACTGGAGTTCTCTGGAGCTTACTGGAGTTCACTGGCCAGCAAGCAGAGCAAATCTGTGAGCTCAAGTTTTAGTGAGAGATGTAGTCTCACAAACAAAGTGCAGAGTAATAGAAGAAACCTGATGGCAACTTTAAAGCCCTGGCCCTCGCACCATATCCAAATGCATGCTCATAGATACTCACTCTTGCATGTACATAGATATGAACACACACAGACAGATACATACTCACATACCAACTACTTTGTAAATGACGAAAGGCGTAACTATAGTATCTTCTAGAAAATAGTTTTTCTCCTACTCCAAATTTTGAAAAAAGCTCCTAGCAAGCCAAAAGCAGGCAGCACAAATACACACACACACACACACACACACACACACACACACACACACCTTTTCATTGTAGACCGCACAGCTGCAATAAATTGATTTATATACAAGTGCATCATAACACCTCAGCACACATAGGCATTACAAACTCTTCTTATCATAAACAATTATTTTTTCTGCTGTCATTGCAAAGATTAAAATAATACATCTTGAATACTCATAAGGGCTTTGTAAGCAGAGCCTAATTCCCACCCTTCCTTGACAGTGTGCTTCTATATTCATTTCAAAGCACTTCACAAGCTGTGAGGTCAAGAAAGTCCAATGACTTTCTAACAGTTTGCCCTCAGTATAACGATCACTAGAAGGAAAGGGAAGGACAAAGTGTGATTCCAGTCAAGGAGAGATTTGTTGGTTTAATAGCAAGACTCTGAAATCTAATAATGATGATAATCACAATAACTTCATAAGCTCCTGAGAAAGCTTTTTTTTTTTTTCAGAGACTTCTGGCCACTTAATAGGTCTCTGAAGATGCATATGACTATTCCAATTGACACACTGGGGATTGTTGGTTCACACTGAGTGCGAGGGCTAACCTTGAGTGAAACGGTGCTCAATGAGGCTCTTCCTAACGGAGAGTACTGCTCCTCGTTACACGGGTATAGGGGAGAAATGCGCCTGGGGTAAGCGAGTCACTCGCTATATAAAGGAACTGGTTCCCACTAAAGCAGTATGGAGATAGGGGGCACAGCATGGCTTTCAACTGTGCTCTATCACCTAACTAGTTAACTAGTTATTTATATCTAACTAGTGGCTAACTAGTCATATATATATCTAAAGAAAAAAGGTACCTATGGCTTATAAAATATCCTTTGAAGTAAAAACATAACACATCAGTAAGTGATTATGAACAATAAAAGGGGGGGTCAGGTGAGCAGCCTGCTGCATCCTGACCCAGCCCAGGGAGGTTGAGGAAAGAGGAGGCTCATGAGTCTGAAACCGGGGAGACCCTGTTTCAACAACAATAACAAAACCCAAAACAGAAAAAGGAAAAGGGGACAGTGTCTTAGGGTTTCCATTGCTGTGAAGAGACACCATGACCAAGGCAGCTCTTATAAAGGACGACAGTTAATCCGGGCTGGCTCACAGGTTCTGTGCTTCAGTCCATTATCATCAGGGGCAGCCTCCATGCAGGTATGGTGCTGGAGGAGCAGAGAGTTCTACATCTTGTTCTGAAGGCAAACAGGAGAAGACTGGCTTCCAGGCAGCTAGGAGGAAGCTCTCAAAGCCATCCCCACAGTGACACACTTCCTCAAAAAAGGTCACACCTCCAAATAGTGCCACTCCCTGGTCCAAGCATATTCAAACCACCACAAGGAGGTTAGGAAAAAACAAGAGGGAAAACCAAAACATTGAAAGGACAGTCTTGGAGATCCAGAATAGTGGGAAATGCAAATCTAGGGTTTTTATTACAGGCAAGGTGTCTTTTAAAAAGTCCATCATATTTATAGTTATTCTTTGAGACTAATACATGTATATAACATATTCTGATCATTCAGCTTGTTTCCTTCTCCGACCTTTCCCACATTAACTTTCCAACCTCATGTCTTCTTTATAATTTTCTTTTCTCTTTTCTAGAAAGCAACCCATCAGATTCAAATAATGTTGCCCATCTATGCGTGGTTATGGAATCGCGGGTATTATGATACATTTTTTGGCATATGTACTGGCTAGTATTTATGTAAACTTGATACAAGCTAAACTCATCAGAGGATCAGTGATTGATGGGGAGGGCACATTCCACTGTGGCTGGTGTCATCCCTGGGCTGGTGGCCCTGGAGTCTATAAGAAGCATGTGGTGTTGGTTCAAGTGGCGGTCAGCATGTAGAAGAATGCAAACTGACCCATTCTTAACTCCTTATACAAAGTTCAAGTCCAAGCTGATCAAGGACCGCCACATAAAACCAGATACACTGAAACTAATAGAAGAGAAAGTGGAAAAGAACCTCGAGCACATGGGCACGGGGGAAAATGTCCAGAACAGAACACCAATGGCTTATGCTCTAAGATCAAGAATTGACAAATGGGACCTCATAAAATTGAAAAGCTTCTGCACGGCAAAGGACACTGTCAATAGGACAAAAGGGCTATCCACAGATTGGGAAAAGATCTTTACCAACCTTACATTTGATAAAGGGCTAATATCCAAAATATACAAAGAACTCAAGAAATTATACCCCAAAGAATCAAATAACCCTATTAAAATGGAGTACAGAGCTGTACAGAGAATTCAACTGAGGAATGGCTGAGAAGCGCTTAAAGACATGTTTAAAATCCTTAGTCATCAGAGAAATGCAAATCAAAACAATCTGAGATTCTACCTCACACCAGTCAGAATGACTAAGATCAAAAACTCAGGTGACAGCAGATGCTGGTGTGGATGCTGGTGGGATTGCAAACTGGTAAAACCATTCTGGAAATCAGTCTGGTGGTTCCTCAGAAAATTGGAAATAGTTCTACCTGAGGACCCAACTATACTACTCCTGGGCATATACCCAAAAGATGCTCCAACATATAACAAGGAAACATGCTCCACTATGTTCATAGCAGCCTTATTTATAATTGCCAGAAGCTGGAAAGAATGCAGATGTCCCTCAACAGAGGAATAGATACAGAAAATGTGGTACATTTATATAATACTCAGTTATTCAAAACAATAATTTCATGAAATTCACAGGCAAATAGATGGAACTTGTAAATAGCCTGAGTGAGGTAACCCAATCAAAAGAACGCACATGGTATGTACTCACTGATAAGTGGATATTAGCCAAAAAGAAGCTTGGAATACCCACAATACAACTCACAGACCATTTGAAACCCAAGAAGAAAAAAGATCACACCAAAGTGTGGATGCTACAGTCCTACTCAGAAGGGGGAAGAGAATAATCTCTGGGAAGTAGAGGGGGAGAGGGATCTGGGAGAAAGAGAGGAGGGGGAGGTAAAAGGGGGGAGGCAGTTCAGATATGGGAGGAGATGGGGGAGAAGTAGAGTGGGTCAGGAATTTGAAAGTAAGTATGTAGCAGTTGGGGAGGGAGAACTCGGGTGGCCACTAGAAAATCCCAGATGCCAGGGACCCAAGAGGTTTTCAGGACCCAACAGGGAGGTCTTTAGCCAAAATACCCAACAAAGGGGAGAAAGAACCTGTAGAGACCATATCCAGTTGATAGACACAGCCCCCACTTGAGGGATGGGGCCACCCACCTCAAAAATATTAATCCATAATTCTTCCTGTCAAAAGGAAATGCAGGGACAAAGAGGAGCAGAAACTGAAGGAAAGGCCATCCAGAGACTGCCCCACCTATGGATCCATTCCATCTGCTGACACCAAACCCAGACACTATCGCTGATACCAAGAAATGGTTACTGACAGCAGCCCAGTTTAGCTGCCCCTGAGAGGCTCTGCCAGAGCTTGACCAATACAGTAGTGGATATACACAGCCAGACACTGGACTAAGCACGGGGACCCCAATGGGGAAGTTAGGGAAAGGACTGTAGGAGCTGAAGGGGTTTGCAACCTCATAGGAAGAACAACAATATCAACCAACCAGAACTCCCAAAGCTCCCAGGGACTAAACCACCAACCAAAGAGTACAGGTGTGTGTATGTGGGGACCCATGGCTCCAGCTGGTTATACAGCAGAGGACTGCCTTATATGGCATCACTGGGAAGGGAGCCCCTTGGTCCTGTTGAGGCTTGATGACCCAGGATAGGGGAACTCTAGGCCACTGAGGCAGGAATAGGTGGGTGGGTGGGGGAGCATCCTCATAGAGGCAGGGGGAGGGAGGAGGAGATAGGGGGCTTGTATGGGGGAACTGGGAAGGAGGATAACATTTGAATTGTAAATAAATAAAATAACCAATAAAAAAAAGAAAGACAGCAGCCGGAGTAAGCCATGAGGAACAAGGCAGTAAGCAGTACTCCTCCGTGGCCTCTGTGTCAGTTCCTGTCTGCAGGTTCCTGCCATGTTCCAGTTCATGTCCTCATTCCCTCCAATGATGAACGATGATGTATAAGTGTAAGCCCAATAAACTTTCTTCCCCAACTTGCTTTTGGTCATGGTATTTCATCACAGCACTGGTGACTCTAAGTAGGCCAGTATAGATTGTGCAGCAACTAAGAGTCTGTTCCAGAGGCCTGAGCTCCACTTCTGTGGCCCAACTAGCCAAGACACGTGAGAAGCCACTAACTTAGCCACGGTTTCTCCGCATGTGGAAAAGCAGGCAAGCCCATGTTGTAGTTGTTGCAAGTACTCCTGTGCTTCTTTGGGGCACATACATCTTGTTTCTGAAACACGCATGCCTCTTAAGATGAGTCTGGCATGGGACAGCATGACATCAGGTCATCTGTGGGGGACCAGAGTGGGAAACAGACTATTGTAGAAATGTTTATTCCCAATTCAGGGTTTCTACCTGGGCTTTTATCATTTAGTTCCTGGATAAATGACACCCACAACCTTTACATTAACACTAGGTAGATACCTACGCACTATGCTATTAAAATCTACTTGCCTATAGATAGCCCCGAGTTCTTGCTTGCCATGTTTCATCTGGGCTGCTTTTAACTTTAGGGTTATGCTTCCATGAACTCACCTAAGCCCTGGCAGCTTCTCCTTCCTCCTTCACCTTCTTCTCTCCCCTGTGGCTCTTCCCTGACTTCCAGCCTGGGAATCCTAAAACCCGCCTGTGTCTCTTCTGCCGTTATTGGCTGTGGGCATCTTTATTCACCCATTAGAAATAACTTGTGGGCAGGGTCACATAGTGTCACTTGGGTCTACATGTGGATTCTCTCCTCTCTGGGGCAACCAGGTCTTGGGGGCCCGCCCACACTTAGCATTACAGTACATAGTAAAACAAAACAAACCTTAACAGCAGGCTAACATCATCACCACACTCTGCAGTCATTTCAAGAGAGAACAAGGGCACGGTGATGCTGACTACCCAGTTTAAAAAACAAATTGTCTGACATATATGATTTGACAGATGGATCACTTGGTGAGTCATTGAGTCTCATATTAGAACATAAATGTCCCCTGTGAGGTAAGAACTACAGGTTCAAATTGCACTTGAGAAACCAAAATGAACAGCTTTGGAAGTGGAGGTTGCATGCCACACGACAGCAGATTCTTCAATACAGCATCAACTCTGTGTAAGCCACGGGCTATTTAAGAACACTGGTACGGTGGCTTTCATTCAAGAAAACTACTCTCCCCCACGAGTGATCACCTTTGCACTCGGTTCCTGACTTTGTCTCCTCTCTTAAGTCTCTCTCTCAGGGGTGGGGGAATTAGGAATGCCTCCTTTCACATTACTTAGCTGATCCTCTTTATGTAATGTGAACTTTTTTATAAAGCCAAGATATGAAAGATGAGCAAAACAGTTTTTTCACTATCTCCTTTAGTCAGTATCCAAAGGCAATATTCACTTTGCTACTGCATTTTTCTTTTTCTTTTAGGGACTCAGGCAGCTCAGGAATGCTGCTCATTGTTCCTCGGGGCAGACACACAAGAATGTGCACATAGCCAAAGCTTGCAGAAGACAATGAAAAAATGCTTCAGAAAAGGACTTTGGGGCTTTGTGATGCATGAGGTCTTCACAGAAAAGTCTCCTGAAACAGTCTTCCTGTTTGCTTTTATTTGTGCGCACCTCCACAGGTGTCTGACAGTCACATATAGGGGATGGACTACATTTTTGTCCTTGTAAACAAGCCAAATTTCTGCTATCAGTGGTGTGAGAAAAAACAATAAACAATTACAATAGAATGAGTTGTTTCAGATATGAAGAGGTAATGTTAAAGGAAACTGGGCAAAGGAAGGAGAATTTAGAGTAGGTAAGAACCAAACAGTAAGTCAGCTATGACTAGGGAAGAGACAGGAGACTAATGGTTCTTTGGATACCTACAGATCATGAAGAGGCGCAGCTAGACCAGTGAATGGTGATTGGACCGGAGGGGGCAGAGGAGCTGGGCTCTGCGCTGGCGAACTGTACATAAAGGCAAGGAGCTTGGTAGTTAAAAGGATAGCTTGACCATTCCCACGAGACCAAGACTTCCCTTTTTACTTTGCTCCCTGTTTACCCAGCTAAGGTTGAACTCTGCTCTCTGCATTTCCCCTTAGTTTTGTACCTTTGTCTTTATTGTTGTGTAAATATACTGTCCCTTAGAACGAATCATGCCAGAATGTCAGTTTGGGCATAGGACAGCAGGGTGTGTGTGTGTGTGTGTGTGTGTGTGTGTGTGTGTACATCTGATTTTATCAGAACTAGCTAGAACAAGGTCTTAATATACAATGAAAACACAAGGTTCTACATTAAATGACTATTAAAAAAATTCAGGACAGAAACAAGCCAAGCGTCAAATCATGCAAGGACCAGCTAAAATAGTGGAACCTTGTAGCAACAGTGTCCAGATGAGGCACAGATCCATGAAGGTGGCTTTACTGTGACACATGTTACTCAAATGAAGGGCATGTATTAACGAATGCTTTCTTTTCATTTCATCCAATCTGTCACTTAGACAAGCTCATTAAAGACTATTTACAAGGACCAGTCCATCAGCAAGGCATAGAAGCAGCTGTCAGGAAATAAGACAGAAGGATACAAGAGACTCCGAGGCAGCTTTACGGCCCCACTACACACTAACTGGGACACCGCGGCTATCTTGCCTGCTTCCAGCTAAATTACAACTCATTTTTCTTACTATTTATAGAACTATGTATTCCTTCATACTGTGTGCACAATTATTATAATAAATAGCTCCAAAATAAACAGCTACTAATACTATTAAAGTCATTGCTGGGTATTTCATACTGCTGCATGAATCCAGGAACTCTATTAGGCAATCAAACTACTAGAACATGCAGATCACTGGCTAGCATATTTAAGCGGAAGCTGCAATCACATTATACTTCAGAAATATTGAAAAATATGAGCCAGGCATGATGATGTACACCTTTAATCCCCGTACTCAGGGGGGATGGGTGGCAGAGCCGGACAGACCTGTGAGTTTGAGGCCCACCTGGCCTACAGAGTGAGTTCCAGGACAGCACAACTATGCAGAGAAATCCTGTCTCAAAAAATGAATGAGTAATACACACACACACACACACACACACACACACACACACACGTATAAAACTGTAAACCACACTTAAAAGCTACACCTTCATTATCTTTAATGTCTTCAGAAAACCCAACAAGGTTAGACAGCATTATATATATATCAAAAGGTTTATATGACTATTTTGCCTTATAAATATAAAACTGAATATGACCATAGCTAACTAGGAGTTTACCAGGTTTAATTATTTTTTTGCTGGCACTGGACATTAAGCATCAAGTCTTTAACGCCACTCCAGGCTTTATGTAATTGTACTTCTGTCTTCAGACCAGGGTTGGACTAGCTCAAGGAGTTGATATTCCATCCACGGTGGGACACGACTCAGCATTAGTTACCACAGTGATTTATGCAGAATCACACCCTCAGACTCACCGGAGTTAGTGCCTACGGGTATGCATTCATTTAAGGCTTTAGAGAAAAAAATAAATAAATTTCAGCATTTCTAATACTGCATTATTCTGATTGCTGTACATGTCAACCTCGTAGTGTAGTATAAGGCCCATGACCTCAGGTCTCCACACCATTTTCTGACTTCAATTTATATTTAGCTCTAGTGTGTTCCTGCTCGGAAATCATCTTAACATGGGCTACCTTATAAATGGATACCTTCTCACATTAATGATTTTAATCAAGGAAGAAACTTGTCCTGATACTGAAAATTGTTCTGTTTCCTTGTTACCACTGTCTATTGCAAAGCTGCTTCTTACACAGGACGCAGAAAACACTGAGAAGCAGAGTCACCAAGATTTGAAACTTAAGCTCTACGTCTGATACCACCCAGCTGAATACACTGATATACGTTTATAGATTACTTCAATACTCTGAGTCTGTTTTTTGTTTTGTTCTTTGTTTTCATCTACACAGTGGAAAGACTGGCCTCAGTAAGGGTTGAGCGTGGGAGAGAGTAAAGAAGGGACTATGTTTCTAGAACCAAACTCGTCCTACATGGCCTTTCTTCCTTCCTCCAGGTCTTCAAAACTGCCAAAAGCTGAATGGTCTAACGGTATCACTTTTCTTTTGACTCTCCCCTCTTTGATTTTGTCCTGCTGAGCTTTTAGATGGCGCCCAAAATGTAGCATATTCTTTGAGACCTGACAGACCTGGCAAAGGAGAGCTCAAAATGTTTGGGGCCAACTTCTCAGCTATGGTGATTTGCTTATGTGCTGTGGGAACAAACAGGTAAAATCTATATTTAAACGAAATAGTCAGCTTATTTTTCTTGTTAGGTACAACTGTAATACTATATATACAAGTCATCTAGTTCTGTGTTGAGAAGGTCTAGAAGTAATAACTACTTCTGTTTCTGGGATCTTATTTCTAAATATGAATCTCTACTAAAGGAGTTCAAACTCCCACAGTGATGGCTGAAGCCGAGGATTGGTCAGGAAACCTGTAAGAGGAGCATGGCAAATGTCAATATTCCCTTTCATCAGAAAAGGAATTAACGGGGCTGTATTGACATAAATACAGGAGCAAGTAAGAACATGTCAAGGAGGACTAGACAGATGGCTCAGCGGTTAAGAGCACCAACTGCTCTTCCAGAGGTCCTGAGTTCAATTCCCAGCCTTACTGATGGTTTCAATAGCTTCTCCCCGAAAACAACATTGCTTCTTAATGAATATAAAATACTTTTTACAACACTTGTAATAAAGAAACTTGACCAGGTATGGTAATATACATCTGTAATTACAGTGCTAGAGGCTGATACAGGAGGATTTTTTTAGTTTGAGGACAACCTGGGTTTATTTGGGAGACCCTGTCTCTATACAACAAAAATAAAAATAAATCCCTGAAGATCCACCTCAGTAAAGAGATAAAAACCTTGGTCATGAATCAGGTTGACACTGTGTGACTCCTAAGGAAATTCAATGAGACAAGCACATTGCTGCAGTTGGGCTTCTAGCAGAGGCTCATAATTCATGAGGAAGCATCACACACAAAACTCATATAGATGCATACCAAGGGATACCGTACCAATTAACCAACAGGCAATTAAAAATCTCAAGGCCATGTAGAAAGGCTAAAGAACGACTTCACTCTGGTGGAAACTAAAGAGGCAAGACAACTGGAACCAGGGGCCATCCTGGACCAGACTCCAGACCTCAGTGGGAAAGAAGGGTATAAGTGGTCTCAATTTCAGCAGAGTTCATGGACACCACGGTGTGAAGTCCTAAACTGATACGTTTCCTAAAACCCTCATGTTGAAAGCCTGGCCCTGGTGGAGCCCTATTCAAATTAAGGAGTTATTAAAGTTAAATGAGATCATAATGGTGGAACAATCAATTGATCAGAAGGGGTTAGTGTGACTTTAAGAAAAAACATCCCCAAGCTTGCTGACTCCTGCCTAGCATGCTAGTACACAAGTCTGCTACAAGTGAGAGAGAATCCTCATGAGCAATTAGACAGCACCTTGATCTTGGCTCTTCAGTCTCCAGAAACATAACACATTTGTTGAGTAACCTCTTCTGAAGTGTGCTGTTATGATGGGTCAAGATGACAGCATGGTATTGCTATGCGATGGTAGCACAGCATTGGGCTGATGTTAAATACTTGATGGATGCCTGTGCTGTGTCCTTGTAATCAACACTCATGCAAGTATTCAGTTTACAGTTCCAGAATATCATCTGTCTGCCCTCTTCTCCAAGGGAACAAAGATCTTTAGGATCATTAAGACTAGGTGAAGGATAAGTAGGAAATGTATTATTTCTGCAATGTTTATATAACATTTAAATTATTCCAAAGTAAAAATGGGAGATTGAAACATTTTAATTATCATCCAGAAACACTTTTGTAAACATGAGCTGTCATTTTACATTATCATACAGGAATTGGATTGGTACCTACTTTATTTTATTAAAAGAAAAATCTAGAAAGATCTACATTACTGCTTTCAAAATGGCAGTTCCTCAGATATTCACTTTCAGTTAATAAATAAAAGAGTTCATGATTGCAACCCTATTATTGGCACACTTACACAGCTGCTTTGACGAATATAAAGAAAAAACACATGAAAGGGGAAAATAGTTGAAGGAAATATATTGTTGGCGTTAAGTACATTAAACTTAGCATAGGATTTTTAAAAAATTTATAAGTATATTGTCTGCATGTATGTGCCATGTGTGTGCAGTGCCTGAAGAAGCTAGAATCACATTCCCAGGAACTGAAGTCAGAGACAGTTCTGAGTCCCTAGGTGAATGCTGGAAACTGAGGCAAGGTCCCCGGCAAGAACAGCACATGCTCTTAGCGTCTGAGCCACCTCTCCAGCACCCTCTACGGAATTTGGTCTATGCTGTACGAAAACTAAAATGGGAGGTCTAATCCTCTAAAATGTTAACGTGGTGTAAGGATGAAAGCACAGGCAGAGGGAAAGGGCGACCAAGCACTGGCATAACAAAATGGAAGAAAAAAAAAACTGTACAGTCAGAATTTTATAACTTCTGTGGCAACTTACTCTGGCTGCTGGTGGCATCCAATCGATTCTGTGAAACACAGTTTTATGGACTGAGGTGGAGACATGCCTCTTGGAAGTTTTCCAGAACACCTCCATTCAGAAGCCAAAAACTCTCACTGGCAGCCTGCTTTATTTCCTAAAAACTTCCCCTATTCCTAGTAGCCGGAACTAAGAATTACCAAGCAAATAGGTGTAAAGAATTCTTCTTTAAAGTAAGTCACTGGCCAAAACCCTCTGTTCTTAGAACTGCACTGCTTTGCCTAGTAGTTTACATAATTACATTGATCTCCCAACAAAAAGGAAACTTTTATGGCTATGTTAATGAGAGTGGCTCAGACATTGTGATATGCAAAGCATTGACTGACCACAGTAATCTCAGGTTTCCAGAGAGAAGGCTAGGTGACAGTTAAGTTACTCACAGAATCTCATTAAGACCTAGGGGGTCTGGCCTAATGTCCTTTAAAGTCTCTTTTAAAACTAAACCCTATATCAGGAAGATGAATGTTACCTCTAGTTTATTACATGGACGGAAGTTTTTACCTGGTTGACTTTACATTTCCTTATAGTATGGTGGTGGGGATTGTCTTTTTGTGCCTGCTTTACTGGATACATCCTTTGAAATGTAAAGATCTCGTGCTTAAAATCCCCTGGCTGAGTGCAGCACAATACATTCAGATACCAAACCATTCCTGTGTTCTGGTGTTTGTCTGTTGCTTGCCAAACCTGTGCCTTCCTGCTTCACAAGAGAATCCTGGATCCCTGCAGCCACAACTACAGTTGCAGTCTGCAGCAACTGGCGTTGCAATTCAGTGGCTCTGTGGCCTCTACTCAGTTACCTCCTCAAGGCTGTCATCTCCACTGACACTAAACTACAGATGCTCCTCACTTCTGCTTCCCCTTGGCCGGCACGTTCTCACCGTGTGGCTAACATCATGTTCCTCCTTCAGGGTGAATCGGATCCACTCACTCCCGTGTTCCTGACGCTGAGCTTCCCTTAGACACAGCTTAAGTAGCCCTGTAGTATCAGGTGGTGCCTGCTGTGACCCCATTTCTTTTCACTGTCCACTCTGCTCATTATGTACGGTCCACACTGACCCTGTTTTATTGTCGTTTTGTTGTTATTTAATCCTATCCAACTTCTTTCTGCCTCTGGACTGGTGTACGATGTGAGACCGTTGTCTCGTGGGTAGCTCCTTTCCCACAGTTCAGGAGTAGGCTCAAATGTCACCTCCAGGAAGACCTTATTTTACCTCTGAGAGGGACAGAACTTCATTGTCACTCGCAATTACTTCATGCCATCAGCTATTTTCATAGCAGGCATGGTTAGTTGAAATCCCTCTATTTCCATTTATTTTTCTGAGTCCTTCAGGAGAGACTGCGACCAATAACAAAAGTGACTGTGCCTGACTTAGTCTGGGATGTCCCCAGCAAACTAAACAGATGTATGGCTCAGTGAGACTCAAGGAATAAGTGCTGATTGACAGCTCTTCCTGCCTTCAGTTCTCATCCACGAAGTGGGGATAATCAGACCCACAGAGGCCATCAGAAATAAGCTCCAGCCTTACAGAGGTGGAAAGGTGGGTGTGAGAGAGCTATTGGCTTCTCATAGCTTCTGGAAGAAGGAAAGTCACTTTTCTTTAATGGTGTGATCTATCACACTCACAGATCAGCACATCAAATAGTTAGTACACCTTCAGACTGGACTCAATAGTAGGGTCTGGGTGGGGTGGGGGAGGTAGATCTGGGAGACGCCTGGAGTAGGGGATGAATATGATACAAATACAAAGTAAAATACCCTCAAAAATAAATAATAATAAAAAACCATTATTTTTACAAAGAAATGGCCAAACTTTTATGAAATCCTTACTATGCTTCAAGCAATGGCAAAATCACATTATATTCTTATCCTCGTGAACTCCTGTGGTATCCGTTCAAGACATTAAGGCCATCAGGTTATGGAGAAGTCATTATAACATTTATACAAGGACAAGACTTGAGTAGATTCATTAATGCTTAACCTCCGAATCTGCTCTTAGTGCTTTTTAATTCTGGTCCTTGTTTGTGGAGCATTCGAGAACTGAAGAAAGCCTTAGCGGGTCTCTGCCTGCAAGATGCACATCTTTATTCTTTCAGTCCCTCCTTTAAAGCCCCTCACGTCCTGGTCCTTCTATTCGGAACAAACTTAATTTTGCAGGCGGGTCTCTGACTTTGATGGGTTTTGCTGGGTTAATAGAGGGGTGATCAGCGCAGTGGAAGACATCATCAGCCCATGGGGCTGAGAAGATGCACACGTCGAGAGTGTTGGAGAGAATTGTGGTTCTCACAGTAAATGTTCCCGAAAGAGGGACTTTTGCCTGAGCTCCATCAGCCGCAGTGAGCAACGGGGCTCAGGGAACCCCAAGTGGAAGCCCCGCGGCAGGGCTGCCGCTGGGGGGCCGCTAGGTCGAGACAAAGGCTGGCAGAGTTTGGGGAGATGGGGATCCCATCCCCAGTGGGGAGCTTGCACGCCGAAAGCCCGAATGCATTTTCCTCAAAGCAAATTAAAGAAGTAGCACAAGGAAACAAAGTGCGAGGCACGGTCACCTAGCAAAAATCGCGAACTTACCCTCTTCGGGCCAATCGGCCTCCGTAGTGCGACGGCTACCTGTGGAATCTGGTAGTCAAGGCAGCGGCAGGGCTCCAGGCGGGTACCGCGAGACTCGGGGAGCTCTCGCGAGATCTCTCCTAGAGGCCCTGACAGGCGGGCGTTCTTTCCGGGGGGTTATGGGAGGGCTCTGGTGTCCGGGATGGAGGTTGGCGGCTCTGTGTGGCCGGGGCTGGAGTCAGCTCGGCTGGGCAGGGCTGACTGTGGTGAACGCAGAGCGGGTTCTTAGGCCCGGGTGGAATAGGCTCGGGGGCGCGGAGCGGGGACTGAGACGCCTCGGGACATGGAAGCGCCCGAGCGGGGCCCGGGGTCCCGCCGCGCAGCCGCCACGGCGGCCCAGGAGCAGCAATCCGTTCCAGCGCGCGCAGGAGGACGAGTGGCGGCGGCGGAACAAGACGGTGCTCACGTACGTGGCCGCGGCCGCCGTGGGCATGCTGGGGGCCTCCTACGCCGCGGTGCCCCTCTATCGGCTCTACTGCCAGGTAGGGAGGGACGAGGGGCGGCACGGATCCCACCGGCGCCACCACCCTGCCGGGGGCGCCGAGGTTACCTGCCGGGGGCGCCTCGGTTCGAGACCCGGAAGGACGTGCCCAAGGTCACTTAAAAAAACAAAAACCAACTTGCATGTGGAAGCAGGATCTGGTGGTGATGGAGCTGGTGCCACCCCTCGGAGGGCTGTAAAGCACAGGGATGAGGTGCTGCAGACCCTTCGTGAGTACAGGTTAGAGGCGCCATCGCTTACCTGGAGGGTCACAGTACACACCCCTCCCCACCCCCCAAATAATTGTCCAACCTAGAATGCCAGTAGTACAGAAGTACCGAGGCCGACAGAAATGGAATTGACACTCCTGCTTGTATGTTCAAAAGATTTCGGCACACTAGGTTAGCATCAAACTAGGCTAGTTAAGCCTTTAGGTTTAAAAAAAGAAAAGAAAAAAAGCCTAAAATCAAGTTCCACGTTAAACACTGGTATTTCCAGAAGAATGCCCTGTTCCTTGTGGAATCACCGAGTTTTAGAGCAAGAAATAAGGAAGTAGATACAGGAAGCCTTAGAATGATCCCATTTTATGAGCACATTAAAACATAACCCAGGGAAACTATGATTGACTCAGTAATAGAGATAAGGCTTGAGCCCAGGACATTGTTTTTGTTTTCTACATTTTAAACACTAAACTTGAGAAACTTCAATAACGTGTCCTTAGACTATATAAGGAATTGTTATTGGAGGAAGACACTTAAATTG
Organism: Apodemus agrarius; assembly: GCA_964023405.1. Classification (NCBI taxonomy): domain Eukaryota; kingdom Metazoa; phylum Chordata; class Mammalia; order Rodentia; family Muridae; genus Apodemus; species Apodemus agrarius. The sequence goes on from OZ030015.1 coordinate 76,852,686, forward strand.
CTTTTTGTTCAGCCGATTTAAATTTATTAAAAAAAAAAATAGTTCATCTTAAAACTAAGTCTCTTAAACAGAATCCTATCCTTACCTGTTAAGTAAGGTCAGATTTATGATTTATCTTTAAGGATTAAAGTTTAATTTGACAATATTGAAAGAAATTGAAAAAGCTAAGTAACACATGTAACAAGCAAAAGAAATATAGTAAAATATTAATATGGTAGTGTTTTTAGTGTCTTCCTTTAGCCCCAAATATGGCTTTTTGTTTTTCTGGTGTAAGAAAGATAAATTATCCAGAAGTCAGAAATCTGGTAACCTCAAGCAGCAGTACACCTGGGAAGGAACACCAGCTCCACATCCAATGAGGAAATAATTGCAGCAGGAAACATCAGACACAGATTACTATTTTGGGACTTTCTGGCCCTTGGCTGGGTAGCCAGAAAAGAAAAAGAAAGTCAGGTACAGCCTGGCAGCACATGCTTTTAGTCCCAGCACTTGGGAGGCAGAGGCAGGTGGATTTCTGAGTTCGAGGCCAGCCTGGTCTACAGAGTGAATTCCAGGACAGCCAGGGCTACACAGAGAAACCCTGTCTTGAAAAAACAAAAACAAGAAAGTCAGGTACTCAATAACTTGTGATGAAGGAAAATAAGCTGTGTGTATGTAGAGAATTACAGCTAAGAGGCAGAAAAACATTAACCCTCCAATGTGGGAAAACATTTATGATGCCTTAGGAAAGCGGAATATAAAAATAAAGTTATGAACTAATTTGAACTATAAAACCCATGGTACAGCAAAGTATGCACAAGAACATGGAAAAGTAGATATTTCTGTGTTTAAGTTAAAATGACCAGGTTTGGACAAACTTATTTTAAGGGGACTGTGTTTAATGAAAGTTACACTTGAAAATATTTGCTATCCTCTCAAGAGATTGGAAGTTTGTCTTCAAAATCTGCTTTTTAAAAGTAGGAATCATTTAAACAAATACAGGCAAACCGTTGATGCCGTTAAAGGAATGGTCAGGGGTAGCATACAGTTTGGCTCCAAGTAGAACATTCAATCATTTTTCAAATTTTACTTTTATCCAGTAAATAGGTGAAGATCTAAAACCTGCTGCTTACCATATCCAGTGTCTTGTTCTAGACTACTGGACTTGGAGGATCACCAGTGGCTGGGCACTCATCAGACCAGATTGAGAACATGGTGCCTGTTAAGGATCGGGTCATTAAGGTCACCTTTAATGCTGATGTCCATGCCAGTCTCCAGTGGAACTTCAGACCTCAGCAAACAGAGATATACGTGAGTGACTGTTGCACCTGTCAAAATGCTGGGACACCCCACAAATAATTACACTCAGTAGTTGTGGAATATAATTCATGAAATGTAGTTATTCAATTGGTGTTTTGAAATGTCTACATTTTAAAAGTGCCTTCCCTTTGAATGTAACTATAACATTAGAGGGTTTTGTGACAGAGTCTTACCATGTAGCCCAGCATGGCATGAAACTCATGGTCCTGCCTCAGCTTAGCCTTGCCCGATATTTGTCTTCATTTCTCCATGCATTAACCTTTGTTTTAAACAAAAGTTTTGTTTAGTCAGTTTTATTCTGGTTGTAAATTTATTGTAATTAGATTTAAGGTCAGTTCAACATTGATATCTCCCTTAAAGGAATTCAACTGTGGCATTAAGATCTATGTGAATTAGAGGTAGAGAGGCATGTCCTTTGTATGGTGCTGGCTATACTTTAACTTTTTTTTTTTTTTTTATTTGGTTTTCTGAGACAGGGTTTTTCTATGTAGTGCTGGCTGTCCTGGAACTCACTCTGTAGACCAGGCTAGCCTCAAACTCAGAAATCCGCCTGCCTCTGCCTCCCGAGTGCTGGGATTATAGGTGTGCACCACCACGCCCGGCTTACTTTAACTTTTAATAACTTGGAACAATGTCATGTGCTTATAATCGTGATTAAAAGCTGATTGAATCCCTTGGTCACTAATGTTGAGTTTATAGCAATACCTGGTCATATTATATAGCTTTCTGACTTTTACTTTGGTATAGATGATAATAAGAAAAATGTGGAGAATCATTGGTAATAATAAAAAGTAATTTACTGGTTTATCAGAAGTATTTCTGTCCCTCAAAAAGACAAAAAAAAAATTAATTTTGGGGATAGGAGAAAGAACTGAGGTCTGAACCAAGGGTCTTTTATGTGCTAGGCAAACACTCCACTTCTGAGCTAAGCATCCCACTACCAAAAATATTTAGATGTGAGGTAATTATTTCAGTGGTAACAGAAGGAACTATGCTCCTATACTGTATCCAAATGTTTGGAAATGTTTTACTAATTGCAGTCTTAGGAGGATTTAAAGTGAGATTTGCATGTGAATTGGAGATGACCCACAAAAGCTTTAATTTCAAACGTTATTAACAAACCCTTATAAATCATAGTGCTTGTCCAGTTTAGTAAAAATCATCTAATCTTCATTAAGGCTTTTGTAGGTTATACTTTTGGATAATGGTTCAAATTGCTTGGCAGTAAACAGGGTGATAGTGAATTGATACAGGTGACAGGATGTCCAATGGAAACTTTATAGCCCTGGTTGCCGCTGTTTTTTGTTTGTTTTGAATTTTTCAGATTATTAACTACTTAACAGACTATGTTCAGTTGGTTTGACTCTGGTTGTATATTTATGGCATTCATAATTAAGATAAGTTCAACATTGGCATCCTTTAAAAGATTCGGCAGTCATGACATTCAGGTTTAACTATTCTAGAGTATTTGGCCTTGAGCTGTGGTTTGCTTGGCTTGTCCTTGGACACATGGTAATTTGTAGGTTATTGCTTGAAGAACGTCAGACAACCAACAGGGGCCTTCATAACTATGATTCATTACTGACATAAGCAAATACACTCTGAGACTAAGATAGGCTTGTTGCAGCATTCGCAGTACATTGGGTTGGGTATTATGGTCCAGTGAATAAGCAAATAATATGACTTAATTTATCAGGAGGAACAAATAACATTGGAGTTAATGTGTGTTTATTAAAACAGGTGGTACCAGGAGAGACTGCACTGGCATTTTATAAAGCTAAGAATCCTACTGACAAACCAGTAATTGGAATTTCTACGTATAATGTTGTGCCGTTTGAAGCTGGACAATATTTCAATAAAATACAGGTAAACTGAAAGCATCAATTACTACTTATTTTGTCTAAGTATAAGGCAAACACAGTGTTTGCTCCATTTGTTTGTTTTGAGACAAGGTCTTTGTTATCCTGATTGTCATGAGACTCTATGTAGACCAAGGCTGACTGGTGGGATCAAAGGGCTGCACCACTACATCTGGCTACTGTATTTGTAACCCTTAAAGCAAAACTCAGTCTTAGAGGGAAAAATGCTGTTATCCTACAGTGGTGCTTAAGGGTAGGAAATGAATATTTCTTTAAGTAATAGAGTAGGCCTGCTACTCACCAAGTATTTTTCTATAATTTGTAGTGCTTCTGTTTTGAAGAACAAAGGCTTAATCCACAAGAAGAAGTAGATATGCCAGTGTTTTTCTACATTGACCCTGAATTTGCAGAAGATCCAAGAATGGTGAATGTCGATCTCATCACTCTTTCTTACACTTTTTTTGAAGCTAAGGAAGGGCACAAGTTGCCAGTTCCAGGCTATAATTGAAGCAGTTCTGAAGAAATGCTTCAGATTTGTGATTTTTGGAAAATCATGTATTGTGCTTTCTCAGAAGAGAAATATTCTACAGTAATGTATTTTGAAACCTTGTATTTTAAATGGTTTTACCTTTCTTTCTTTGCAACTTCATTTATCCCACTTAAGACTGAGAGAACAAGTTTAAAATTCAGTCTGCGATGAAAAGATGCTGCTATCCTGTGATGGTGCTTAAGGGCAGGAAACAAACATTGCTCTGTTTTAAGTAATAGAATATGAATGTTGTTCATATTCCAAGCCTGAAGTATATATGACTGCCCAAGGTAGCACTGCATCATGGGCCAGGGAGATGAATTAGTGGGTTAAAGTGTTTGCCACATTGGCCTGACAACTTGAGTTCTGGTTCTTGGAACCAGCCTTAAAAGAGTGAATGTGGTAGCTCACATCTGTAATCCCAAAGTCTTACAGTGAGATGGGAGGTTGAGCCAGGAGAATCATCTTGCCTGTATATACATGCTCTGGCTGCCCACACAGATATAAACTGCTGTAATAGTTCAGTTTAATTATTCCTGAAGTATTATCCCTTCATACCTATAATAATGTATTTGAAAACTTTGAAAAAGAAACTATATGCAACTGTTTTAGTTCATAGGCGTGCTGGCTTCTGTTTTCCTTCAGTATGAACTGACACCATTTAAAATTTTTTAAATATATCTTAATATGTAGGGAAAATGAATGGCACCTATGTTGCAGCAGACAGTGGACAAGCTCTGGGAGTTTTCTCTTACTATGAGGGTCCCAGGAATCAGGGTAGCAAATGCTTTCACCTGCTGAGATTTCTTTGGCCGAATCAACAGTTAAAAAAAGTGTGGAAGGAGAGTCACTTATTCCCAGGTTTACACTTAGTTCAAGCATGGTTTTTGTTAAGTTTGAGGGCTGACTAGCTAATCACTTGGAAATGATGGTATCATGGTCTAACAGAAGAATTGCACCTGCTAATCTATCATTTACCACCATAATTCCAAGTTCATTAACTGTTATCATGTAAGGGTGAAATTATAAAGACTTACTGATATAAAACTCATTAAACTAGAAGACAAAACAAAAACAACATAACTCTGACAAATTAATAGTAATTTAATTTTGTGTAAATGATGCATTGTCCTGTTTTCCAGTAGTCTGTTTCAAATCAGAATGTAAATTATAATAAAAGGCAAGAATGTTTAACATTATAAAGAACTAACTACACAAAGGCCACCTGATGTAGTTGCCTGCTCAGGCACTTGAAATATAATTAAAGTCATCAAGTCTTTCAAGCAATTCTAACCCAAAATGTATAAACAAGTACAAACTGAATTCTACATTCAGATTCAGTTAAATAAAGGCACTGATTTTCTTCCTTTCCCCATCTGTTTACACTCTTTTATAGTAGGATGATGGATCTTAAAGTACCCCGTCATAGATCTGTCAGGATTTGTACTGGTAGCAGTGCCTGCACAACATAAGAGTCCACAGTTTAACCAGTTGGCCTAGTACTGGGCAGTTTTCCTCACAACCAGATTTTCTTGAAATCCCAAGCCAATGTCAGAAACAGCAGTGTTGGCCAGGAAGTGTTAACTCTTCTGTTGAAGCTTCCAGCAAAGAAATGGTCCACTGAGGCTTTCCTTGTTGGCAGGTCTTGTCTTTCAGGCCTCAGCTGATCAGGGACTACTTTAGAGAGCTGGCCATTTGTGATGTATCTGAAATAAAGAGAAGACATTGGCCCATCTGCCCTTCCTGACTGACTGGAAGGCCAAAGTTAAGCAGCAGAAAGGCTGGAATGTACTTCCCCCATGGTTACAAATGATAGGGAATAAAGAGAACAGGTCAGTGGAGATGAGGCGTCCAGTAGTGTGTGAATAGGATAACGGGTGCAGGAGCACTAAAAAAGATGGCTTCTGTTGGTCCAGGTTACTGCCCACCAGAGCCATAAGAGCTGCATTAAAATGACAAGGAATTGTCAGACTTAGGTGGTCCTTACAGAATTTCATACAAAATGTGATAATTCCACTGAAATAATATGAAAGTCAAGTTGCATAAGTAAGCTGGTGTCTTTTACCTCAGCAGTCACTATGACCTGGAGCTCCTTTCTGTTGGTAAGCATCAATTTCTTCATAAACAGCACTGAAAAAAGCCACCAAGGCAGAAGAATTACACATCAGTTTCAAAGTGTCATATTACCACCACTAGAACTAAAATTACAGGCTCTTGGGGGGGGTGAGGGGTCAGGCATCATAAGTGAATTAAAACAGATCTTTTCAAATCCAATTTAGTTTTAATTTTGATTTAAAGGAAAACTGACTCAAATTTGTGCAGTTTTTTTTTTGTTTTTTTTTGTTGTTGTTGTTTTGTTTTTTACTTCAAAGATAAAGCTCTGAGTTAAAATATTTAAAAATTTTTATGTTTGCCTTACTTAAACCTGTAGTTTGTATTGGTCATCTTTGAAACTTTAATAAATTATAATTTTTAATGATTTACTTCAGTTTTTTCTGTCTTTGTATCTTTATATCTCAAAAATGTCTGTACCCAAAGATAACATTCATATGTAGAATGGTAGCAAAATAGCTGGGGAAGTCTCCAAAATAACAGCACTATGAAAACAACCAAAGTAACCAACTTCATCAATTTTACAATATTTCTACAAATTGTAGCCTTACTTTCCATAAGGTAATTTTACCTCCTTAAACCACTCTTCTCTGTCCCTCAGGGAGGGAAGTGCATGTCTAAGGTACCCCTTTTATATGGAAACTTCATTTCCCTTTTCAATCTCCAGTTTCTGTCTTCTCAAACAGCTCACTACTACCACCTTTGCTAGAATATAAAAATGCAGACCCCTTTCTACAGTATCCCAAAGCCTGAGAAATGCTATTTTGGTTATATTATTTTTAAACTATTGGTAATTAATTTTTTAAATGTATTTTCAATTCTGCATAGATCAAACAAAACAACTGGGACCAGATACAGATTCCAGGTTACCAGTTTCTGAATAATGATTTCCAAAAGCTTGTTTTGAGCATTGTTTTACGGGTGTTGGGGCATGGAAGGGGCAGTAATATGATAATGGAGCTGGAGAGACGATGGCTCAGCAGTTATGAACACCATCTGCTTTTCAGAGGACCTGGGGTCAATGCCCAGCACCCACATAGAGGCTTACAGCCATCTCTATAACAGCAGTTCATGGAATCTGATGCTCTCTTGCCTCCACAGGTACAGATATGTGCAGACATGCATGCAGGCAAATTAAATGCATAAAATAATAAAAGCCTATGATGTGCTTACTGTCTATCTCAAATACAGCTTGGCAAATGGGAAATCATTAAGTGAAGATGCTAGGAGAATTTCCATCTCTTTTGGTCAAGGTCTTGCCATGTAGCCTACACTGGCCTCGCTTGTGGCCCTCCCACCTCTGTCTCCTCTGTGCTCGAGTATATGAGTCCTTTATGTCTGTTGCTGGCTGTAAAACAGTTTTTAACATTAATAGTCACTTTTAATGATATTTTTGCCATACATGTTGAACACCAAAAGTTCTTTTACATGCCTTTTGATTTAGTTCTGGGAGAACAGTTTTTAAAATGTGGCATTAACATGCTGTCCATGAATAGTGCCCCCCTCAAGCTAAAGACACACTTGCCACCAATCTATGCCGAATGTTGGTTCCAGTTAATTCTTAATGTGCAACCCTAGCATTTTTACTTCTCAGAGAGCAATAAGGCCATTAGGAGCAATGGCCACCATAAGATGGAATAAATCTCTCTAATAAGGTGATCAATTTCTGCCAATAGCTAGACAAAGTTAAATGAATGTCCAAGCTCAGCTCTGTCATCAAAGGGAATCACAAAAAAAAACCACATAAATTAATAATTTTACAAATGACTTACTCTGTCGTGGGAGCTAAGGGATCAAACTCCATTACCTCGTAGTAATTGGGTGGCTGGAGATCGGTGTTTTTTATCACTTTAGATGGAGAAAAAAAGACTAGTAAGTACACATGATGCCTGTGAAAAGTGCACCCAATCCATATCTATTTAATATAACAATACTGAATATTTAATTTAGATTTTAAGTATATGATTCTAACAAATACAACCAAAATAGACTGTTCAAATGCGACTAAGTTCCGCAGGTCTATATATAAAATGTTTTCCAAGCCTCGACTAAAATTTTATTTTAGTGTGAACCTAGTACAACATTCAGTTCACAAGTGTTTTTATAATACAATGTGAGTCAAAAGGGTGTCATCTGAGTTTATTACATTGTAGCTTCGAGGTACAGTGTACTCCCCACATTCCTTCCCTATCTTTAGGTCATAATTTTTGGCACATTCCGGCATTCTCACAGGTTGACTTACTTGATGCAGAGTGTAAGGTCTTGCCTACCTGGATGGTTGCGTGGCAATGGTGGCAGCCTCTGGTCCGATGGTGCTGCCGTGGCAGTGTGTAGGGGAACTGGCTGTAGTAATACTGAATTGGAGTGTTCCAGAAACTGGAGAAAGTATAACACATGCTCAGACATACATTCTACAGTAATCATGTTTCTTACTTAGATTTCCTGGCTTCCAAATGGCACCGCGCCAAGAACTCTACACACTCAACGGAGCGAGAACCAGTCATTTTTACTACTTTCATTTTAAAGCAATAGCTACTTGTAAAATTGACTACTTTTCTGCATGGTTTCATGCTCGTTATGTTCCATTTCCCACATAAAATGTAAAATGTACTTAAAAACACCGTTTTTAAGGAGGAATTGGAATTAGGTGGCTCAGTCTAGCTTCCGTTTCCCCCTGAATGTGAAATCTCAGCCGTGAACAGGAATGAAACTCAGTTTACAAGTAGGGATGCAGTGATGCTATCAAAGCAAAACCAATAAAGATACATTCCTTTATCTAGCTTTAGCTAGCACACCCAAATAAAGATAGAACCCGAGAGGCGAAGTCAGGAAGATGATAAACTCGAGGCTCACATAGCAAGACTGTCTCAATCAAAAACAATGTAATTTCCTCCATCCTACCAATATGTCCTGGACATCTTATTTGTTTCCAGGAACTAGTAAGACCAGAAATAAAATAGTCAAGGAATAGGAATCGGTGTCCAGTGGCCTGTCCTGCGGTGAAAGAGCAGGATGTGGGAGGAGAGAGGCTGCGGTAGAAGGAATGGGAGTCTGCTTTGACTGCCTGGGAACTGGGGACCGCCAGGCCAAGTGCTGACCGAGTATTAGAGAGCACGGGTTTCTAGGCTCTGAAGTCAGAAAGGCTATCGTGGTTGACACATAGTGAGCCAAGCGCGGTCAGGAGTGAGGCAGGAGAGGTTAAAGACAGTGAGATCGCCATTCAGAGCTTTTACAGAATAGGCCAGTGAGGAAGGCAAACGGGTGGGGTTTGAGCGGGTGAGTGGCATAACTTGGGATTGCTTGGGTTTCTTTTGGCAAGAGTGGGTGATGGGCTGGATGAGATGGGAACGGGCCACAGGAAATCGTTGGGAGGCAAAAGCTTAAAACAAGCCTGGAGGACAGGTTATTACCGTATCTATCCACCGTATGATCGCTTAAGCTGGGGCATGAAAGTGGAGAGGTGCGGACAGTGAACGTAATCTAAAGCGGAAGGGAAAACGGTGGGGTCGATGATATTTACAAGGCTTTAAGCACCTGACAAGGTGAGGTTTGGAATCTGTTAGAAGAGCAGGTTCTTCCACTCTTCTGAGAAGAGTAGTTAATGGGAAGAGAAGCAGAGGAAATACAAACTTGATCTGAATGCTGGGTTCAGGGAGCAGGGCCTAGGCTGGAGAGGCGGGAACCAAAGCTAGCCAAGGTCATGCACGCATTGAACCCCATTGTTTAGATGCTAAAGACATGAGGCTGAGGGACTTGTGGTCCACTTTGGCTAAAGGAGACCCTGTCTCAGAGGAGAAAGAGGGGAAAACAAAGGGTCCTAAAGGAATGATGGTAAATAAGATGAGAGAGGGAAGTCTGAGCTGCGAGAGAAGACGAGACCTGGAGAAGAAATGGAAAGAAATGAGGGCTGCGTGAGAGTCATGAGCACAAAACAGGAAGTGCTCGCTGCGACTAGGACTGGAATTAGGCGCAGGTGTGACTACCTGAGAGCCACCACTGCTCTTCGAAGGGGTTTAGAGAGGGAGAGATGAACAGCTTCGAGTCTTTGCAAATACAATGTTGAACTATATTATTTTGTTCTTAACAGTGCTGGAGATCAAACTTAGGGCCTGTGCATACCAGACTGACCTATATATATATTCCAAGCACAGAAATGATAAAATCATGATCTTTAACCATCTCATCTAAGAGAAGTAAAATAAAATTTGTCTATCTTCAAAAAACTGAGGCTGCCAACGATGGCTCTGCCAGCCACCTGGGAAGGTATGCAGAGTAAAACCTAAGAGTCAATAAACAGTGCTTTTGGTCATGATCATTGCTGATTAGGTGAATGTTAGCAAAAGGGCTTTCTTACTCACATCATCATATGTGTGACTTGAGGCGAGGTTTTGGCTGGTCCTCTGGGGAAACCTAGGATAGTGTGATAACACAGCATGATTACCCTACAGCAAGAACACAAATGCAAAAAGTAAGAAGATGATTTTCCTGGTCTGAAAAGAAGGCCAGTAAACTACACAAAATGGTGTCCCACTTCACACTCACAAAATGATAACCATATTTGCCATCTGGTCTGAGTGCCTTCCAGGACATGTCATGAAACTCAACATCCAAGATGGCAAACGCCTCGGCCCTCGGCAGTAGCGGATGGATCTGCGGCCCTGGGGTGTGCACAGCACATCCGTGCAAACGCAGCCTTCACTCTCCATCCATAGCTAACACCCATTACAGCCTGAATGATTAGAAGCAGCACAGAGCAAAAGTTAAAGAGAGATGGGAGAGTTCTCATTCTGGGTAAAGTAGAGTGAAAAAACATTTTTTTTTTATCCCATTACTCTTATAAAATGCCACTCTAAAAGCTGGAAACAAAACAAAACAAAAAAACCAGAAGCTAGTCAGGAATGTGAAAATGGCTGCCTGGGAAAGATCACGAAAATGTAAGTTCCAATGAACTACTGTTGAATTTACCGACCCCCCCCCTTTTCTTTTGTATTCTCTATATTTGAAAGATACAGGCATAAGAGATAACAGCTTTGAAAGAAAAGCACCCATTTGCAGGCAGTTAACAAAAAAGACACCCCTAGCTGCCTCTGACCCGCCTTTACATCCCAAACATAGCCAAGCCCACACTGGCTGCCCTGGCTCCCAGAGGCAACTGGACTGATAGGAGATTAAACTCCTGATTGAGGGAAACTTCCTCTCCAATGGGAGGAGCTATGACGTCAACAGCACGGGGGGGGGGCGGCGGGGGGGGGGGGGCTGTTGTTTCTTTCTCTCCTAGAAATGACTTGATAATCAGATGAACAGAGAACAGAGAAGGGGAGCACCAGAGAAACCACAAAGGTGAGAGATTTCAGGAAAACGTTCTTGTAACGTTGTTATGAACTCCTACGAGTGACCCTGATATGTTCACGAATCCAGTCTCCATAATGATGTCAAAATATTGAGCACACAGATGCAAACAGCAGCTAGACTTCTGATCAACGTCAAAGCGGTACATTATGGGATAGATCTGAAATGCACAGCAAGGCTTTGCAAATTCGGCTTTCTTTCAAACTCCATATACAGAGGCAGTCTGAGATTGTGAGGTGAATCTAACCAAGTTTTTTACTTAACTAAAATCAAAGCATCAACATTATCGATGACGCTTTAACCCAAACCAAGCATATACTAATAAAAATCAAAAATACCAAAGATATCATTCAAAATGACTGGGCATATAAAGAACCAGAAAATAATTAACGTATTAAGTCAACAGGCAACAGAAATGAGTATTTAGAGGATACGGATGCTGGAGCTATCTAAAGAAGATCTTAAAGCAGCTATTGTGGGGCAAATATTCCAAGATGCAAGCACTCGGCGATACTTTTAAAAATGGAGGAAAAAAATAGTGTCAGCTAACAAGTAGAAATCATATAGAAGTGAATTTTATAAAAATGAAAATTAGTAACAAATTCCGAATCAGTTTCATTGTGAACAGTGGGTGAACTTGAACATACATCATAGACACGCTCAACTTTGGACACGAGTGAAAGAGACTAACTAGCTGGCCCTGAGACACTCAGGCGATGGCACAGAGCCAACAGCTGTGGGCAGAGTCCCAGCAGGCAAGCAGACTGTGTGGAGCACTGAAAATAAATGGGAATAAGTAAGCCCCCGAACGTAGTTCGGTGAAAGAGGGCTCATGTGGTAAATTGAATGCTATCCATCCTCTCTAAGCATGTTCAGATCATAATGCCTGGAACCTGTGTTGTCTTATTCAGAAAAGAGGTCTCCGTGCATGTAGTTAGGGCTTGTACTGGCTGTTTTCTGTGTCAACTTGACACAGAGTTATCACGGTTGGAGTTCTCACAGAGAAAGGAGCTTCAGTTGAGGAAATGCCTCCATGAGATCCAGCTGTGGGCATTTTCTCAATTAGTGATCAAGTGGCCCTCTTGTGGGTGGTGCCATCCCTGGGCTGGTGGTCCTGGGTTCTATGAGAGCAAGCTGAGCAAGCCAGTAAGAAACATCTCTCCATGGCTTCTGCATCAGCTCCTGCTTCCTGACCTGCTTGAGTTCCAGTCCTGACTTCCTAAGGTGATGAACAGCAGTGTGGAAGTGTAAGCTGAATAAACCCTTTCCTCCCCAACTTGCTTCTTGGTCGTGATGTTTGTGCAGGAATAGAAACCCTGATTAAGACAGGGCTTTTCACCTGGATGATGGGATTGGCCTTCAAGTCAATGGAAAATGATCTTAGAAAAAGTGAGCGAGATTTTAGTTGTACAGAAGAGTGGCCCAGAGGGCAGAGGCAGAAACTGGAATAGCCAATAAACCAGCAAAGCCAAGGAGTCCTCCGAAATGAGGAGGGCCAGAGGGCACTGACTGAAAAATGCTAGACAGATTGAGATCCAGACATCTTGCTTGCGTAACTATGAAATAATTACCTGTGGCTTTAAACCACCTAGTTTGTGGGAATTTGTAATGGCAACCATAGGAAACTAAAATACTCAGCCAACCCTACACAAATATGTCCAAAGAACTCATACCCACATATCAATCTGCTCAAAATTCACACACACAAAAAAACCAAAACCTTAAGGCAGAGCACATGATCTACAAAGAATTAACTGTTAGACACAATATTCTTTTTAAAGGCACTGATCTGTAATTCTCCTGGGATGAGGAGAAAACTAAGATTTCTGCTACTGAGTCAGAACTTATGGAGGCTGACCATGTGATATGTGTCTCGTGTTTTCAAGTTCGCTATGCGACATTAACAGTCATTCTAAGCACACTGGGGTATGATCTGACAGAGTGGACTTAAGTAAGCACCAGTGGCTGAGATTTGGTTTCTTTAGAGACTTTCATGGAGACGTTGGCTGCCAGGCAAATTTTTCTGTATTACTCACACATTCTCGTGTTACCCAGCAAGCTTATCAGGATGACAGGAAAACAGCCAATACCTATCCCTAATGTAAGAATGCAGGCCCAAAGGATCGACATTGTCACTTGTCCCTTATAAGTTACCGGATTTTTGGGAGGGTATCCATTTTGCAGCCAACAAGTTCCTATTAAACACATCAACTCTGGCCAATCTGAGAGGTGCAAACAGTGTAATAGGATGCCAGACAGGATGGTTCGTGACCACAATCCCTGGGCCTAGGAGATGGAGGTAGGAAGATTGCTATGAACTTATGGTCAGCCTAGGCTATCTAGTGAGTTCTGGGTTAGCTTGGCTATAGAGTGAATCACACTAAAAGAAAAAAAAAAATAAATAAAACCAACCAGCCAACCAACCAATCTTGGTGTTTTACCATTCTCTGAGAAATCTGAAAATGAAAAGCACTGCACATGTTTATAAGCCATTGATATTTCTTTATGAGCCACTGGTATTTCTGATTTTGTGACCTTGCTCATTACTATATGGATTTTGGCAAATTCCATTTCTAAGTCCCAGTTTCCTCTTCTGTATGAAGGGAGTACTAATCAGACAAAGCAGATCAAAAGAAAGCTTTTGCAAATTATTACATAAACTCAACCAAGCTACAGAGCACTGTTATACATAGGCATGTCATGAAGTCAGGTGTGGCCCTTACCCTCACCAGGATCATCCTCCTTGGTGACTGTATGTCCCATAACTGACTGCCATGAACAAAATCAGAGGAAGAGACATACTGAAAGCTTATTATGGGGTGGCTTAAGTGCCACATTAGGAATTTTACTTACCTTTCATGATCTTTGTGTGACTCCTAAGAAGTATTCTTAGATGAAAATGACAACTCGCAGTGGCTAAGAATTTCACACTTTGACAAACCGCTAAAAGGAAGCAAGGCTAAGATTTTAACACAGGTCTGTCTGACTGTAAAGTCTCTGGTTTTTCTGTATCATGTGTGGTATAGCAGTTTCCTCTAAGATTTAAAATGTCATTCTTGGAGAGAGGTTCCTTAAAACACAGGACGGTTAAGGGGAAGTGACACAACAGGAAGTTCTAAGGGGCGTTTACCATTCCGTCCTGCAAGGAATCAATCTCCTTATGCTCTGAAAGTATGCTTCAGGAAGTCCCTGAAACTGACCACAACAACTAGGCCCCACCCTCTCCCAGCATGTCATCTGTAAAGACTGCTGAGAGACACTCTCAGACAAGATGAGCTGCCTAGAAGAGGCATAGACCAGCAGAGCCACCAGGAAGAAGCTGAGACCGCTAAGGCACTTGGGAGAAACGGAAATAAGCTGACCTGCCTAGAAGAGGCCCAGACCTGAAGCGCCTGGAAAAAGAGACTCGATCCCGTTTGGAAGACTCTAGGTTTGTATGGTGATTTCCAGATTTCTAGCTTTCATGAGCTGTCACCCATGCTGACGCTGGCATTTTGGTGATGCAGCATCTTTGAGCCATTTCTGCTCCTGTAAATTACCCCTCGGCCATATTCCTATAAAGTAACCCCAATAAAACTCATGGTTCCCCAAGTTGGGCTTTGGTGTTATTTATACTTTGGTCTGTTGTAGGTTCCCTATCTATATAAGTAAATGTTTGGTCATGTCTCATCAGAAACAGGGTCACACAACAAACACCATGTTTTCTTATATACGTCACCAGAATGCCATGACATTAAGTTCTCAGGTATTACTGATATACTTACAAGGTGGGTATTTCTGTATCTTCTGACGCTAGTAAATCTATCTGTGGCTGAAGACGGGGATACAAATTATTTGTTATAACAGGACTCGGAGAGCTGACACCTAGAATATAAAATGCATTAGTTTGATTTTTTAAGGCAATTTTTATCATGTTCATGTTTACCATCATGATTATGCTTAATTTTCCACAGTTTTAAAAACAAAGTTAATTTAGATACTTCTGTCTCCATAAAATCATAGGGTTTCTTCTAAGAGAGACTAAACACCATCATTTATAAGGGGACAGAAAATGAGACAAGGGCAGACAGCCCCTGCCACATAGAGAGGCTATCATAAATGGAAAATATCATGTATGGGGTATTCCAAAATCTCAAGCTCATCCAAAATGGAAAAAACTTCACGTCTTCTAACCCAGCACAAAAGTGACCAGCTACAATTTCTACAGAGCTTTACCTCTAAACTCCTAAATTCCCATAATATTAAGAGACTGAAAGGCAATAATTATCTTCTGTTGCTCAAAATCCAAAACAAAAACCCATGAAAACTCTCCAACGCAAGTAGTTCCACCACAAATCTCACTGGCTTACACAAGCGAGCCTCCAAAACTTCAGAACTGAAGAAGGCTGCATGGAGACCACAAATTCAATATTGAATATCCTAGCTGTGGAAACACCAAAATGTAAGAGAAAAACAGATTATGGTTTGGCTGAACTCAAATTATAGATATTTTTTTCATTATGCTTATTTTGTAGCATAAGAATACTTGTGGGAAATAAGGGTAGAAGATACCAAAAGTTAGGTAAGGTCAGCTACGCCAGGCCTACAGTGCCTTCTGAAAATACCATTTCATTTCAAACCATAGCTTCTCTTCAGTAAACAGGAAAGGCTCAAAGGTTACAGGCGGACCTGGACCACCAGCTAGCTTTCCTCACTACCTTCACATTTAACTACCATCCACTCTTGCCTCAAATCCCTGCATTCCCTCGTTTGCATCAATTAGTCCCTTCTTTGATACCGTGGTAGAGCAGAGAACTCTAACAATAACAATCTATGTTCAGAAGAGATTTACCAATCAGCTAGCGGGGAAATAAAACTTCTTACAAGTCAGGTCAAGTCCACTGAGGTCAGTGGGATGAGTTCCAGAACCCTCCCAGACACACCCCACTGGTGTGTCTGCTGGATCTAACCTAACCATGTTGCCCGGAAGTGATTTCATCTCCTGATAAGAGTTCTCTGATAGACTGACTACTCTGTTCAACTGAGGAAACCAAGGAGAACTCTGCCCCATCTGCTGTCTCTGCTGCTGAGAGAAGGCCTAGTTGCTTATTTACTTAGGCCGGAAAGCTGAGCGTTCACGGAGTTGAGTGCTCCCTCACTGGGTGTAGGCGCTGGCAGGGTGGGACTCAGGTCGAGGAGATCGCAGGAAGGAGCAGAGGGCTCGCTGGAAGTCTGCAAACAAAGCATACAAAGCCACCATGGAGGCGAGGAAAATCATGCAGCTTATTTGTCATGGCTCACTCTACACACATTCCTTTGCATATTTTTCAAGGCAAACTTCAGCCACCAGGCCACCCCAGCATAAAGGATATCCTCCTGAGCACACGAGTCCTTGCTTAAGTAGAGTTACGACTTAAGAGTAAACCACACCACCAAACCCACTGTACGTTGTCAATGTGCGTTTTCTTTTAAGGAGCTGTTTGCAGGGAATCTTTGCTTTCTGAAACACAATTAGTAAGACACGCAATCATTGACCTTAGGACGTTTCTGGTCACTTACATTAGTGGCTTCCATCGGGTTCCTTTTCTGTTCCAGAAGCCTTTGTTGGTTTCGAGTAAACCTGTGTAAATGAGAGCTATATCACTTACCAAACAAAGCCCAGCATTATTAAATACACCGAGAGCTGCCTACAGTGATGCTAAGCCTCACCCTTACTCAATTCCTGGGAGATTCATTTAGGAACTCTTCAGCCATAGTGGGGACATGGCTTAGAGTTTGAAGCTCTGCGTTCAGTCCCCCATACCACAAAACAGCCACCAAACCCTACCTTATAGTTAATAGAGCCTCGACCCTTTTAGAGAAAATTGTAAGGAAATACAAACATTGAGAAAACAAAACACTTAATAAATCCCATTTTCTAGAAATTAGCCTTATGAATAATAATATAACAGTATGTGTAATTTCTTTATTTACTTTGAGATAGTATTTGGTATGTAGGACAAGCTAGACCTAAGATCTCTTTGCCTGAGCCTAGAATGCTAGAATTATAGGCATGGCCATGATGTCTAGCTACATTTAAACTTAGTTGAAATTATACTTCATGCAATTCCATATCCCAGTTCAATTGTGCTATATTTTTATAGCTCCTTAGATCAGTCATTTTTAATACCTATAATATTTTATCATAATAATGAAGACTACCCTTGCCACGCCTTACTTTCAAAGTTTCTTACTTTGTCATTATAAATAGTTTTCATGAAACTAATCCAACACTCACACAGATGGGCCTGATTAAACTAAATGTGTCATTTAACAAAACAGACAAGTTATGAATTTAGGAAAGGTACTGGTATGTATCCACACCTGTGTGTTTGCGTGTGTGCACATGTGTGCGAGAATTCATGCGCATGCGTGTGTGCGTGTGGGAGGGTTGATAGAGCTATGAGAGAGAGAGAGCAACCAGCTGAGGGAGAGAGTAACTGGAATGAGTTATATTCATGTATAAAACTGTCAGAGATTTAACATGTATTCAAGGGCATGAAAGGGCGTTCAGCGTGCCATCCTTAGATACTTGATCCTAAAGCGAAGGCTGCTCTTTCACAGTTAACTTACACATCCATTGCCTGCCACCAAGGTAAAAGGGAAGCAGTTAGAACAGTGGAGGAGTGGGAAAACTAGTGATGCTAAAGAAGCCTCCATCGCTCTCTACTCCCTACACGCTTGGAGGTCTGCCTTCCTGAACCTCAGTGTTCCATCTTCTAAATGGGAAGAACCTTTGAGCAATTTCTTCCCAAATGGGCTTTCAGGGGCAAAGTCAGAGAGCTCCGCAGAGAGATACCACAGACGGCAGATGTCAGACTGGCTTGCAAATGAAAATTCGCTTCAGAAACTTATGGTACTGCCGTCATGACACGTTGACTCCAAATGCCCAAATCCTTCCAAAGATTTTTCTGTAGTTGAACATGCTTATGTTTTAAGATAAGCGGTTTTCAACCTCTGGCAAACCTCTGTCTCCAAAAAATGCCTATATGATGACTCCCAACAGCAGAATTACAGTTAAGAAGTAGCGACAGAAATAATTTTATGGTTGAGGGTCAATACAACCCGAGGAACTATGTTAAAGGGCTGTAGCATTGGGAAGGTTGAGAGCCACTGCTTTAGAGTCTTCCAAAATGTAGGCTTTGCCAAGTGGAGCGACGAAGTGTTTTGCAGGTGGGATGGAGGTGAGTCCCTGGAGACCTAGAGACTGGACTGTTATGAGGAGGATAAGGTTCTCCTCTAATGATACCCAGGTCCCGTTAACTCAGCAACTAGGACAGGCAAGGTGGCACCTGGGGGACTGAAGAATGCAAACGGAATGAACTTGGCTAGCAAACCTTCCCTAGCTAGGAGATTTTCTTGGATATTAGAGACAAGCTCATTGCGGTGACAAAAACCGTACTTGAAAAGGAAGACCCAGAAGGAACAGTAAGAGTATTAAGATGGGAACCGGTGTGAAGCTAGCACGGGAACTGAAAATGGAAGAAAGAGGCCATGGGCCAAGGAAAGCAGGCAGCCTCTGCCGCCTGCAGAGGTAAGGAGGTGGAGGCTCCTTTAGGGCCTCCAAAAGGAAATGAAGTCCTCCTGGCATCTGCAATCCAGCCCAGAGACACTCACTTGCATCTTCTAACCTAGAGGACTTAATTTAAGATCTAATAGTAGCAGTAGTAAAATTAATAATAATAACAACAACAACAACAACAACAACAATTCTGTGTTGCTTCAAACCCTGGTGGTTATGACAGAATAGCAAAACTGACAAGCATCTTTTCTAGAAGATCCACGACTCTAGCTCAGGATTCAAGGACCACACTCACTGTGGTCCATCTTGTTCAGAGCCCAGTCAGAACAAACAACCCAAGTTCTTGATCTAGACCAAATAAACAAAAGCTCCCCCTTAGAGGAGGCACTCAACCAATGGCCTTATGGTTGGCAACAGAATCCTCCCAAATGAGAACCAGACAGCAGCGGTAACACTGAAACCCATGTGGTTGCCCTTGGATGTTTCTCTGCTTACAGAGGTTTACGTCATAGGAAAAGGCAAGCCTTGTGAGTTTGTCCAGGGAACGGTGACTGGGCTCACAGTCGTGTGTTCTTACAAAAAGCTGCCGTCCTTATAAGGCTACGAACATGAGGCTGTGAAGGAGAAGGAACCACCATAGTGTAGCTGCTGGCTGTCTTCCTCATTCTCTTTGCTCCTTATTGACGTGTGTGTGTGTGTGTGTGTGTGTGTGTGTGTGTGTGTGTGTGTGTTAGTATCTGTATGTTGGTGTGTGTGTGCGCGAGTGTATATGTGCATGTGTGCTCGTGTATGCTTGTGAAAATCTTTGTGATTTTTAAAGTCTTAATGAAGCATTAATGCAAGTATCAGTGTATAATTCAGTCACTCACTTCCCTCCAAGGGACAAAGTCACAAGTTTAAACCCAGTGTCATACAAAAAAATGTAATGGGTGTCAATATGCTGCGGTCAGCTGTTTTTTGTTTTGTTTTTTGTTTTTTTTGTTTTGTTTTGTTTTTTCCGAGACAGGGTTTCTCTGTGTAGTCCTGGCTGTCCTGGAACTCACTCTGTAGACCAGGCTGGCCTCGAACTCAGAAATCCGCCTGCCTCTGCCTCCCAAGTGCTGGGATTACAGGCGTGCGCCACCACGCCCGGCTTCAGCTGTTTTTAATATACATTAGCTCACTCCTGGAGAAAAAAAAAATCAACCCCTCCAAAGATAGAATTCTTTTCTTTTTTTTCTTTTTTTTTTTTCTTTTTTCTTTTTGGTTTTTCGAGACAGGGTTTCTCTGTGTAGCCCTGGCTGTCCTGGAACTCACTCTGTAGACCAGGCTGGCCTCGAACTCAGAAATCTGCCTGCCTCTGCCTCCCAAGTGCTGGGATTAGAGGCATGTGCCACCACTGCCCGGCTTTTTTTTCTTTTTCTTTTTTCTTTCTTTCTTTTTTTTTTTTTTTTTGTAGAATTCTTTTTTTGAAGTGGAGTCTCAGAATGTTAGGCAAGGAATCTGTATCATCTTGCATCATCTAGATTTGAACTTAAGCCTGCTCATCTCTTTCATATGCCAGATTCACCTCAATCTTCACCCACTGATGAGAAATGTAACCACTGTCCAGTTAAATCATCCTAGTAATTCTCAATAGTCACAGTGCCTTCCTAAGGGAGACCACTGAGTGTCTTCAACACAGAGGAGCGTCTCTCATACTTGGGGAGCAGGAGCCACACAAGAGAAAACTATTCTGTTCACCATGCCACCCCTACTGAGAGAAAGGGGATCTAGAAAGAAGGTTCCCGTGGGCTCTCTAGAAGGAATCTGACTGCACTGCGCTCCGCTGTGGTGAAGCGAGGGCGAGGACGTCTGCTCACCTCTCGTATCCAAGGATGGCATTATTCAGATCCTCGTTCACTTGAATCAGCTCCACAGTCACGTCTTCATTTTCCACTACCACCAGCAGGTCCATGATCCTCTCCTGCATCTCCCGACCCGTCTTGTAAAGTTTCTGTCAGACAAAGGAGAAGTTTCTTCTTCCATGCTAGGGACAGATGCTCTTTAAAAAAAAACCAACCTCACCAGTCTACCTTCACCAGTGGTCACTCCCGTGCTGTCGCCCAGGAACCATCAGGGTTTTCAACTGGGGACAGCTCTTCCTGCCCCCATCAGAGAAAGGGGAATGTTATAGTCTGGGGACGCTGAAATGCTATATGGAAATTCTAGAAGAGGCAGAGTTTAATAACTGAGCTATCTGGGGGTGGGGGCTGCGGTGGGTAGGAATCACTTGTATTCTACATTTTAGTTTTCTTATTAATAAATGAAAAGGAACCACTTGCTAACAGCTACCTCCAGGGCTGGCGTGAAAATCAGAAGAGATGCGGGAGACCCAGAGCTCCGTAACTACAAAGCATAAACATGAAATGCGGCTGTCGTTATTAGTGAGGGTAGAAGTAGTTAAGGAGTATTTACAGCACGGGGGCATAATTTTACTTCCCGTAACACATGCTTCAGTCTTTAAAGCTTAGAGCAACATCACATTCAATATATGCTGCACCAGGAGTTAAAAACTCATCGTAGATAATGACCTTATTTGCACTCACTTAAAATCACTTCCTTGAGCCAAGACATTAGCCCACAGCTGGCTTCTCAGAAGCATCGCAGGCATCCACAGAACGTTTAACTGATTCAGCATCCTCGGGGCTCAGGCTGGGCATCTACAGCTTTGGGTTTTTTTTTTTTTTTTTAAAAAAAAAAAGAAGGGAGCCAAAGTGTTTCTGAAGTATCCTGGCATTTAAAAGCTGCTGTCCTGCAACCAACTGCTTTCTAGCAAACCTCCAATAAAGCCGAGGTGCCCAGGCTGTATTAGCATCCTTCCATCCCGGCTTCATTCTCCAGTGCCCACCAGTAGCGGGCAAAAAAACCAAACCAAACCAAACCAAAACAAAAAAACAGGGACGTCTCTGCTCTCACAGGGAGAGCACGAGAACTTGCTTACACATCACGCAAGTACACAATCTGACTTCTCAGGGAAGGCGCACTGAAAAAAATATATGCTTCATTAAACCATTTAGAATCTCAAACAGCCCATTAGGAGACTCCTGACAGGAAATCCAGAAATAAATAAATCAAACCATTACTAACTGGCATTTAGACTTAGAAGTCACCACCTCTGCAAAAACAAAAAACAAAAAACAAAAACAAAAACAAAAAAAACCATAAAAATACCTAGAGGACAAAATGAAATAAAAACGAAGGCAGAATGGGTGGGGGTGGGGGTAGGGGGTGGGGTGACAGGTAGGTGGTAAATGAGCCACTATACCCAGTGTCAAGCCAGATAAATTGTCTACAGGGTCAAAGTTTTGTTTGTTTGTTTGTTTCCCAAGATCTTAAATATTTTCTGCTTTTAGGGTCATCTAGTCTTGGGCAACTATTCAACACTGCAACATTAGAAGGAGCCAGGGAAGGAGGGCCCGAAGTGGGTGTGGCAGGTGACAGGCTATAGGCAAAGAGATAAGACTTTGCACTCAGTAGGCCAAACGTGGCTCCAACAGTCATAGGAAATACTGTCTTTGAAGCTCCTCCGTGCCTAGTATACAGCAGGGTGTCAATAAATGCATCGCCACTGCCTGAAGAAGGGTCCCTAGAAGATTTCCCAAGTAATTAATATAATCTATAACACACCATTTTCAGGACCCAATATCACCTAAAGAAAGGACCTATAGGATCTGAGGGACCTCCCTTCCCCAACCCCAGCAATGAATGAAAGGTTTTCTTTCTTGCTTTGTTTCCGATGGGACGGAAAATTTTCCTCTTGTTGCTCACAGGGAGACTTGCTGGGACAAAGTCAAAGTCAAGGAATACAATGGCGTTCCGGTGCCCAGGACAAAAATGTAGAAATTAATTGAAATGAATCTGCAGCCAGCATCAATAGCCCCAGCCGTGTGAAGCCCCTCCCCTTGCCCTTTGGAGAGACAGATGGGGAGGAGACATGAAAGCAACAGCGCATCTCAGCAGGCTGACAAAGCAGCATGGGAAAAAACTCTTCAAAAGCCAGCTCACTCTGATCTTGCCAATTGATGTCTGTCTCAGAGGAGGGCCACACCACCTGCAAACAGCAGCAGATCAAGCACTGCAGGGAACAAAAAAGAAACCAGGGCCAAAGTGCTCCATGAAGCCTTGTGCGGCTACGGATGCGGGGAGTAGAAAGAGAGGGACACTGGTTGGTATGTGTGTCTATCACAGAACCCCGAATTGTCTCTCTTGCAAAGGCAAAGACAGGCTTCTAAGCTACAGTGCATTCAACAATTCCAAAAGCTCTGTAGCACGAAAGGCTCAGGAAGAGCCTCCTTTCCCCACAACCGTCTCCCCTGCTTCCATAGAACACTTAGGGATTAAGAAATGATGTCCCTTTACCTTTTTGCCACCAACTGAAGTCACCCTCTCCCCCCCCACACACATTCACCAATGAGGAATATGCTAAAACACAAACCAAAATACACAACAGCAGCAAAAACAGAAAAGAAAGGAAAGAGGTCCAAGCGGCCCCTTTGAAAAAAAAAAGTAAGAACAGGAATAGTCTGTGTTCGTGAAAGCGTCTGGAAATGATATCTGAATGGCAATACCCCTATTATCTGCCCACAGCACATTCCCTCTCTCGTAGTACTCTCCACCCAGCCTTCGAGAGACACCCAGCACAGCTCTGTCTACTCAAAGGAAATACTCTCTGACTCCAAAGCTGGGCCATTTGCCAACACAACCCTCATAAGCCCAAGAACTTATTACAACTCTTTTAACTTCCCCAGTCTGTTGCCTCAACAACGATCTCTCTCTCCAATGCACTGAATGGTCTTCCACAACCCCTGCTCTGACTTCTTTTGTCCACAGGTATTAATTCTCAGACAGGGCCCTGATATTTACAACTGAACGGATAAGTAATTGACTCCTCTAGGAGTAAAAGCACAGGGCTGTCCACAACCATTTGAAGTGCAGTTGTTAGGCAGCTGGTGAAACATTAGCTGGCTTGAAGGTCATTGAGAATGACCAGTTCCCTCCATCAGCTTAGGACCCCCCCCCCACATCCTGTGTTCTTGCTAACGCTAATTCTGAGGATGGGGGTGGGGTGGGGGTGGGGGCGATGTATCACAATTGCTCCTCTGTCGAACTTGAAGTAGTTAATTATAAGAAACATCGCCTAAATGATTTACTCCATGGTTGATAAAGAGAAGAATTTCCCTTGCCTGGGCAAAGCCAGAACCTCCTGGGCAAGGTGAAAATCCTGTTACACAACTTAGGAGAACAGCCTGAAACCAGAATATGAAGAGAAACGTGATATTCCTGAACATGTTAAGACCATTCAGGGAATAACTACCCCCTTAATGACACACAGACTTTAGATCTAACGCTCCGGGGTAAGACTGCCCTTTCTAACTCGGGAAGTTTTTTCTTCTCCCTCTTTCCCATTCCAAACATCGGCCAGAATCCTAAGCCTGCTTGCCTTGATTACTCCCTGTGAACCCCCTCTGGCCCCACCTCCCAAGCAGCCGCTCAGAATTCCACGGCTGCTGAGCCGGCTTCCTTTCCTAACTTGGCTCTTTCGCGGCTCCATCTCCCTCCTCCGGCAGCTGCCAGCTTGTTAGTCTCCGCTGTTGCGTTCTCGAACTTCTGGGTTACCTTTGAAACTCTTTTTTTTTCTCTACGAGAACTTGCAAAAGGGACCCCATGTTTCTCAATTATGCTGTAATGACTTCAAAAGCAGAGACCTCAGTTGCTACCTTCGGGTTTTTTTCCAAACAAGCCACAGAACTAGTCAAGCCCCTCCAGAGCCAGTCCTGGCTTCCAAACTAGAAGTGAACTGGTCCCAAGAGACATTTGCTTGGGAGAGTAGGTTACTTATCCAAGGCTACCTCGTGTGCTATCCTGCGCACAGATCAACCCCTTTCTAATTATGCCACCTCATCTCTAAAGGGAGGGGACAGACTCCAAGGCACACTAGAAAAGTCTGCATTTCTTACAAAAGAAATAAACTATGAGAACGGCCAAAGGACGAGTGCTTTTCCATCCTTTTCTTTGTCACCCCCTCCCCCCTTTTTTTTACTTTCAGGGTCCCCCCTCCAACTGATTTATAGATTATCTCCTAAAGATCAAATTTCAGTGTTTCAAGATCTTAGATTTCTTCAGTAGGTTAACTCAAAGCTTTCTCTATTTATACTTTCAAATCTGAGTTCCCATTATCCTTCTCCTCCTCCGTCCTAGAGAGGCTGGGCAAAGCAAGAAAAGAAAGCCCATTAGCTATGTCGTATACCTGTGGCTCAACTCAAAAAAGCAGAGGCTGGAAGGCCAGACTGGCCAGCACCACAAGATCTTGGAAAAAGGAAGAAAAGAAGAAGCGGGAAGGGGGCACCCAGAAGGGGAAAGTAGCAAGAAGAAAACCAGCTGTTCAGGGTCAGGGCAAAGTGCCCAGAGTCAAGCTTACAATGGCAAGGAAGCAATTCCAGGAAACATACACTGCGATTCTTTATTCCTGTGCCCACGTCGGGCACTTAAATCAGACGGACTGCAGCCTCTCAAGTCTCCCCCCCATACAGGCAAAAGGAATCCGGTCTCCACCCCGTGAGGTTCTAAGTCCACAGTCACACAGCTGTAAGGAAAAGAGAGGCGGCAATCTCCCTCTGAGTCTCAGGAAGTACAGGAGCCCTTTTGAATCAGCTAAGGGCTTGGCATGGGCTGGAGGAACAGGGAAGGACTTCCACGGAAATACATTTCGGACAGAAGGACACACAGAGAACAAGTTGCAATACGAGTGGAGTCTCTGGTAAAGGGTGAGCAGAAGCACAAGAAACAAGAAGCAATAGAGCTAGCAAAAAGTCCCTGGTTAGGTAAATGTGCAGAGAAGTCCCAACCAGTTTTGAGTGGAGACTTCTCCTATTTGCTAATAACTGCTTTCCATCTGTTCTTCCAGATCCAGTGACCACACACTTAACCACCCGTTCTCCCCGCCTTAACTTTTCAAATAAAGGCTTGAGCCAATGATTGGGCAGGAGGGAGTGGGAGGAGCTGAGAGTCTAGGAGAGGAGCGATGGGTGGGTGGGGGGGACAGGAAGGGGAGGAGCGACGGGGGATTAATGGAGAGGTTAGAGAGAGAGAGAGAGAAGCTGGGGGCCTGGAGAAACTGCAAGTTGTATGGGATAATATAGATGGAAATTGAGTAGTGTAGTGGGAGATATGCCCAATCTAGGCTTGTATTGTAGCTTGTTATGTTAACTGATTGAGTTGAGTCTTCTTTTACCGGGGAATTGGGTTGGAAACAAAGTAGCAACAGGGTTCAACCAGCAGGGCTTGCTGACAGGTTATAGGAGGGAGGGGTGGGACCGGATTCTGGCTATTCACTGTGTGCACTTCTACCAGTACTGCGATGGGCTCAGCACACTCTCTGCATGGAATCCCTTCCTGTCCATAATCCCAACTGGATGCTCGTCTTCTCCAATGACAACCTAGGCTCATGCTGAGCCTATAGAAGCTCCTGCAGTTCTATGAGAAGGTGGCCAATCAGGACCTAGCGCTTATCTCTCAACACTCAGGGTTGATCTGCTACTGGTCCCCATGGTTCAGACCGGTATACAAACATTAGAAAGAGTAAAAACTAAGAATCTAAAGAATCACTCTTTTTATCTCAAGTTAACCTTTGTTGGTCTCAGTAAATATTTATCTTTAAAGCGAGGCTCCCAGTCATCGCTCTCCACAGAAGAATGCTCCCAGTTCATTGTCTTAGCCATAGTAGTTGATTAGAATAAAGAAAGTTAACGGGATTAAAAAAATATTTGGCCAAGGAAATTAAGAACAGCTTTGTTCCTGCCAGATCTTTATGTATTACTTACAAAAAGCACAAAAAGAAAATTAAAGTCAAATAATGTATAGTCTTTGTAAGCAATCTGATCTGTGTCAGAGCTGACCATGGGCCGGACTCTAATACTGACTCACTACACAAGCGTCCTTACTGTGATGGGCTAGACTCTAATGCTGACTCATTGCACAAGCGTCCTTACTGTGATGGGCTAGACTCTAATGGTGACTCATTGCACAAGCGTCCTTAATGTGATGGGCTAGACTCTAATGCTGACTCATTGCACAAGTGTCCTTACTGTGCTCAATAATACACAGACCTGGCCTCGGGCACCAGAACAGCAACCAGCAAATGACCATCATACTTGAAACACACTCCACGACTGCACCCACATGCCAGGACCAAAAGACAGCGTTCTTAATGGAATAACAGAGAAAACTCGGTTCACATACATAAATGTGCTTAAATGGAATGTTTCCGCATACATTTTTATTGAAGGATTGTTTGCTATGGATGGGTAAGAAAAATGGGAGGAAAGCCACTAATCACTTCATTTTAGGGCTTAGAACAGGTTTGGGAAGATTATGTGAAACTGAACATATTGCTGCAGCAAATTTAAAATTGCTACCTACCACGTGCCCTTTAATTTTGGTATTCGCTTTTAAATTTTAATTTAACATACTTGTTAGCAACATAAGCGACAATTTTTATATCTCAAAATGGGTCAACTGTATTTTATTAAGGATTACGACATATGAACTCCAATGATTGATTTTTCTTTTATTCTCCTTTACTAATAGGAGGCCATTAATATTACTTCTGTTTATTAAGTATGACGAAAGCTCTTCATTTTAGACAACTAGCAAAAGTCCAATGAATGGGGAGGACTCCAGGAATGCTGAGAAAAATGATACAATGTTAAGTAAAATATTCTAAATTAAATATACCTACACTGTTGATTGAAATTAATGTGCTGAGTCAGGTGTAGTAGTTACTCCTGTAACCCCAGCATTTAGAAGGCTGAAGCAGGAGAATTACCTTGAGTTTGACAGGCTGAGCTACACAGCAAACGCAGGAATAACTTGGATTATAAAGCAGGACGCTGGGTTGTTTTTGTGGGGTTTTTTTTTTTTTGGTTTGTTTGTTTGTTTTTAATTATTTGTTGCTCCAAGTTATATCATTCTTATGTTTTATACTATACTTTCACAAGCAGAGATCCTTTGGTCAAATAAGTTTGTAAATGTTGGAATAAGCAGTCTTTTAAACACATCTATCGGAGCTGGAGAGATGGCTCAGTGGTTAAAAGCACTGGCTGCTATTGGAGAGGTCCAGAGTTTAATTCCCAGCAATTATATGTGGCTCACAACTATCTGTAATGGGATCTGATGCCGTCTTCTGGTGTGCGTGAAGACAGCTACAGTGTACTCATATTCATAAAATAAATAATTTCAAAAATATCGTATATGTTATGTTATAATACATAATTTCACAAAGCCTTAAAAGGAGAAGTACAGTAGGCTTAGGGCTGGGGAGAGATGAGGGGCTAGGAGAAGAAGGCAGAAATCGCACGAGGTAGGTGGACTGCGAGCCTTCTGGAGTAGGAGCAGCCCAGGCAGAACGTGGCACGCGACGTCTCAGGGTTACTGACAGGAACGCAGACAAAACAGCACAGAGGGCTGATGTCTGCCCAGCTCTAGAGCTTTAACGCTCCTTATAAATATAAAGGTTTTATGTCTCATTTGGGAGTGTACATGATCAAAGATGGGATCGAAACCACCAATTAATACTCACCTCAACAGTAACAGAAGAATACGTAAAGAAGACTCCATACAGTAGGTTAAAAAAAAAAAAAAGCCCCTTTAAGCAAGATCACTGTCCTTAGACACAGAGGCAAAACCAACCACAACAAATAGTCGCTACTGCTCTACAAATCCAGAGTTTTAAACAGAGAGGTCATAATTAAAATAATGAATTTACCGGGAAGACAAGCTAAGGAAACTCACGCATACCTTTTTTAAGGAACAATACACCAAATACAGATATTTCCCCCCCAAGAACTACAGCTCAAATAAATGAAGAAAAGATGAAAAGAAAAGAGATAAGAAACTCCAACTGGAAATCTCGGTGTCTAGAAATCTAGAAAGGATGGAGGGTAGCTGCAACACCTGAGATAAGAACTAAATATTTCCTAAAATAGAAAACGTTAAGGGCGGTAGGGATCATGAGACTACGAAGCAGGATAATAAAGGACGTATACATGTTTGTGCACACACAAACATCTCACAGCAGAACAGCGAAATGCCAAAGATACTAACGGGAAGAGCAACCACAAAATGGAACCAATAGGAGAAATCAGAGCTCGCTGACTGCTCTCCGAGGATGCAGGAGAATAATGGGACACCTTCTTCCAAAGACTCAGGGAAAACGATGCTATGCCTAGAGTCTATCCTTGCATTTACCGTGGAACCACAACAAAATGTTCTGGGACACGCAGGTGCCCAAAGTTTACTCCTAGTGAAAGGGTATGCTTCTTCAACCACTGGAAATAAGAGTAAGTAGGAGACAGGTAATACCACTGTGGGAAACGGGGAGTGGGCCTCAGACAAGAATGAACACATGAGGAGGTTCTTAACTTTCCAGAAAGAACTTTCCAGTTCCACTTAGGAACTAATTTATTTTCCTAACTGCCTCTTAGACCAATAAGAATTAAATGGAAATACCCATCTGATTGTTTCATTTGGTTAGATAGAGCCTTACTGTTGCTAAGGCAGTCTTGAACTCCTGGACTCAAGAGAGCTTCCTGCCTTAGCCTCCCAACTGCTAGTATTACAGTGAACCACTGTTCCTCAGTGTAATTAATAAATACTAAAATTTAAAACTGATCATTAAAAACCAGTAGGGTTGAATGATGAACATAGTTGGTATACATGCTGAAAAACGTGGGATACGTATACAGCCACTCATCTGGGTACAAAACGACCAACTGTTTGTTTCTCCAGAGCCTAAGTACTCTTAAGTCTACATTTTTTTTCTTAAAATCTTGTCTTACTCACTCACAATCATGCCACAGACTGACATATTTTTATCAAGGCCTTTGTAGTACTTTGCTATGTTTCCAAACCAACCTATCTAAGGTCCAGAACAGCACCTTCATTTCTACACAGGTACTCTGTGTCTGATGGACAAGAAGCAATTTTATATACTTCAAATGTGAGGCTGGATTATATATGGCCAAGGCTATAAATTACAGTAAATTATTTCTTATAGACTAAGACTAGATTTGATTATGACCATTACTACTGCATCTTTGACAAGATGATTACTGTATCGTTTCATTAAGTTTAGAAATCAGCCAGGTGGTGGTGGCGCACGCCTTTAATCCCAGCACTTGGGAGGCAGAGGCAGGCGGATTTCTGAGTTCGAGGCCAGCCTGGTCTACAAAGTGAGTTCTAGGACAGCCCAAACTACACAGAGAAACCCTGTCTCGAAAAAAAACAAAACAAAACAAAAAAAAAAGTTTAGAAATCAAAGGAAGTGGGGATGTGTGTATACATCTATATTACATTTATAATATATACATATTTATATATACGCAATGTGTATATTATATAATATATTATGTGTGTACATATACATATTATATACATACATTGGAAACATAGTAAAATATTATAAATGCCCAGATAAAAATATGTCAGTATGTGGCATGATTGTGAGTGGGTAAGACAAGATTTTAAGAAAAAAAATGTAGATATAGAGTACTTAGGCTCTGGAGAAAGCCTAAGTATATATCATATACTTATATATCATACATATTATATATTATTATATGTGTAATAATTCATATACATTAATATATTTTCTATACTATATTATATATAATATGTGTACATGTATAGATCATACACATATATTTATATATATATTTGATGCTATTAATACGTTTTCATCTACAAAGTTCAAAGTTCTTCAGAGAGTAACTATTGAGAACTCTTAGCCCTACCCTCCCTGGGCTCATACCCGCAGGAGTTCGATGTCCTCATGGTTTTCAGAGCCAGGAGTGTTCTCCATCAATATGGCTGTCATCACTTTCACATTCATTTTCACCATATCCAGTTCACTATGCAGTTTCCCGATCTGTGGAGGGGAATGTAACCTCCAGTCATTAAGCGTGACACACAGACAGTTGGCTATCTTGCTTCCTGTCTATAGAACACCTGCTGGAATTTGATCAAATGCCCTCTACAAATGCAATGTTTCCAAGCCTACTGACATTTATCTCAGGAAACATATACTTACTTTAGAAATGATAACCTGTTGTTTTCTAAATAGACTTGGTGTTTCTTATAAGAAACCCACAGATATGCCTCAAGAGAGTTAAAGATGCAGAAACAAAATGACCCGCATCAACATGGGTGAAGTAGAAATGCCTAGTAGCCCAAGTTAATAGGAACCTGGAGAAAACAAGAAACATTGTCCCATACTACCCTGAGTTCCTGGCAAACAACCAGAAAAGAAAATGCAGACACAGTTTTAGAGTGATCATGGCATTCAGGGTATTATAGAAAGAAAGATAAAAGAGAAGCATTTTTAAATGGTTTAAATTCTAAGAGGAAGTAATTACATGGCTTTTTAATGTAAGAAACACTTAATATAAAGCATTCAATTAACATAAAGTCTTCAATGATAGCCTTTTAATACAAAGATATAAATGAGCATCACTAATTATATTTATCTAGATTTCTTATAAACTGAGACTAAAGAGAAAATCCAATTCATTTGGTACAATTTACATAGGTAATAAGAGAACTTGCTACTGGGCTCTCTGAAATGAAAACA
Source organism: Apodemus agrarius (assembly GCA_964023405.1). Lineage (NCBI taxonomy): Eukaryota > Metazoa > Chordata > Mammalia > Rodentia > Muridae > Apodemus > Apodemus agrarius. The sequence goes on from OZ030015.1 coordinate 76,884,020, forward strand.
GAACAAAACCAACCAAAATAAAACCAACCAAACAAACAAAAAACCTGGAGTCAGTGGGTGGACTTCAGACCTAGTCCACAGCCTCTATTGGTCAATATTCTTCTTTAAAGAACATTTTTATATTTATTTATTTATTTATTTGTGTGTGTGTGTGTGTGTGTGTGTGTGTGTGTGTGTGTGTATCAGAGGATAACGTTTGGGATCTGGTTATCTTCCCAACTTTGGCCATTAGGCTTGATGGAAGGCTGAGCAATCTCTCTGGTCCCCAAGCACAATTTTTCAATGTGCGAGCATTCAATTCAGATGAAACTCAACCGGCTAATTCTGCATAGAAATAAAACCCAGTGACACAGTCTCCCTAAGCGGTTAGTCCCTCCTTCCACAGGAAGGGAAGTGGATACACAAGCATGCAGCCTATGCCGGACACCCCAACATATGGAAGGCAGAGGCAGGGGGATCACCAAGAGTTATAGGGCAGTCTGGGACACAGAGTGAGTTCTACACCAGAGAAAGCTACTCAAAAGATTCCTTGTCTCAGAAAGCAAAATCAAGACATTAATTAATCAAGGGTTGTGTTACTTTATATTAACACTTCATAATGTCATTAAGAAAATGCAAACTAAATATAGTGCTTAGAAAAAGGTATAAATAAATAGTGCGGACACTGTTTTTTACCTGTTCTGGGACTAAGGAAATAGTTGGGCTCTTGGGAGCAATTATAGAAGAAAGAGCAGGTGCAGTGGGGACAGATGTCGGTCGGTTTGGTGAGATCTGGCCAGCCTATCAATATAAAACAAAGAAATAGTGTGACATGAATTAACAAAGCCACCGCAAGTCTGGCTCCCATTCCGCTGACTCAGACACTCTCATAGAAAGTCCTGGGGAGTCGGTGTCAGCTCGAAGTTGATCATCGGGAGCACACCTTCTCCAGGCTTTGGAGACGAGCTCTGAGCAAATGGCACGCTGTCACCTAACAGGTGTTCACGAATTGGGCTAATTAATGAGGAATGACAATTCAATAAAGCCTTCTTGCTTTTCTCCAAGGCGCTGTATCACGAACCATCATGCCATTTGAGATTATGGTTCTCCCTTTCCTGTGTTGCTAAAACACCTTTAATCCCAGCACTCTGGAGGCCAGCCTAGTCTACAGAGCAAGGCCTAGGACAGTTAGGGCTACACAGAAAAAAAAAAAGTCTCAAAACAAACAAACAAACAAGCAAGCAAATAAAGAAAGAAAGAAAGAAAAAGGCAAATCAACTCTAGTAAAATCTTTTTAACCCCCCCTGCCCCTCCCCCAGCTCGCAAGGCTTTTTCTCCGGCAGTGAATAGCTCCCTCGGTCAGATCTGGTCCTCCACTGTAAGTGGACAGCCACAGCTGCAGATCATGACCATGATGGTTTAGGTCACTCTTCTTCATATATTACCAGTGTGCACAGAAACACCAGAACCTTTCAGAAGGAAGATTCCAGCATGGCATAACACCCTATGGTTACCAAACGGCCAGATTATGCCTCAGACGGCACTACGATTGGCAAAGCCTAAACCCAGATATTATTCCATGTGATACAGCCATATACTACCAAATTCTTCTTTCGGCTAAGCTGATTGAACTAAGGTTATCCCTCTCAGTAGGAAAAGGACCTAAGCAAATGTATGTTATTTTACATGGGTCTAAGATAAGCATCCTACCTCCTGCCTTGTGTCAGGCTCTCCCTCCGAGGGTGGGAACTGAACCCCTTTCTTCAGCAGATCAAGGTACACTTCCTTCACTTCACTTACATCGACACCTCCTGGGAAGCCCTGGGACCAAGTCTAAATTCAGGAGATAGAACGTTCCAGAATGAAAAAAGGAATAGTAAGAACCAATGCATCTTAAAGCTTATGATGGAAAATGGTAATTGAACATTATGTACTGGATTCAGAAGGAACGAGCTAGTCTTGAGTGTTGTGGACAGAGTGCCATTTCCAAAGGCTAGAATAATAGTATAAAGTATTTTGAATCATCAGCCGCCCCGTACTTCAACATCTTGACAAACACCGGGATTGATACAATTGATCATCTACTACTGCTCTAAATCTAAAACTGAATGATTCTAAAATCCTAAACAACTCTAGAACATAGATTTCTTATCTGCAGAACGAATATACTCATCTCCACCCTATGGATACAAAAGAAGCTGAACGGAAGGTAGGGAAATGACTATCTGTTCTTCAGCAGGAAGATATTATCCAATGCCAAGAAATCATACTCCACAGAAACTCTTTTAAAAATGTAGCTGGATGTAGAGAGCTAGCCTAGCACGCATGACGCCCTGGGGCCCTGGGTTCTGTGCTCACTACTGCATAAACAGAGTATTTGGAAGTGGAGGCAGGAATATCAGAAGTTCAACATCATCCTTGGTTTCCTAGAAAGTTAGAGGCCAGGGTGGGCTAGAAAGACCATGTCAAAGAGGAGGAGAGGAGAGGAGAGGAGAGGAGAGGAGAGGAGAGGAGAGGAGAGGAGAGGAGAGGAGAGGAGAGGAGAGGAGAGGAGAGGAGAGGAGAGGAGAGGAGAGGACACAGGAGGGGAGGACAGGGGAGGGGAGGGAAGAAGAGGGGAGGAGAGAAGAGGTGAGAAGAGAAAAGAGAAAGAGAAGTTTTTTATACATCAATCTTACATAAATAAAGGATCACTACAACAACAAGAATTACATCATTATCTATCTATACCTAGAAATTTACCCTCCCTTGATATGTCAACAGACTTACCTTAATGAAATTCAAGATTCTGTTCTGCGTCTCCAATGGTAAGGTGTACCTGGGATTCAGCAGCTTAACGAGAGTATCTTTAACAAACTCCTTCTTCACAATCAGAGACTGGAAACTTGGACCACAGTTCTGCACGCACATGTCAATGAGCTAAATTAAAGAGCAAAGTTAGGCGGGACAGTTCTCTAGCAGAATTCTTCTGACTTGTTTTTAAAATTATTTTATTTTATTTTTTAAAGGGAAGTAAAAACACTTTATGATAAAATTAAAGATTTACATGGAAAATGTTTCAGTTAAACACATTAAAATTGACAAGTTTCATGGAAAATTAAGGAGTAAAGTTGTAGACATGTAAAACATTGCTAAATTAATTGAAATATGGGATAGATACATTTTATGATAGAATTGAAGATTTACGTGGAAAATATTTCTGATAAAATTGTAGAAAAATGTAGAAAAAAACATGTTAGGATTGAAGGAAAGCTAGAAGATCCTGGGCAGACCTCATACAGACTCTAAGAGAACACAAATGCCAGCCCAGGCTACTATACCCAGCAAAACTCTCAATCATCATAGATGGAGAAACCAAGATATTCCATGATAAAAACCAAATTTACACAATATCTGTCCACAAATCCAGCCCAACAAAGGATAATAGATGGAAAATGCCAACACAAGAAGGGAAACTACACCCTAGAAAAAGCAAGAAAGTAATCTTCCAACAAACCCAAAAGAAGACACCCACACAGACATAAAAATAACATCAAAAATAACAGGAAGCAACAATCACGATTCCCTAATATCTCTTAACAATAATGGACTCAACTCCCCAATAAAAAGACATAGACTAAGGAAATATTTCTCATGTAAATCTTCAATTTTATCAGAAAATGTTTGTAATTCGCCTTTTAATTAATTTAGTAATTTCTTTTATGTCTACCATTTTATCTGCATTATTTTTCATGATAATCTTCAATTTTAATATGTCTTTCTATATACTTCCTTCTGACTTTAAAACCAAACACATGCTACTCAAGAAAAGCTTCTGCCGGCATTCTAATTAACAAACACGATTTGCTCCCTGAAATACTAAGCCGTACGGCAAAATGTCACGTTCCAATATTGCAAGGATGAAGAAACATAATGTAACTGCCCAGACGCCCCAACTGATGGAGAGGCAGGACACACACAGCACTCCACAGCACCCAGTAGTAAAGGACATGTGCTAAACTGTAATAAATGCAATGCCGGGCAAAACACACATGCTAGATTATGTAACATTTGCTGCAGGTTATCTAGGGCCAGCCTGGTCCCTTCTGATGTCCTGCCATTGTTAACAATGGCACACTGTTACATGTCCTGCTTTAGATGATAAATTGCTGTCAGCCTAGCACTAGGTCTTTATAGGCAAGTGTGATTATTTTAAAGTCAGGTGATTGTGCAAGAGTTACAGAAAAGGCTGGCGCTGAGCTGGGCTTTGAAGAGTGGCCAAGGGAAATAGAAATGAATATACAGATGTATTCTAGGTAGATAAACGCTGCTTTGATTGCATTTAGAATGCCTCCACAGACCCCTGTGTATAAAGCTTGTTGTTATTTGCAGGTAGGAAAAAACTTTAAAAATGGTGCCTAGGGGACTGTTCCAAGTTGCAGCAGAGACACCTTCAAAGGGGATTCTGAAACTGAAACCGTGATTTTTCTTTCTTTTTTTTCTTTTCTTTTCTTTTTTTCTTTTCTTTTTTTTTAACTTCCCAGCCATGAGTTGACTTTACTCTGCCACAGGCTACCTGCCCATGACTGTCAGAAACCACAAACCACAAAGAACCTTCTTCATAAGCTGCTTTGAGTAGACATTATAGAGATTCCTGGAAAGAAGACGAGTGTAAATCATATGCAAAAAAAAGAATAAGTAAAGGTGGCAAAGCCTATGGACTATCAAATGGGAGATTTGGTGCTCACTCTGCTTTGTCTGGTAGTGGCATCTTGATGCAGGCAATTTGAGAAGAGTGGGAGGGTTCTGTAGATAAAGTCCACACGGGCATTATCTAGACTCTCCAGAAATCTGTCTGTCGGGATACAGTCTAGACATTCATTACCCAGGAGTCCCTGAGGAGAATGTTAGTCAATGTCATATATAAAAAGCTACATTCTCGACAGGTACCAGCAGCTGTCTACTGAGGAAACTTGGAAGTCTGGTAGGCACTAGCCAGTGCAGACCCAATACAGAAAAGGGCAAGCCTTGGGTGGTGAGAGCACAGCAGACAGAATGAATGAAGAAGGGAGAACGTTGGCTGTGTATTTCCTGAAGCGAGAAGACTGAATGCTAAGAGACCTTCACTCGGCAGGGGTTTGAGGGTACCTTTCATGGAAATATGGGGTAGAGTGGGGTGATATGACTGGGGACCCTAGGGGTAAAATGGGTGGAACAAAATTTAGGTATTTTTTTAGGTTCTAAAGGAAAAGTAAAGATTCAAATATGTTTAGCAGAGAGCTCTATGTCCAGGTCAGGAGAGTGAAGGGCCACAGGGGAGTCATTGCGGCCACCAAGAGGGTGCAAAGAAGAGGGATACCTGGAACGCTGGGTTGGAAGGCAGTAAAAAAAAACAAAAGAAAGAAAGGAAGGAAGGAAGGGAGGGAGGGAGGGAGGGAGGGAGGGAGGGAGGAAGGAAGGAAGGGAGGGAGGGAGGGAGGGAGGGAGGGAGGGAAAGAAAGAAGGAAGGGAAGGAAAGAGGGAAGGAAGAAAGGAAGGAGGGAGGGAGGAGAAGGGAGGGAAGAAGAGAAGGAAAAAGGAAGAAGGAAAGAAAGAAAGAAAGAAAGAAAGAAAGAAAGAAAGAAAGAGAAAGAGAAAAGAAGGAAGGAAGGAAGGAAGGAAGGAAGGAAGGAAGGAATAAGGAGCGAAGGAAGGAGGAAAAATAATGTTGGTAAATAAAAGAATGTTGGTAAAATGAAAAGAAGGAGGAAAGAAAGAAACAAATGAAGGAACAAAGGAACAAAGGAATGAAGGAAGGAGGAAAAATGTTGGTAGAGTCAAAAGAAGCTTCCAAAAGGAAGGTGTCAACAGTCACTATTAAGGACTGAACAACTGTAATATGTTCACTGATTAGTGGGGCCATTTGTCACTTTGAATAAAACAACACAGTCACAATTCAGGACAAGAAGGATGAGCTGGAACGGAAAAAGCTGCATGCAAACGCCGATTTCTGAGAAATGATTTAAAGGTAAAATTAAATCTTTGTGCCACTTTGAGTTTGAGAGGACAAAGCAGCTATGCTGTGACCAGGAGAGAGCCGTCATCTCCTCAGAAGAGTACCCCAGCATCTGACCTCCCTGCACGCGCTGTATTTTGAGTGTCATTTTCACATAATACAAAAAGTAGGAGCAGGTACACAAAGCTATACTTGTAAAGCCAGGAGACCATGGAAGCCATCAGAAAATACCGAAGCTGAGTACATGGAGAAACACGGGGGAAACCTTTGAAGCAAATGGAGGTAGAAGCAGAAGCCACACCGAAGTAAGAGTACCGTGCGGTGGTGTAAGCTGGCTAGACAGAGCCGCAAGGCGCACCAGAAATGATGCTGGGCTTGCCCGACCGCTGGGCTTGCCCGACCGCTAAAGTGAGTTTGGAATGGGTGGGATGCTGCAGACAGCGCCTCTACTCCAGTGCTTCTCCACTCTCCAATGACCCTTTCATTCAGTTCCGCATGGTGTGGTGACCCTACCCCCATCATCAAATTATTTTCACTGCTATTTCGTAACTGTCATTTTGCTACTGTTAACAAAATGCAATGTCTTAGGAGACCCCTGAGAAAGGGTTGTTTGACCCAGAAAGGGTCTCAACCCACAGACTGAGAACTGCTGCTCTATGCAATGTAAGTTTGTGGACATACTTATCCAACTGCTTGTGCGGTCCTGGATAAGATAACCTAGCTTCCACTTCTCCCTTTTGTTTGGAGTCAAGCAAATGATGGATTCCTTACTAAACACTGCCCAAACCAAGTTTTTATCTTTGGCATGCTAATACTTTACGGTAACGGGTAACATTCTTGAAAGGTGTATGTGCAAAAATCAGAGTCAACATAAAGTTCTGAGACTGTTAACATCTGGAGATCAGCAAGCATGATGCCCTTTGTGCTTTCCCGCTGGAATGAAGACTGTCAGGGCTCATTACTTCTGTATCATCACCTCCATTATGTCTCTAGTCCTCACCCTGCCCCCCCACCCCCAGCTCACTTGGATTCTAAAACATATTATGGTAAATGGACAAACTTAGCATATTTTGCTCTGGTGCCCATGCGCTCAGATAACCTATCTTTGGAAACGGGGTAAGTAGCAATCTGTAATCTGAAGTGGGAGAGAGAGCGAGCTGTAGGAACCAAGCAACCAAGCAAAGTGGAAGCGGGTGACTCAAAGCTTTGCCCATCTATTTTTGTGCTTCTGCTGAGCAAGTCACTTATGCGAACTCGTGGCAACGTTGTCTGTCTGCATAACGGACATTGTGCCTCTTTCTATGCGCTCGCTGTAAGAACCTGATGAAATGTCGTGTCCTCTCTGAGAGGGAGGCACAAAACAGGACCTCTGCAAATAGTAGTCACTGTGACCATCTGTCTCGGCGGAGAATGTTCTAGCATGGGAGAATGGGCTTACCAATAGAAATAAAAATTCTTCACAGAGGGTTAGAAGAAAAAGAGCTATAAGGCAGTTTTACTTCTCGCCAGAGGTAGCTAAGTCAGGACAGTGGCAATACAAGATTTCAGACCCATCAGAGCTGTATCTGGACCACCAACTGTGGCCACATCAAGGCAGGGCTACTCTATCCTATTAGCCACATGGAAGAGAAAGCTGTCTTCTCATCCTTTCTCATGTGATAAGCTACTGGCCAGACACTCACCTTTTTACATATCACCTGAAATCGCTATAACTCTTTATCGGTGCATGTTCCATAAAGGACTATTACATTCCATTGATCCCCGGCAACTTGTTCAACCACTTTTCAGTTGACAATGACAGTGGTATTTGCTGAACTTAGTCACAAGTGACTCATTCAAGAGAGGGCTCTCTAGCTCAGAGCAATAAAGCTTAGTAGCAACACTGAATGCAAGACAAAACAGAACTATTGATTTCTTGGGCTAGGTGTGTATCTCAGTAGCAGGGCCCTTGTCTGGAATGTACAAAGGCCTGAATTCTATTGTATTGTAAAAGAAAAGTAGAAGAAGCTACCGGCTCCTGTATAAAACTATGCCACTGAGTGTTAGTGGGAAGAAAATCATAGTATAATCAGATTATGTCAAAGCCCTAATGAAAGCTGATAAGTCCATGGAGAACTCTAAATGACAGAAAGTATCAGAAACATTCATAATTGACTTAGGCTCTCATCACTTCACAGAAATAAGATGAAGAGGTCACCTAGGAGATGACATTTTAAATCGTTTATTGGTAAACTTGTAATTGCCTTTGACAGACATTGGGCAATTCCTTCTGTGACTAATTCCACTCAGAATCCAGTTTAGCCCAAGAGAATACTGAATGCAGGCAGGGGCAGAGGCCTTGAGTGTAACTCTGAAAGCAAGCTAAGGTGGGGCACACCGGCCATTGCGTGTACAACAAGGGAGATCTACATGCAGCTATCAAGAGGCAAAGCCCAAAGCCCACTTGGGGAAATCTCGAGACAAATTTCTTCCTCTCTCATGGCCCCTTTTCTATGTTCATGGAACACACACACACACACACACACACACACACACACACAAACACACAATCTTATAGGAATGGACAAAGGAGGAAGGGAGGGACAACGGAATACATGTGACATGAAAGAAGGAGGGCTATTGGGTGTAGAAAGGATCCAGTAAGAAGGGAGTGATGGAGGAGGGGTTGAAGAGAGGGATGAATAAGAATACGCTCAATGAAGGCCGGGCGTGGTGGCGCACACCTGTAATCCCAGCACTTGGGAGGCAGAGACAGGTGGATTTCTGAGTTCGAGGCCAGCCTGGTCTACAGAGTGAGTTCCAGGACAGCCAGGACTACACAGAAAAACCCTGTCTCAAAAAACCAAAAAAAAAAAAAAAAAAAGAATACGCTCAATGATACACACGTATGAAAATGACGCAAGGAAACCCATTGCTTTATATGCCAACAGTAAAGACTAATTAAGAGAGTCTGGAGCGACGGCTCAGTGCTTAAGAGCACCTGCTGTTTTTTCAAGAGGACCCAAGTTCAGTTCCCAGTACTCGTATTGAGTGGCTCACAACTGCCTGTAACTGTAGCTCCAGGGATCAGACACCCTCTAATGGCTTCCAAGTGCATCTGCACATGGGTAGCATACACCTACACAGACACACACACAAATAAAAACAAAATAAATTAAGGAGCAGAAAGCGAACGCAAGAAAAAGCAGCCATCTTCCCTGACCTTAAAGAACCTGGATGCTAACAATGAAGTTGAATTCTGACCCCTCACCCTTGACTCTCATTTTTGTGCACGCATGGGATTTTAAAAGACCTCTGATCTTTGTATGCTGGTAGGGGAATCACAATGGAGAGTAGATGGAGTTCAGAGGTGGACAAGCAATGAAGAGCAGCTGCTGGCTGGAGGCGACATAAGGGGAGACTGGAAGCCCAAAGAAAAATGCAAGATCCATGGGACAACATTCTACAGAACCCGTCCTCTTCCTCCACGGGGGCCCTGCCCTTTGCAGGTGAAGGTGGAGGACCTGGAGATATAGAAACACTGAAACACAGAAGAGGCTACATGTCACACTCACAGAGGCAAACCCACTAGAGAGGGTAAACGCCTGGAAGATGCCAAAGTGATACCCAGGTGGAAATGGAGAAGAGGGTACACATTCATCACCCTCCCCTATCCCTCTCACTCAGGTCCCTTAACCTTCGGCACTCTTGAGATACTCTCGATCCGTCCATTTTAGTGCCGTCTATATTCCTTTCTACCCTAGGTCTGAAAAATACCTTCCACTCAACCCGGAGTCTTCCTGGATGTTAGGAGAAATGGAATGGTGTTTGGGAGCAAAGGGGGTGGGAACTGCATTCCATGTGTGTTCTTTAGTGATTGGGTTACCTCGCTCAGGATGACATTTTCCAGTTCCAACCATTTGCCTAAGAACTTCATGAATTCATTCCTTAATTGCGGAGTAGTAGTCCATTATGTAAATATACCACATTTTCTGTATTCATCCCTCCATTGAGGGACATCCAGTTTCTGGCTATTACAAATAAGGTTGCTATGAACATAGTGGAGCATGTGTCCTTATTGCATGCCGGGGAATCCTCTGGGTATATGGCCAGGAGTGGTATAGCAGGGTCCTTCCGGAAATGTCATGCCCAGTTTTCTGAGGAACCGCCAGACTGATTTCCAGAGTGGTTGTACCAACTTGCATTCCCACCAGCAGTAGAGTCACTGATACGTGGATATTAGCCCAGAAGCTCTGAATACCCAAGACACAATTCGCATAGCAAATGATTCCCAAGAAGAAGGAAGGAGAGGTCCCTGGTCCTGTAAAGGCTTGATACAGCATTGTAGGGGAGTACCAGGACAGAGAAGAAGGAGGGGGTTGATTGGAGAACTGGCAGAGGGACGAGAGCTTATGGGACTTATGGGGACGGGGGAGGGGAACCGGGAAAGGGAAAATCATTTGAAATGTAAACAAAGAATATAGAAAAAAAGTGGGTAGGAACTTAAACCAATTCAATCTATACTGGATACATTACTGTTTCTCTGACTCTGTACTACACATGTGGGAAGGTACCGGAGACACAAATTGTAGGGCACATGGGCCTTACAGACAGGCATAAGAACTGGAGAGGTGGGGTTTGCTCAAATCTGGGGAATTGCAGAGATCTGAGATGGTAGGAGTGGAGCAGCCCCTGGCCAGCCTCTAAAGCCTGCTTTAGAATGCATAACAATGACCACCAACAGAAAGGACCTTGAGTAGTCTCCATAGCACCTGGAGTCCTTCCTCAAGCAAATAGAGCCTCACCAACATCCCAAACTCAGCCAATCAAAAACATTTACCAGCCAGGCCGTGGTGGCGCACACCTTTAATCCCAGCACTTGGGAGGCAGAGGCAGGCGGATTTCTGAGTTCCAGGCCAGCCTGGTCTACCGAGTGAGTTCCAGGACAGCCGGAGCTACACAGAGAAACCCTGTCTTGAAAAAAAACAAAACAAAACAACAAAACAAAACAAAACAAAACAAAACAAAACAAAACAAAACAAAACAAAACATTTACCACCAAATCCCGTCCCACTCTCCAGGGTTCATATAGCCAGTCCCTGTCCACATGGAATAAAGCACACAAGTCATTTCCCTAAGGTTCCTCTGAGGGTGGCTGTCTTTACTGAGCTGTAGCACTTGGGGAAGGGCTCTCTCTCTCTCCCCCACAGCACTCATGGTTGGATCTTGGATTCCTCTGGCTGGCCGGGTTCGTGTTGCCTGTAGAGGTTCACATCAGAGCAGCAGCAGCTGATACAACCACAGCTGCCACCACTGCCACTGTAGCGGTTGTGGGACCCAGGACTCTGGCTACCTGGATGGACTGGAGCTCTGTGGGACCCATCTGTTCCAGGCTGCTCTTCACCATCTTTGATGTGGCATACGGAGACATCTGACACAACAGAGGGAACTGGGTGTCCAGATACCCCCGGCAGATAGGTAGAACTTAATCCCACAGCAAATGGAGCTCATGAGAGACTATATTCATTCTTAGAAGAAAAGTAGAATAAAGAAAGTGTGATGGTTTGTATATGATTGGCCCAGGGAGTGTGTGACCCTATTTGGAGGTGTGCCTTGTTGGAGTAGGTATGTCACTGTGGGCGTGGGCTTAAGACCCTCAACCTAGTTGCCTGGAAGTCAGTCTTCTACTAGCAGCCTTCAGATGAAGATGTAGAACGCTCAGCTCCTCCTGCACCATATCTGCCTGGATGCTGCCATGTTTCTGCCTTGATGACAATGGACTGAACCACTGAGCATGTAAGCCAAACCCAATTAAATGTTGTCCTTTATAGAACTTGCATTGGTCATGGTGTCTGTTCACAGCAGTAAAACCCTAACTAAGACAGAAAGGGTATGGATTTTAGAATCTTAGGACGCGTTTCAAATTCCCATACATGCCACTGATAGCATGTTAATCTTAGTATGTTACTGAACTTACTTTGTTTCATTATCTATGAAATTGGACCTGATAAGACAATCATCTCCTGGTGGTAAGAGCATCAATGACATATCAGGCATTTGGGTTTTTGGGGTTCTGTTTTTTGTGTGTATGTGTGTGGGGGTTCAAGACAGGATTTCACTGTGTAGCCCTTGCTGTTCTGGAACTCACTCTGTAGACCAGGCTGGTCTTGAACTTACAGAGACCAGACTACCTCTGCAATCCCAAGCACTAGGATTCAAGGTGTGCGCTACCACTGGCCAGCTAACATTCCAGGCATTTCTATCCTGGTCCTGATACCTTGATATTTCCATAGAAACATATTACTCCTTTGTCAATAGTTCCCATCATTCTGTGGTCTTCATGAGCAGGTTGCTATGAGTCAGACACAGACAGGAGTCCAACAACCAGAAAGGAGGTAAATACCTCTAAAACTACAGTCAGATCCCAACTGAAGGGCTGCTTCTGCATTTACGGTATGGATACTACTTAATTCATTTCTTTTTATTTAGTCTCCAAATACACACGAGGTGATGCACCATTTTCCAGGTAAATTGGAAAGTGGGAACTATACTCACATCTGTCTGATAGCCTTCTGGAAAATACTGCCATCACTCCTAAAAACAACGTGATGCTGGCCGTATCTATGTGAGGTCTCACTTCCAGAAGAAATGAGGAGGCCACACAGCTCATTCCCAACGTACAAAGGGCAACTCACCAATGTGACTGAGGAGGTCATACGGTCACAACTTGGGGGAAATGGGACTATGTCAATAAGAGCTCACATCTGTATCCCAAGGAGAACGGCGCACAGGAGAACTGCGTAAAGTGACAGAGAGTGCTCTCCAAACGGCACCAATCTAAAGAGATGATTGAAACGTAAGGGGTTACCAGTGTCTCAGGATCCCTCAAAGGGGCTGGCGGGAGGTAGAAAGCTGTCAGGGAGCCATCTCTCACAGCTGCAATTTTCGTCAAACATGACCAACCAATACAAACGCATGCCTATCAATCCACTGGTTCTTAACCACAAACTCATTCTCAATCAGGACAAACCAATTCTGTGGCAGTGATTTCTTTCTACAAAATTAAATGGCCTGGTAGTCAACTGAACTCCCTTCTGTAGTCCTAAACCGATGAGGAGTCTTAAGTCACACAGTCCAGAAAGCACAATTATGGGGCCGTCATCTCTTAGACTATGAGTGTATTTTTTTAACTCCTTAAAAATGTTAATTGTGGGGGGAGAAACACCACAATCTTATTAATAGCATTAAAAGTACTTACTGATAAGGAAAGTTGGATTTCTTTGTGGTTGTAGTTTTTGGAGATCCTTTTCTTCAAAGCTTTTACTGCATCTTTTGGCCTACGGCAATAAAGACACTGAAATGAACAATTTGGGTAGAGAGGCGGTGTCTATGTAAGCAGCGTGTAATATCGAAATAGGAATGGCTTAAGAGTAAAGGTGGATGTTTGATTGTGCTTCTACCTTAGCTGGACCACTTAGTGCACCACCTCTAAGATTCCTTCCAAAATTGATAGATCACACCACCTGCCCCTTGGTGAGATACAGCTAAGATACGTATGTAAGAGGATTACATAAACATCGGTCATGGAGTGCGTGCACACCGGCTCCTATCAAGGCACGGAATCGAGTTACGGGAAATGTAACCCTAAAACAACAAGAAAAAGGTGATCCCTTTAAGAGTCTTAGCATTTCCTGAGTACCCCATTGTAAGGGGATATCGGAATTACAGCAACTGGCTAATTCTGATATGCTATAACTTGATATCAGGAAGATCTGCAAGCAGAGACTCAAAATTCACATCATTAAATTTCCCTTCTGCAAGATCAGTGAAGAAATTGATAATAGTAATGAAAAAGGTTCACAGAGGATCTAAATACGACCCAGAGTACTATTATTATATATGCAGGGCTGGAGAGATACTATGCAAGCTTGAGGATCTGCATCCCCAAACCCAGGTAAGATCATGGTGGATAGATTACAGCCTGCCTGTCATTCTAAGGCTTCGTTAGAAGGTAGAGGCCGACCCCTGGGGTAAGCTAGCTAGTTAACTAGCCTTACTACACAGCTCTGCGGTCAACTGAGAAACCCTGCCTCAAAAGATGAAGAGAAGAGAAATTGAGGATGATATCAGCAGTTGCTATCAGCCTCAGGCCTCCACACTAGTGTGCTCACACACTAGTGTGAACACACATGCACTCCTGCATACCACACAGAGACACATTTAAAAAAAAATCTGTAAACTCTTTTAGGTGTCAACCATACGCACCTGCCATCAATATATAACCAATAATTATTTTACCATGTTTTCTTCATCAGCACACACTAGACAAAATCTTGTTCTACCAATTATCCTTTGAGAATGTTCAGGAAAATGTACAAGTTCGCCTTTTATCATAACCCACAGTTGACTAAATTCAAAGTAGCAGTGCTTGTGAATGACTCTGTTTTTCTTTTCTTTTTTTTATTTAGTGACTTCAAGTTTAGATAATATATCAATACACAGCACATCTTGGAGAGCACAGCATGAGCTTGGGCGAGCTGGCAGGATGACAGATAAACACTTGTCCCCCGACAAGGAAAAAAAAAAAAAGATTGCTCTGTTGTTTTTCAAACAATCAAGAAGAGGGTTAGTCACCACCGGCCTGAACACCAACCACTAGAAGCCACTCAGCTACCAGCTTCTGGATACTGTTTTTGTTACATAAAACACTGGCAATCAGAGCATGAGAAAGCTCTGAAGAAAGAAACACTTTATCCCTCTCTTTAAACCATTTTTTTTTCCAAACAAGGAATTTAAGCCAGACAAAGACAAAATTTAAACCAGGAAAGAAAAAGCAAAGAAGGAGACAAGCTTTAGTGACCTCTCAGGGTCCTCTGCGTGCTGAAGGAGGAAGTTAGCCCCAGTGTCAGCCTGCCATCCTCACGAGGCAGGAAGCGCCCAAAGGACAGTGAAGCGTTCTTTCAACCAAAACACCCAAAACTTGACACTGGAAACCAAGCTGCAGTTCTGACGGATCTTATCAGGCACAAGTGCACAGATACCAGGGTGAACTTACCCGTCCTGCGTGCTGTTGATTATGTCACAGATGTGCATGAACTGGCCCCAGTCTTCAGTCTGAAGTCCAGCAAAGGTAGCCTTTTCTGCAAAGATAAAGCTGCTTGTGTTGAGTCTGAGACGCAATGGGGAAAGACAAATAATCTCATGTCCGTGAAATCATCCATTTGGGGGTGCACGAACAAGTACCATGAAGTTTATGCTACCAAAGGGTAAAGCGATTTCTTTTCTCTCCAGTAACTCAGGAATCGATCAGAAGCCGCCAAGGCCAGCGTGCTGCTGTTAAGAAAGCCTGCAAGGAATCTCCAGCCTCTGGTGTCTTTCAGAAGCCAGAACTATAGATCTGTGGCTTACTGGGCAGTCACGGGCAAGGTAAGCCACACACATCACTAAGTCTATTCTCGTCTAACCCACGGTTACGGATGATGAAAAGAGAAATTCAGAGAGAGTTAGGAAATTAACCTAGGTTACACATCAAGTACGATGGAGAACTTGCATCCAAATCAAGGTTATTTGATTCCAACATTTATCTTTTTAAATTATGTATAAGGAAATGTGTGAGAAAAAAAAGGTAGAGCTGGCACAATTACAGAGCAAGATGGCTTCTGGCATCAAACTTACACCAGGCGGGTTTACATACTCACACCCTTGACGTTTCCTTCTCTAGATGGCTTCATTAAGAACACAGGACCAGGGTCAGAGACCCTCTATCACAGTAGGTCTCAACCCTCCTAACACTTCGACCCTTTAGTACACTTCCTTTTGTTATGGTGACCTCCAACCATAAAATTATATTCATTGCCCACTTCATAACCACAATTTTGCTACTGTTATAGATCGTAACGTTAATATCAGTGTTTTCCCATGGTCTTAGGTGATCCCTGTGAAAGGGTCATTGGAACCCCTCCCCCAAAGGGTCTCAACCCATAGGTTGAGAAACACTACTCTAATGTCAGTGTGCTTATTGGCCTCTATGAGGAAGATCACCAAGCACAGTGCAAACCATAGTAGGTCGCTGAGCCACCTTGCTTGTGTTGCTAGGCAACCAAGTGTTCGTCCATCCGGACACTCCTTCCTCTCGACCTGCTCATTCCTAGAGAACTCCCTGTTCACACTTCAACTCAGCCAGGGCTGAGTTCGTCTCTCCCTCTTTTTGTAAGTCTTGTTTGCAAAATACGTGGTATTTTTTAGTATTATAAAGGTATCTTACAGTGGATGCTACAGAATATGGCCATTCTCCTCACCAAGTTCCCTGGGGACGGGACCATGCCTTCCCAAAGGCATCTAGCCGCTAGTTCTAAATGGCTTCAAAACTAAAGGACAATTGGACATTGCTAAAGTGTCTTTTGCCTGTGAAGATTCAGCGAGGATCCATTTCAGCCTTGGACTCATTCTACTACACACTTTTCAGCAAGCAGACGGGCAGTTAAAGTGTTTTTCCTAGGGGGCAGCTCTCTTCCAGCATTTTAAAGATGTGGAAACTCAGGTTTAAGTCCAACTGTGTTCCTCATCCCCACAGCAGTTAGTTAACTGACTTTCACTCTAAACTTTCTGAGACTGAGCCTTAGAACTACCAGGTTCTCAGGATTTCATCGCCCCACCAAGTTCCTGGGACAGTTTGCCTGTCATTAATACACCCTGGTGGCCACACCCTGTCCCCAAGGGAGGGGGCAGGGGTAAGAAGAGAGCTGAGGTAGCAAAAAAGCCAACTGTATGGAAGTCCGTGGCTTCGGCATTCACCTCTGTAATTCTGGACACAAACTGAGGGGTAAGGGGGGGACCATGCTGGCTGGGTTAGAAAGTGATGCTTGGTCTAAGAGCCTCTCTGACTGCAGATGGCCCCTCTGCCCCTCCTCAGCACCGACAGCATGCATTTTCAATCTCTCTCTTTAGGCAAAAGGCCACTCAGATCGCTCGAACTGTGCGCTGGAGAAAATTGGTTTGGAGAAACCTGCCTCTCCAAGAGATGAGATCATGCCAATTAGCTTCTCTGAGCTCTCTCTTTCTGGTCTGTAAAATGGGTATAACAATAAAGTGTTGAGAGTGATCGCACTTTATGAAGAACCTTCCCCGGGTCAAGAAGTTTCCACTTTCTCCTCCCAGCGGTCCCAACACTCCACCAGTGAGTGCCGCTGGTCACCTGCTTGGCTCCACTCGCCCAGCGTTTTGAATTTTGCATTTCTCGGAGAGATTCTGGTATGAGTGAGCCAAAACCAGACTGGTGGACAGGGGTCGCAGGTGGCACGCAGGTGGCGTGGGAAAGCTGCGGGGGGAGGGTAGCATTTCCTCCGACTTGGTCCAACTCACCGCCTCCCCACACCCCCCAAGTCGAGAATGGAGTAGAACCGGCAAAGCTCCCACGGTTCCCCAAGCCAGCCGGGATATTACTCCCCGCGCCTTCTTACCTACGAGGTGACCCACAGAGGTAGCGTAAGGATCGCGGTGACTCTTCCCAAACGCCATGGTAGCTCCAGAGAGCCCTCCCAGGAAATCCGCCTCCACCGCCCTCCGACTCCACCCGCTCCGTGCCCGAGGCTCCTCCTCTCTGCTCCAGCCCTTCGCGGCCGCCGAGAGGCGCCAGGCGGCGAGCAGGGTGGGGACCCGGGGGACTTGGCGCACCTGCTGCGCGCTCCTGGCGCTTCCCTCTCCGCGTGACTCAAGGTGGGCTGCGAGCCCGGGTGGAGTGGTGTGACTCCGCACCCCGAGCCTGGGAACTCAAGAGTCTAGCTCCAGCGTCTCCACCGGAGGGCTGAAGACCGTTCCTCTCTCTCTTTGGAGACTAGGCTGTATGGGATTAGTTGCTGACACAGACTATTATTGCTAAGGTTAATTAATGCAAGGATTTAGACCTCTCAAATCACACACCTCTAGAACAAGGAGATTTAGCCACTCCGGAGGTCCCTGAAACGATTTTTTTGCGCCCTGCCCTTTAAATCTTCGGAATTGGGAGGAGGATGGGTCGTCTAGGAGAGCCAAGGCCTCCCCGGAGCCTGGTCCCTTTGTTTGTCTCCAGTTTCCAAGAGGGACCACAGGGCGCCACCACACAAGCTTTTGGCTTCTAACTCCGTCTCCTAGGAACCCTGCTTCCCAGCCTTATGGTGAAAAGAGAGAGGGGCTTTCCTGGGGCTCCGGCAGGAAATACTGTTTGGAATGTAAATCCACATTAAGAAACCAAACCTCCCTGTTGCTTCTCTATTTGAACCAAGATTTCTTTTTCCTTTTACTTCAGGTAAACCTTGCTTCTGATCTGTAGGTTGCCTCCTGAGAGGATGGACTACTCTGCTGGTAGATTTTGTTTGCTGTGGCTAACTGGAACTTTACATTAATAGTGGATTTTTATCCCCCCCCCCGCCCCTGCACCCCTGGAAATGGTGACTAGAAAGAGCAGGAGGACCTGGCCTGACTCACGTTTTGGTCTTACATATTTTAGCATAGATGCCAAAAACAATTCCATTTTGGTCCAAGTGGCTGACATTTGTTTTATTGATCTGGAATCGTCCTCTTCTTCCTCCACCTCCTCCTGTTCATCCTCCTCCATGAGTGAGTTAACAGCGAGATTCTACAACCTAAAACACAGTATTTTTTGTCGCGATGATGTTTCTCATGATGAGGTTAGTCCTACCTGAAATAGGACTTGCTCATTAGGCTCACTGGTAGCTGTTCCATGCGGTGTGATCTCTCCACCCCAGTGGTCAAGTCGTCTTATAGCTTGAAAACCTCTTTTGGCTCTATCAGCAGCCTGATTTCTCCATGTGATAGTCCCTAGCAAATCATTTCGCCTTCACCGAGGCATGCGATGGGGGCAACATTAAGGAGAAGGTCAAGGGCTGGAGAGATGGCTCAGCAGTTAGAGCACTGACTGCTCTTCCAGAGGTCCTGAGTTCAATTCCCGGCAACCACATGGTGGCTCACAACCATCCGTAATGGCATCCGACGCCCTCTTCTGGTGTGTCTGAAGACAGCTACAGTGTACTCATATACATAAAATAAATAAATCTTTTAAAAGGGGGCCGGGGAGAAGGTTGAGTTTTGCCTAAGCTAACGTGATAATGACTTTCTATCAGGGAAGAGAAGGTGGATGGGACCAAGGATACCCGTAGACCATTTATCCCTGCTTCTCCCTGCTTCTCCCGAGAGGGTGGTTAGGTTTTTAGCTTTCCTCTGCCTGGTTTCCTTACATGGCAAGATTGAGGGCGAATGTGAGGAAGAGCAGCAAGGGGTGTGCCCTGGGTGCAGTGACTGCTGCCCGCTGCCTGCTGCCCCTGTGCTCTCTCTCAGCTATGCCCGCACAGCCGCTGCCCTCCAGGATGTCCTGATGTCTATAACCATTTCTTTCTCTGCTCTGTCACTTTCTCCATGACCCTCTTTTTTCTCAGAAGTGATCATCAACCCCAGTCAGTGTCACTGCCTTCTGGGAGAGAAGGCTATTAGAAGTCACAGCCAAGTTAAGGTCAGAAAAGAAGCATACTTGTAAACACATAATAAGGATTAAACATCTAAACAGCCCTGGGCTGGACACGCGGCTCAGTGAGTACTGAGAGAGCACTGGGTACTCTTCGAGAGGACCAGGGTTTGATTCCCAGGACCCACCTGGCAGCTCACGGCCATAGGCGACTCCAGTTCCGGGGACTATGACGCTGTCTTCTGAAGTACAGGGGCATTAGGCACACACATGGTATGCAGACATGCAGGCAGGCAAAATACTAAACATATATGAAATAAAATAACCTTTAAATATGTGAATAAAGAGACACTAGAAAAACGTAACACAGTTTCAATTTTAAGAATTCTTCCTAAGCAATTTTCATAGTGTTTATGCATGATATATGTATATGTATGTGTGTGGGTATGCACTGTGCCTCTCTCTGTGTGTCTCTTTGTCTCTGTTTCCTGTCTGTCTGTCTGTCTGTCTGTCTGTCTGTCTGTCTGTCTGTTTCTGTGGGACCGTGAAAGGCAGTCTGTGGTCTGGTTGAGCGAGGCTTACTCTGGAGACCCAGTAGAATATTCTACAAGGGAGGGAACCAGTGAGCCATGCTCCCAGATCCTCAGACTCATACTCCTGACTCCTCAGCTCCATAATCCTGTGGCCATCATTCTGGCTGGACTCCACCCTGACAGTTATAGCCGGGTTTTCCCTGCCCCACAGTTGCCAGGTAACCCCGCCCACTTTAAAAGGAGACATCTTGGCCCCTCCTAGCTCTCTTGCTTTTCTCCCTTGCCCTTGCTCTTGCCCTCCTGCTCCCCCCTCCCCCCATTCTTTCTCCCTCTTTCCACGTGGTCATGGCCAGCTCTCATCCCTCTATCTTTTCTTTCTCTCTTCTCTATCTCCTTTTCTCTTTTTACTTTTCTATAATAAAGCTTTGAAACTATGGACTGTCTCTTCTTATCAAAACCCTCATGTAGGAGCATGGAACAGGCCTCAGCATCTCCAGCCACCAGGAAGGGACCAAGCCTCTTCCCAGCCAGGCTTCCTCTACAGGTACATGGTAGCCCGCCATCCCCTATGGGAACGTGGTCCTGCTGGCTTTCCTTATATGTTTGTTTCTGTCTCTGTCTGTCTCTGTCTCTGTCTCTGTCTCTGTCTCTGTCTCTGTCTCTGTCTCTCTCTCTCTCTCTCTCTCTCTCTGTGTGTGTGTGTGTGTGTGTGGTGTGTACTAGTCAGAAAACAACCTCAGAATTTTGTTATTGTTGTTGTCAAGTCTTATAAGCCATGCCAGCTAGTCCAGTAACTTCCAGGAGGTTTTCTGTCTCTGTCTCCTACTTCACTACAGAATCACGGAGAAAGCCTTGCGGTGGTGGTACACGCCTGTAATCCCAGCACTCTAGGAGGCAGAGGCAGGTGGATTTCTGAGTTCGAGGCCAGTCTGGTCTACAGAGTGAGTTCCAGGACAGCCAGGGCTATACATAGAAACCCTGTCTTGGGGAAAACAAAAAACAAAAAACAAAAAAAACAAAAACAAACAAACAAACAAAAAAACCAAAAACAAAAATACCAGATTCACTGACATTGCAGACACATGCTGATGCACCCCACGCCCACCCCCACCCCCCTTACATGGTTCTGGAGATTCAAACTCAAGTCCTCATACTTGCAGTGGCTAATGCTTGCACGCTCACCAAGCCCTCTCCCCAGTCTTGCTAATCATTTCTGTACGTGCAAGTCACGGTGCTAGGTAAAAATGAGCAAGATACCACTTTTCAAAATGTGCTTAATGCCTGCAACTAGAAATCTTTTATTATTGTGACATAAGTTTCATTTTCATAAGTGGACTGAGATTCAGGAAGATAGAACTGTTAAAGGGCTTGGCTGCACTTTGAACTACGGTTGTCTGATTCTGGAGCCTGTATTGCTGCCAGCATTTGAAGCTAATACCTGAGTATGACATTTGGTTGTTCAAGGATTCTGTTAGATTCAAAGTGAGGCCTTGACGAATGGGGCAGGCTACCTGACTGTCACAGAGTTCTGCTTTTGTTTCTGTGCTTACTCAAGAATGCTAATGTGTTTTTTGCTAGTACCATAAATTAGATGTTTTCTACACTCATTACATGATTAATCCCAGAGTAAGTATGAAACCAGATTTCACAGATTAAAATAATTAATGCAGATGATTTTTCACACAGCCACGCTGTTAGTTAAGAAAAAAAAAAAATCTAACTCCAGATTCTGTGACTCTACGCTCTATGCTATACCTCTCTTCCATCGTCCCAGATAGTAGGCAACACACTCACCTAGCACACACTTTGAAAAAAGTGGATTCGGGTGGGATGGGGGTCTGTGTGTGTGTGTGTGTGGGGGACTGCTGTCAGAATGAAGAGACCCAAAGTGGCAAACATATTTATTTGGAAATCAAAAGCTACTCTATCTGAGCGAATCCCACCAGTGATTCTGTTTCTCACCACTGACAATTTTAGATGGTCAGAGCTAGCCATGGCTCTGGAAGTCACACAGTCCCTGTTCCCAACACTTGAGAGTGACATCCAGTGTAAATGAATAACTGGCCCAAGGTCACCCAGCGCCAGAACGGAATGAGTCAACATAGGGATTTAGGCATACACTGCCCACTCCTCTCCGGTGTTCCCTGTACCAGCATTTCAAGGTGAGCCCCAACCCATCTGCAGCGTCTTCTGGAGCGCTCTCTTTACTCTTTCCCATGAGCATGGGTTTCGTTGCCAACCCATCCCTTCCCAGTGTGTCTCTGTGGAAATCCGCTTCTGTGGAAATTCTGTGGTAAGCAGCTCCAGCAGCCGGGCACACTCTGTTTTTATCTCTATGTGAGACCCTCCCGCTTGCCTCCAGGCACACCTTCTCCCTCCCTTTCTTCTTCTCTTCATTGCTCCCCAATGGTCTTCACCTGGTACCATCTCCCTCTCTGCTGTGCCAAGCCTAGGAGTCCGTATCTTCTCACAGCCTTTGCCTCCTCGTTCTCTACCTCCTTCTACCACTGTTGCTACGGTGTTTCCAACCAGATTCCCTGGTAAAAGAAAGCTCAACTCAATCAGTTAACAAAACAAGCTACAAGCCTAGATTGGGCAGATCTCCCACTACACCACTCTATTTCCATCTATATTATCCCATATAACTTGTGGTCACTCCAGGCCCCCAGCTTCTCTCCCTGCCACCTCTCAGTTGATCTCCTGTAGCTCCTCCCCTTCCTGTCCCCCCATCGCTCCTCCCCTAGACTTTCAGCTCCTCCCACTTCCTCCTGCCCAATCATTGGCTCAAGCCTTTATTTGAAAAGTTAAGGTGGGGAGATTCACAAGGCAACTCCTCATCTGCCTTCCCTCTGAGGAGTGAAATTAGCATCAAAATACAAGCCCAGGGTGGTGGCGCACGCTTGTAATCCCAGCACTTGGGAGGCAGAGGCAGGCAGATTTCTGAGTTCGAGGCCAGCCTGGTCTACAGAGTGAGTTCCAGGACAGCCAGGGCTACACAGAGAAACCCTGTCTCAAAAAAAAAAAAAAGACAAAAAACAAAAAACATTCCAGTGATTCAAAACAGAATAGCACTAAGTATTCTGTATGACCAAATTTAAACCTTGAACATTAAAAAAAAAAAAAAATACAAGCCCAGGGTTCTCCATGACACCACCTTCTTCTTGTCTATTCTTTAACAAAGAAGCCTTTTCTGACCATTCCTCAAGAACCGAGCCTTTCTTTCCTACCATGGTATGTGTCTTCCTTAGAACCTACAACAGTTTATGCTACTTAACTGTTCAGAAACATCTTTCCTTCCTTCTAAATATAAATCCCTCCAGGAAATAGGCCCATGCTTGGGCGGAGTGTCCTGTCACTCATCAAACTTGAATAGATATGTATTGAATACACGAATATCCTTTCAAAATCTCAAGCAGTTCTGCTTATCCTTAGTTCCAATCCTTTATCCCCACCACCACCCGTGGCTTGGAAACTGAACTCAGTGTGAGCAGAATTGTACTTAGCTTCTTCCTCCACCATCTCTAGTCAACTGGGCTGCCTTGTTTTGACTGCACCAATTATTCTCAACGTCAATGCATCGAGTGGCTGCAAAGAATACTGGTGCATGGGTCCAACCTTGGATGCATGGGTCCAGCTTTAGATGCATGGGTCCATCCTTAGATGCATGGGTCTATCCTCAGATGCATGGGTCTATCCTCAGATGCATGGGTCTATCCTCAGACTTTCATATTTAATTTGTCTTGGGCATATAAAGAGCATTGAGATATTTAAGTGTCCTTCACGGACACTTTCCAAAGTAGGACATCCTGACGCTGCCTGACTTTGATTTAATCAGTTCTGCATTTCTCTGTACTTTGTGCCTCCTCATTCTCCGCCTGGTTGCTCTTCTCCATGGGCCATGCTTTTCACTACAGCCATTTTCAATGCCATGAATATGTTCAGGGATGAAATTAAGTCTGAGTTTTCACGAACCCAACCAGGTGCTCATGAATCTAATGGCATATTATTTCTCCTCAACAGTAACAATATTTCACAATAAACCTTGCCCACTGCCATTGAAAACCATTGTGCCACACAGAATGTCCTTTTATCCATGCATTCCAACTTGCAAATGTTCATTGCATTGAGTCATTGGTGTGGTTTGAGGCCTCCGGCTTCTGCTGCACCATCGATACCGGATCATCAACAGGGACTCCTACCGGACATCCTGTGGTTGCCCTGTGTAGTGGAGATCCTGCAGCTTTGGATCTGCAGGACTGGCCCCTTCACCAGCTCCAGCAGATCATAGATAGATTAGATGTTGGGGCAAGCCAACTCAAAGTCCTGGGTCTGGATCTGGGCCTGGTAGGGCCAGCTGAGTTGGTCAGCCCACCAGCTCTCCTGTGTCTGCACCACCAGGGCAAGCTCTCCCTCACTGCCCCGGCTAGTTCAATCAATGCCACAGCCAGCAGGGGGCAGGGTCAGCTCTCCTGCTCTCACCCACACCACCAGAGCCAGCTGTGTTGTGCTGCGCAGGTGAGGTGCAGGGCCCCATTTTCTGAGTGCTGCGGCTGGTGAGGGGGCAGGAGGGCCAGTTCTTCCACCTGCCTCAGGCACCCAGGGTTGAGGGGAGGGGGAAGGCATCTCTCCCTCACCAAAGCCACTGCACGGAAGACTAGGGGTGGGGCCAGCTATCCTGTCATGCCCTGGGTACCTTCTCACTCAGGCCCCACCATTAGGGTCTGGTGACGGGCAGGGCCAGCCCAGAACAGTGCTTCAGGTGTCAGTCCAGACCAGGGACATCTGCATGGCCTTTGGTGGTAATACCAGCCTAGGACATGCATAGCCTGGCTGCAATAGGACCATGGACCGAGACATGGTCCCGGCAGCAGCATGGGCCCCCAGTGTCCCATGGCCGCAGATATCAGCTCAGGCCACTCACATCAGCATGTTCCCCTAACCCTCCATGGTAGCACAGCCCTCTGACATCTACACGGACTCTGGTGACAGACTTAACCATGCACATCCACTTGACCACATCAACACAGACCTGAGCTGTAGCAGGACAATGGGCCCAGACATGGCCCCTTGGCAGCAGCCCGGAACCTGGACCTCACCGTGGCCTCCTCATATCCTCCTGCCCCTCACTGTGGAGTCTCCAGATCCACTTTTCCCCACAGCGTACGACCCCCTCGCTTTTGCTTTCTCGTCTGTTTCTCCACCATGGACTCCATCTTTCCTATCTCTCCGTCACCCATCCATCCATCCTAGTGGGGCCACGGCCACAGCAGGTGCTTGGGTGTCTTTCTTCTCCTCCCGGGCAGGACCCCAGTTATTTTGGATAATTCTATAATAGTTTAATTCCTGATAAAGGAAAATGACGTTCGAAGAAGAGCTTTTCTACTCTTTGTTCTTTCGGAACAGCTATCAGGTTCGCAAAGTGTCTCCTCCCCTTCCACATCTTCCTGGGGCAGGTGTTGTACCCCTTTGGTCTATTTCCGTGGGATTTGGGCTGGACTCAGGATGGGCTAGGATGAGAAGGTGAAAGCCACAGGTGGAGTGAAAACAACTGGTGCTTGATTTCTTCAGACAGAGTCTGGAGGACTTTGTCTTTTCCATCAACACCCATGATCTTAGAAATAATCGTTCCTAATTTTACTAATTTTTCTAAAGTCACTCAGAATTGGGAGAAATCAAACTTTTCTCATCTTAAAGCTTGGTTCATCATACCCCCAGCCCTAAAAGGTAGGTTTGCCCTTGATCTTGGAAAGCATCTGCAGCCCTGGGCTCAGTCTTCCTCATTCAGTAATACCAAGTAGAAGTGTGTTCACTGATCACCTTTGTCTCCCACGACTATTAAAACTATAAACCACAAAAGGATTCACAGACTTCTCTTCCTTCCCAGAATTAAGAAATCCCACTGAGATCTGGGGTTCAAGGGCACCTCTTGATTAAATTTGTCATCCAATTGGCTTCCTATGAAACTCAAGACCGATGAAGTTCTTTTTTATCTGCAAGTAGAGAAATCAATATTTTCATAACCTAAGTCAGCAAGCTTTCTGTAGATTTTTGCAGTATTTTACCAGTCTCTACTTAACTCACTTGGGATTTGTCTTTTAATGTGTGTGTGTGTGTGTGTGTGTGTGTGTGTGTGTTCCTTTGGAATTTTCAGGTTTCAAAGTCAGCTTAAATGATGTGAAATTGCAGTTTTCATGTGGGAAAAATAAATCCAACATCAACAGTTCTTTTTGAAAACTTTGAGATAATGTTAGTGTAGCACCTAGGAAGGGTCTGGGCGTGCAATAAGGCTTAGCAAATATTATCTGGTTACCCCTGGCAAATAGTATCTGCTCACTTCGCTCATTTCCTGCTTTGGGGCTACCAGGTGTCCTGATATTGATCCCAGGGAGTGTCTGAAAAAACCTGAAGGAAGATGGGCATGGACTTTAGGCCTGGGGCTGGGACAGGCTCACAGGCATGCTATTTAGAGGTTTTTCTTTTAGGTTTATGACAGTCTCAGTGGGATGCTGCTTGATGGTTTTGGTCTGGGGTTAGAAGAGTCTTAGTGGGATACTAATGGTCAGTTTGGGGGGCCTGGGATTAGGAGAGGTTCAGAGAGATGTGGCTTGCAGGCTTGTTCTACAGGACAATCTTAAAAGGGGCAGCCAATCGAAGGCTAACAGATATTTAATTTCAGGATCAAACGTGGTTCGAATGCTGGTGTTCCCCGGTTGCAGACTCTTCGTTGGCAAGGCTTTCTAAGCTTCAGTGGGGAGGCGTCCGTCTATCCCACATCCCCCACAAGGGAATGACTCACCATTAAATCTCAATGTTTAATACAAATGCCGGACCTAGAACAGTTACTCAGTAGTCATTAAAAGTAAAAGTCTCAACGAGGCTGGCTTCCTTGGCCCGATTCTACTTCCTATTACATTGGTCACTCTCTTCGTGATATAAGTTACTGTCTAAAATGGTCTTGAAAGTTTTGCTTACTGCCTGCCTGTTTCTAAGATTTAGCACTGTCCCCTCAGTAATAAAAGCATACATTGCCTTGCAGTATGTCCTTCTTGGCTCTTTCTTTCAAATTCCCAAGTCAGATCTAACCAGTGAGGTAGAGATTTGACCACCCCCCGCCCCCCACCTTCCAACAATCCCACACAAACACTTCAGCTGTAATGTAATATGCACTCCTTTGTAACTTTAAAAAACAAACAAGCAAGCAAAACAAAACAGAACATAATCATTCTATATAATCCAGTCTAGAGCTTACAACACTTCTGCTTCAATACACTGGATGATGGAATTGCAGATGTGTACCTATGTGGCTACCCAATGCCCTTTAAAACTAAGGCTTCATGTAGACAACACATGTGGATGTTCCTCTTTCTCATTTCCTGGTTCTCTTCTGTTGCCATCCGTCACTGTCTGTCCCAGCAGACTCCTGGAATGCATTTCTTCTTTTCCCTCGTGAGATAACAAATTAGACTTCTGGCTTCCCCCACAGTGGGGTTTAAAGCTTCTATCTCCTCGTGTCTTTTCTTTATTCTCTCTGTCTTGCTGTCTTTGTAGCGTTTTGTGCCATGGGAAATGGTGTTTTATTTGATTTGGTTCTGTGTACCATGCGACTTCCTCATCATCTGGCTCCCTACGAGGGGCAGAGGAAGGGGAAAGGGGAAGGGGGAAGGGATGCAGGGGGAGGGGGAGGGATGGGGGGAGGGATGTGGGGGAAAGGGAGGTGGGGGTGAGGAGTGAGGCGGGAGGGGTGAGGCGGGAGGCAGGGTCTGCTTTGTCCACCACTGCATTTCTCAGTGACAGTGGAGCTGTACCTCATGTAGTGTGAACCTCCTTCTGTGGTAGAGTCACACTATTGTTTTAGAGACAACGAAGACAAACAAAACAGAACAAAACAACCACAAAAACCTTCCAGTACAGTTATGAGAGACAGTCTTTGAATTATGTAGAACTCTTGTTTCACATTTAGTTTGTTTCTTTCTTAATTGATCTATTTTTATTTTTTGTGAATGGATGTTTTGCTTACATATGTCCATGTACCACACCTGTGCCTGGTTCACTGTATAGTCTGAAAGAGCATTGGACCCCCTAGAAAGGGAGTTACAGAACCGTATGAGCTACCTTATGGGTGCTAACCAAGCGCCCGGCCCCTGCGAGAGCAGCGAGTGCTCTCAATTCCCGGGACATCTTTCCAGCCCTCACATACGTTTATTTTAAGTAACACATTTAGATTTATTAGAGATATTTCTCTTTTGCACGGATGATTCCTGGGCATGTGGGGAAAAGAATGTATACACAAAATAAATTCAAGTAGATGCTTCTGCTACAGAAGTCTAACTCCCTGGGTGCATCCCGCGGCTGCCTCTTCTCTGCAATCCTCTGGATCTGACGTTGTTCCCATTTACTACAAGTCTTAACAATGGTACGTTCTTCATATTACCAGAAATTGTTCCTGAAAAATTTTTTGGACCATAAATGGGAGTAATTTTTCTTCCCAAGCACATCTTTAAATAGATTGAGACTGAAACACCAAGGGGGCTTTCCGCTATCCCATGAGTGAACTCTGAGAAAGTCTCCGCTGTCACCCAGGTAACAGAGATCACAACACACCAGAGGGTGTAAGATGAACTCACATATTAGAAATATGAAAGGGGCTATATCTCAGGATTTTTAAAAAATTTCCTTCCTTGGGTAAACCACTTATCAGATAAATCCTATATATATGTTAGAAAATCACTCATGGGCCTTATTACTTCTGGAACAAGTAATAAACTGACAATTATTTTTGTAAGTCAATCTAGGGAGAATTTTAAAATTGTGACTTTCAGTTTTTAACGTTTCTTTTCTTCCCCTGAGACTTGGTGCTTCCTGTAGCCCAAACTGACTTCTAACCCAGTGTTCCTGTTCAGTATCTCAGGTACTGTGGTGCTCAGTTACACATGTCCTTATTCATGAAACCCTGAAAGTTCACAGCAGTATACTTTATAGTTATCTAGCTTCGAAAAGACGGAAGCTCTGCTCAAAGGTTCAGTGGGAGGAGCAGAGAGGGATCGCAGCCCCATTGGAAGAACAACATAGGCTGGCCTGACCACCCAATTCACCCAGCGTCCAGACCACCAACCAAGGAGCGGACCTGGAGGGATCCGTGGCTCCAGATGCATATGTAGCAGAGAATGGCCTTGCCTGACAGCAATGGAAGGGGAAGCCCTTGGTCCAGGGAGGTTTGATGCCCCAGCTTAGGGGGATGCAGGAGTGGTAGGGCAGGAGAGTGTGGGTAGGTGGGGGAGCACCCTCATACAGGCAAAGGGGAGGGGGGAGGGCTATGTGGGATGGAGGGTTGGTGGAGGGGTAACTTGGAAGTAAAATATCATTTGAGATGTAAACGAATGGAATAATTAAATAAAAAAATTAAAAAAATAAAAAGAATGCATTTCAGTTTAGAAATGGCACTTTTTAAACCACAAGAGGGCAGTCTTGTTTAACTTTTCACAGTCTCCTGCAGCCTGGCTGGATGGCAGTTCTCTGGCAGAAATCTCTGGAAGTGGAGGAGGAGGACTCCAGGAATCCAGCTAACTGCATTTTCCAGGGTTTCAGCACTAAAGGCTAGCAGCCCACTGCTTCTCCTTCAGGGGAGGTATGGTGTGGAGAGGTCTCACATGCTCACGAACCCTGGCATTCCTTATTTACCAGACAAGAGGAGGCCTAGAGTGTTACTTGCTGGGCAGGATGTAAGGTTAAAGGTTATTGGTGGGATTTGAACCCCTCGATGACAAAGATATACCTAGAGCTGTGCAAACGTTAAAATACCTGCAGTGGCCAAACGAGTCAGAAAAATAAGAGGTTGAGGGGAGTCTGCATAGAAAGGTGTTCTGATTCGTCAGCGTAGACAGCAGGGGCCGGCGTCTTATATTTTATATCCTTATTAGAACCTGCCTTCATTTACTCTAGCACAGTGAGTTTGGTCATACGGAGGCGTCCACATGTGAACTTGTAAGCCAGCGGGAGAAACTCTCGAGCAGACTGACAGTTGCAATTCAGTCTAAGTGATAAATATTTAGATGCAACATCGTCAGAGCACAAGGTGAAACTCACTTAGCAGGAGAGAATGAAATGTTGGAGCCAGGTACCTTACAAGTAAGGTACAGCCAGCCATGTCTGCTAGTGTGGGTCCAAACACATGCAAACAGGCGTGATGCGCATGTGTACACACACACATACACACACCGAAACGAAAAAGAGGGGAGTAAAGTTCTAGTTAATAAGGCTACATTCCACAAACTCTTTACTTGCCTTTCATAGGCATAATTTAAATGCTTTCCCATCCCTGTAGAAATGATATAGAAGTGGTAGTAGGTTCCAAAGCTTAATTTGCTTTATAGTTAACAGTCTTTCTACAAAAAACTCACTATAAGGACACATGGCAACTTTCATGCATTCGTTCCACAAGTTGATATGGATGCTTCCAGATGTGTCTGCCACCATGTTAGGAATTAGTGACCTACGTGAATAAGATAGAATACAATCTCTGCTTGCAAGCATCTACAGCCAAGTAAAGAGGAACTCATAGTCAAGACATTAATGTTACTTTGTGTAGTTGTATGGAAAAATACTATTTTCATTAAGTATTACATAGTGATCACAAAGCTGGTTGAATCATAAAAAGGTCAGGGCAGGCTGCAAAATAACCAAGATGGCAACCTCAGTATGTCATATCTTCATCTTAAGTTATATGCAAGATGAATTCCCTATCAGATTCCTTAACAGATGCAGCAGTATCAATTGCAATCCAGAGTTAACTGTTCCCACTGTTCATATCAAGTACCGCTTTGACATTTTCCTATCAAAGTTCCCAGTGTGCTTAGAGGTAGAGTCACTCGTGTCAATGATGCAAGGTACTAAAGAGATATGGGATCTATGTCACTTCAAAATGCTTAATTTTTATTGTTTGCAACATAATCTGTATAGAGTTGAATATTTATATGCTTCTTTATGTTTAGTGTACTTACGGACCAAAAGGCTTAAGATAACAGATGCTCCATGAAGCCTTTGGTCTTTGAATACCCACCGTACTCCCAAGCTTCACCCTAGAAAACCTTTTCGACAAAGGTCCTTGCTGTGAAAGAAAGGTGTTCTGTAAAAGGCAAGATAATAAACGTTTTAGGCTTTACTGGCAACCGCTCGTTTCTGTCGCACGGACACTCATGGGAGGATAAAAATAGGCTGTCCATAGATAATATACATAAAATGAATGAATGAGAAAAAAATAGGTGTCAGGTCTTATTTGTCCCCCACACCGACCTTCATACACTCGTGTTCTAAATTGTTTAACCCTCTTCCACTTGATCGGGCTTGATTCCATTTGAAGAGAACACACAGAGTAAGGGTACCAAACGTGTTAGTCACAAGTCTCAAGGTGATCTGTAACAGCTGTTGACGAAACCCAATAGGAGATCTTTGTACCAAGTCATGTTTCTTAACAGACAGACAGACAGACAGATCAGCAGACACAGTAATTGTTGCTCTGGTCAGGTGCTCCCATAATTGTGACTAAGCTGAAGCTATAAAGCAGAGAGAAACCCAAAGTTAGAAAAATGATGTCCATTAGGAAATTAGTAAATAGTTATCTGGAGTGGAGAGTACGGGTTTAGTATTGATGGGAATTGTCCAGTTAGTGATACTGAAGTTCCGATACCACAAAAGGCCTCAGGAATGATTATGTATCTTTTAGCAGGTTCTATTGTTTTGAAACTCCATTCCAGCTTTAGTTCCTGGGTTCTTTAGAGTTTCTATTGCTCTTCTTGCAGTGGGTAGCCTCAAAGCTTATTTCTTACTGCTAAGGCTAGCATCAATGAATATCTATTTCCGAGTACCAAGGGAGCACTCTCCCCTGCCTGTAGGTTGGGTCCCAGAATTGTTTATCAAATATTCATTATCCAGTATTGGCTATGTTAGGAGATTTCTCTGTTGATCTTTCCTTTTTATATTTGAGTAGTCTTTCAGTGGACTGAATAACCATAAGCTGTTTTTCCCTTGAAAAACGCGCAGGCATTTTCCCTGAGGCATTTGGCAAGAATAAGAATGGATGTGCACCCTCTAAGGCTCCTCAGAGCTGCTCTGTGAAGTGTGAGGACTCCATATGGCGAAAACTGTCCTACAAGTCTAGTTTATTCCAGTTGTTGCTTCCACCGAGGAGTTCGGCGAAAATCTTTTCAGTTCTCTCACCTAGATGCTGTCAGAGTGCTGTGGGGTTGCCAGAGAGCAAGTTTCAAAGAAGGTTACATGGTTAATCAATATGCCTTTGTGGCCTGTTATCTCCAGCCTGCGAAGCATCCTTCAAGAACATTCTTAACAGTCCCAAGAGCTTGATTCAGACCTTGTCATCATTGACAAGATTTTATGGTCCTTTTTTCTGACTGCCAATCTTAAAATAGCTTAGATTTTTAGAAAAAAAAATGTCCTTTTCCTCTATAATATGGGAAGGGAAGAAAGTACAATTTTATGTCATTTGAGGCAAGGACACATTTTTGTCTTGGAAAGAATGAATTATTTGATTTGCTAACATCTCTCCTTTTACAGCTATGACAATGGACATCGTATTTCTCTGATTCATTCTTATTAAAAACAACAGTCTTCCTCGGGAAAGAGAACATGAATTGGTTATGCAATGCCAAATGCTGAGACCTGAAAATGTACATACAAGTATCTTTATACATACTGAGGAAGTTATACTTAGGAATATATATGTATATACATATAGGCATGTAATAATAATAAAAAAGAGACAAAAATTGAAAGAGAGAAAGGAGAGATAATATGGGAAGATTTGGATGGAGGAAAGAAATGAAGGAATGTTGTAATTATAATCTCAAAAATAAAATAGCTATTGTTTGCTAACTGCAAGACATTGCATAAAGCCTGGAGATGCTTTGAGGATGATTTTATAGAGATAGAAGAATCCATTGAAGTTATTACTGTAGGTCTCTTAAGCATTACATTTTGAGAGAGCACAAAATAAGGTATCACCAACTATTTTCATTCTGTGGCTGAGCAGACATTAATCACACACCTAACATATGTAAACTTGGAGTGTTTTTGATTGATTTCACAGTGAATGACAGGCATATTTCAGTCCAGTTTGGCCTCAGTGTGTGAAGATACCAGCAGTGTACTGTTTGATACTCCCCCTCTGGACTTTGGATTAGGCACAGACCACACCTAAATACCAACTTCTGAGCACAAACAAAATGTCAAGAGACCCTTTATTAAGCAAAGCAAAGAGACAAGGCGACTCAGTCTGAATTGGGCGGATCCAGCACCAAATAGCTTTCCAAGAGGTAATTTGAGAGTGCGGGGAAGGGAGAGGTCTGTGTTAGAATGAGCTAGGATGTGTTGGTGAGTTCTGATTGGGCATTTTAATGATGTTAGTCAAAGTAATGGATTTTGATTGCCGAACCTCAATGTGTTGATAGTTGGACGTTGAACCTTGGCTACCAGTCTCAGGGGTTAGTCGGTGGCCAAATCAGGGACGAGACCTTGGCGGTAAGTTGGAGGAATATAAGCTAAGAGTTTCAGAAGGGGAGAAAAGTAAAGGGTGGATCTGTCTGTGCCATGGTCGCCCTGCTTGGGTGTGTCTCTGCCATGATCAGACCTGCTGGAGTCCTTCCATGTACTGAATCATTCAACTCTCCTGCTTCACGAGCCGTATGCTCATAAGGCTCCAGGAAACGTAGTTCCCATTCACAGACCAGGAAAGGTAACGAGGAAAACCCAGCTATGAACAAGAGTTTTGATCCTTTGTGTTTGAGCATGTGTGTGTGTGTGTGTGTGTTGTGTTGTGTGTTTATGGTGTGTGTGTGTGTATAGTGTATGTGTATAGTGTGTGTGTGTGTGTGTGTCTGCACTCTGTTAACAGGAGAAGTGGGTTATATTATAAATATAACTTGAGGGTTATATCATAAATAGCAGTCTAGTCAGTGTGTCACATCGATGCCCGCTGTCTGGTCACTCTCTATTAGACACCTCAGAATGATGCTCTGGACCAGAAAGGGTGCTTCAGGGACCAGCTGAGGCTGAGTTAGTCAGGTACCCAGGCTCTGCCTTTGTTTGCCATGAATCTTGTTTTTTCTTTATGGAAACCTGTGCTCCACGCTGTTTACATGCCTGTCTCCTGTCCTAATTAATTTGGGGGCTCTCCGTTGGATTTTAATTATAGACCTATTAATTCAGGACAAAAGCTGACAGATGTAGGATTTTCATAGCAAATTGGTAGGCAAGAGGTGGGGAGGACATCTTGAAGACTCCGAAATTGATTCAAGTTGTTACCTGAAAATGGGAGGGTTCCCATAGGCATAGCTTAGGCTAATTGTAACAGTGTTTTTGAAGGAAAGAAGACATTACATCAAAAGACACGTGTTTTCTATTGAGGTTAGAAAGCTTATTTGCGAAGAGCATTAATATAAGGAGTGATGATGGGGTTAGGATGGGTCATAGGAAAAGACTTGAACAAATCCCCTCGGAATAAAATAAACACAATGGAAGCCAGAGACTGGAAGAGGGGGAGGGGAGGGAGAAGGGGAGGAACAGAAGGAAATGGTTTTGGTCTGTTTCTTTAGTATTTGTTTATTTTTAAGCAGAGTTTGTTCTCAAACAAACTGCATCTAGAGAGAAAGCTGATCTATAGAAAGTATCTTTTAACCTCAGTAAAGCACCTAGAACCAGAACTTGAGAATGGCCAAATTTATCATCATCATCATCATCATCATCATCATCATCATCATCATCATTTTATCATTTTCTTTTAAGTCCATTTCCAATTTTGAAACTTCACTTCTTGTTAAGAGAAAAAACCATGCGAATGCAGAATATGTAAAAGCCTCTGCCCCATGAGAAGTTCGTGGCTTGCCTTTGCCCTGGCCAGGTGTAGATAAGGGGACACGAGACAGGATACATCCTCTTCCCACTTGGAAGAAGACCTGGTTATTACCTATGCTGTCTCTGCTCCTCCCCATCCTGGCGAGCAGATGATCATTGTATTTTAACATATTGTAAGGCTCCTATCTTTAAAAGCAATTTGTATTCTTAGTATGTTATCCAGTATATCACTTGTCCCTTGAAGGTTGAACTGACTTCTCCTTAACCCTGACATCTTAGGAGGAATTTAAGGAGGAGAGAGACGGAAGGAGTTGTCTCTGGAGGTCAATTCCAGTCTACATGGAGCAATTAATTCATCCAGGGGCTTTCGGTGGTGTGAGGCATCCTCATGGGAAGGAATTGGATTTTCGTAGAAAAGGGCTTCGTGCATTTGAGAGGAACTTCACAATTACTAGGTGGTGAGATCATGGAACAAGCCAACACAATGGAAACGCCTCCCTACCACCTAAAAGATAAACAAACTTAATAAATATTATTTCAGAAAAATATCTCCTACCTTTCTAACATAATCTATAGCCTCCTTTTAAGAGCCTGTGGACAAAGCAGATGCAGAGACGCGCAGGCAAATATTAGGCAGAACCCTGGAGAAGAGAGGGAAGAAGAATTGTCGGAGGCAGAGGAGCCACTGAAGCCTGGCCCACAGAATCACCTAAGCAGAGCTCCTACGGGCTCACAGAGACTCGTCGAAAATCAGGGAGCCTGTGTGGGTGTGAGTAGGTGCTCTGCATGTATGCTATGGTTGTTAACCTGGTGTTTTTGTGGGACTTCTAACACCGAGAGTCGGAGGGGGGTGTCTCTGATTCCTTTGCTTGTTCTTGGGACCCTTTTCCTTCTACAGGGTTGCCTTTCCAGCCTTGGTCTGAGCATTTGTGCCTACTCCCATTGTAACTTGTTCTGCCATGTTTCTTATGGCATGTTTGGGTGATATCCCTGGAAGACTTGCTCCTTTCTGAAGGGAAATGGGGGAGGAGCAAGGGATCTAGGGGTGTGGGATAGAGTTTGGGAGGAGAGGAGGAAGGGGAAACTGCAACCAGGATGTATTATATGAGTAGAATGAATGAATGAATGAATGAATGACTAAAGCCCCTGGGAGAAGCAGTTGCTCCTCAGGCTTATTTCATGTGTGCTCTTGGATATTTACATGTTCACTGTGGCTCCTAATCGTGGGCAGAGAATGTAATCTAGCCAGTCCTTTAATATCTGTTGTATCCCTGAAGGAAAGTGTTACATTTGAAAGGATTAGTAAACTATGAGTATGAAATGGTATTAAGTGCTATGAAATGAATTCATGATTTTTTCCCCCAGAAATCTTCAATACTAAGGGCATGCATCTATAGGCAAAGCGTGTTCTGTAGATGCCTACACACATCTTTTTCCCCAGGGAAAGGAATGTTTCTTCTGTTTCACTTCAACCTCCAGACAAATCATTAGTCCAGCATCAACTTTGCTCCTTCTAAATGGCTTGTTATCACTTCTACTATAAAACCAAGCTGAAATTCTCTCAAACAAAACAGTCACAGCGGGTTGGCCAAAGTATTTATTTTATACTCTGTGGACAAGGGCGTTCCCCTTCTCTGCTGGAATCACTAGCTCCTGGGTATCTTCCCTTGTCAGAGCTCATCCTCCCGGTGTTGATCGTAGTGACTCGGTTTTTTTTTTTTTTTCAGTTTTATGAAAGTCATGTGATGGTCACACGGGTTGTAAGAAAGCTGCTGTGCCTTAAGGTGTGTCACCTACAGTTGCCTGCACATCAGAATTTCCTGGGCACCAGGGAAGTGCCATGGCTTCTTACCTGTTCTTAGAATGTCTGGGACTGGGTCTGGGAATATACATTTTTTCAGGAAGCATCCCAAGGGATTCAGATATACTTTTGGGATTTTCAAAAAAGTTTTTATCTATTTATTTTATGTATATGAGCATACGTAGGTGTCTTCAGACACACCGGAAAAGGGCAGACACACCAGAAGAGGGCATCAGATTCCATCATGGATGGTCTTAAGCTATCATGTGGTTGCTGGGAATTGAATCAGGAATGATTGAATCAGTGCTCTTAACTACTGAGCCATCTCTCCAGCCCCTTCATTTGGGATTTTGTTTTCTGTGTTGGTGTGTGCGCATCCGTATGTGCACCATGTACATCGAGTTCCTGTGGAGAACAAAGGAGGCGTCAGATCTCCTGGGGCTGGGGCTCTAGGTGGCTGTGCTGTGGATACCAAACCCATGTCCTCTGCTAGAGCAGCACATACTTTTAACTGTGGAGTCATTTTTTTCCAGGCCCGGAAAGGAAACACTTGTACATTATCTCATCAAATTCCTACCCAATATGGTTAGCCATGATCATTCTACTACTAGTTGGAAAAACTTATTTTTTGCAAGCTTATCATACAGAATATTACATTTAGTTTTTTTTCTAAAGCGGTTTTGTCTAAGGGATCCTTTACCAATAAATGAACAATAAAGACCATGCTTCTTCCATCATACTATTTAATTAGTATCTGTTTTTTAAAGATACTGTTTGATTAAATCGTGGAGAATTTTATTCAGTCTATTTTGATCCTATGCGCGCCCCCCCCCCCACTCTTCCCCCGACTCCTCCCAGATCCAGCCCTCTTTACTACCCCTCCCGAGCTAATATTCTCTGGACACATCCCATCTAGTCCGGTTTATAGGGTATCTATTATTTTGCAAGCATCATAAGAGTGGGGGAACTTCTTTCATTCAAAATGTTTCTTCACACAGGTTAGATAAAATAAAATAAAAATGAAAAGATCCTTCCTTGTAGATTTTCATTCATTCTGCAATTTCTCTGTGCCTCTGTTTCCCTTTCTTTATAAATGAGCTCTCTCATTTCCATTTAAAGTTATTTTAAAGATCGACATAATACAAAATCACTAACCTCTGGAATGCTACTGAAACTAAATATTTACATTTACACTACTCTGTATCATTGACCTCCCATGATTTCTTAGTCTATACTAAATAATTCTAAAGTCCTAGACTGCTGTTGCTTTGGTTTTTGTTTTGGGTGACTAAAGATAGTTCAGGCAATACGCCAATCCCTGTCTTCCCTTTGATCTCCAGGCACTTCCCTTCTCAGCTGTAGCCATGCCATAGGCTGGCTGTCTGCATTTTAATTACATAGACATGACTTTATCTTTCCTTTTAATTACTTGTTCCCACCATGTCACCTTAGCCACTGCAGATGCTCTCTCAGCAGTCCTCTGGCCAAGAAGTTACCAGGACTGTGACTGGTCCGATGGATGTGAGGATGCTCTTTGCTTTCCTCTGACTTGCCCTCTCTGCTGCCTGGTGAATCTCTGAGGTAGGCACATTGTATTTTAGTCAGTGGCCGCCATATGCAAACCTGCTTCGACGCTTTGACCTTCCTCCTATTTCTCAGCCATCTTCACATGGGAAGGGTTTCCTACATTTGCACTTTCTGCTTTCTTACCGTAGAGTCTGTCTCACCATTTTCAACCCGAGCCAAGTGACTTCATTCCTATTGCTGTCTGGAAGAAACTTCTCCTGGCACAGTGACCTATGATCCAGAAATGCCCACAGGTCTCTTTGTTGTGTTGGATCAACTCCTTGGTAACTCGTTCAAAATAGCGGAAGCATCTTTGTTGCTTGATTGAATGATACAATAAGCTTCACATGGTCATCAGATTTCTGTTACTGTGACAAAATGACAGAGAGAATTAACATAAAAGGAGAGAAAAAAAACTATTTGGGGGCTTATTGTGTCAAAGGTTTTTGGTCCATATTGGGGGTGGGGGTGGGGGTGGGGCTGGGGCTGGGGGTGGGGGTGTGAGTCAGGAGATGGGTAATGGAACAATGCTGCTTAGCTTAAGACAAACAGCACACTGCAGATAAGAGAAAAAAGAGCTGGGGTCCCTCCAAAGGGACAGCAGCCTGACATGGCCTTTGAGAGCTCTTTGAAAATGACTCAACTAAGTCCCTTACCTGCCACATCTCCTAAAGGTTCTACCGCTTCCCAGGAGTACCCCTTGTAAGAAGGCAAGCTCTTAGCATTTGGGCCTTTGGGGACATTTGGAATCCAATAAACTTCTTTGCTTATTTCTGTCTCACAGATTAATCTTCTAGCGGCCTCACCAGGTCAAGTCAATAATTATTAGACATCCCCAGGGTCCTGTTCTGAATTCTCTTAATGGATTGTCCTGCTTGAATTATTTCTTTCTTGTTATTTATTAGTAGTAGCATAAATTGTGCAGAGTAGGGGCTTATTAGAATCTTTCTATGCGTGCGTGTAGTATGCTTTGACCTCACTCATCCCCTCTGTTATTCTTTCTCTTCCCTCTACCCCCTTCTTCCTTCACTCACCTCATCCTAATACCCCATCCTTACTTTCATGCCTCTTTTCATCCCTAGAGTCCACACGAGAGAGAGGAAGCACATGATGCTTTTCTTTGTGGGCCTGGGTTATTCACTTTTGCCTATTTTCCAGAAAACAACATGGTTTTGTTCTTTCTTGCTGTATAAATTTCAATTGTATGTAAGTACTACTTTTTTAAAAATCCATTCATTCACTGATTGAACATGTGAGCTGATTTATAGCTCAACTGATTGCAAAATCATATTGCAAAACATATATATACCATTTTTTGGGGAAAATATATTCAGAAACCATATGGCTGGATCCTATGAAGTTGTACTTTTAATGTTTTTGAGTAATTCCCATACTGGTTTCTGTTGTGGTTAGAAAAATTTACATATTGCTAAGTCCCCACCCCTGATAAATAGCCAACAATATTTATTGTTTTTTTAATTTTTCTTGATGATGGCCATTCTGCGTTTGGAAGAGTGAGGATCTCTGAGTTACTCACAATTCCCTGCAGGTTCAGGACGTGGAGTACCTTTGCATGGTTTTATTAACCATTTATACATCTTTATTCATAAAGTGGCTGGGGAGCTCAGCTAAACGTTTGTTGATTGGGCTATCAGATTTTTTGATTGTTGCTTAATTTTTTGAGCTCTCTCATTTCCTGAAGGTCCATGCCCTGCTGGATGATTACTGGGAAGATTTCTCCCACTCCTTCGCTTTAGGCCATCTTTGCACCCTGTAGACTGTTTTGCTGTGCAGAAGTCCTTAAGTTTGGACCCATACCATTATCAGTTCTTACTGTCTGACCTTCTGGAGTCCTATTCCAAAAGCCATGGTTTCTGCCTGGATCTTGAGCAATTTCTTCTTTGAGTTTCAGCATTCAAAGTCTTACCTTGGGTCTGTGATCAGTTTTGAATTGGGAATGTGGGGCGGGGCACAGTATGAGAGAAAAAAGACCAAATTTTAGTTTCCTACACGTGGATATTCAGTTTCCTCAGGACTTCTTGTTAAAGACGCTGCCTTTTTAGAAAAAAAAAAAAAACCAAATATTTTTCTTGGTACTTTTGTGAAGGATTCAGTGGCTGAAGAATGTCTTTCTTCTTGAATTCTTGCTTCCCTGCCTTCTAACGTCTCCAAATAGTCTTTAAAAACAACCTAACAGTGTAACACTTTTTCTCATGGCTTAAAATCATCAATGGCTTTGGATCTCTTATTTACACTAACATAAATCACCTACTTTGACCTGTGAAAATCTGTAAGAGTGATTGGTGAAGCTTCAGCATGTCCTATACTCACCAGGAGGACCAGTTCAGAGTGCCGAGCCACAGAGGTCCTGGTATAGGTGTGGAGCTTACATTTCTTTTTATCTGAAAGAATTCTGACCAATGTCATATAGATTTATGTTATCTTTGTTAAAAGTCTACAGAGAGATATGGCACAGCAGAACACTATGGTAATTTAATATTAGGCTATTAAACCCTAAACCCTATGTTGGCTGTTACAGCAGCACCAGAAAACACAGCAGTGTGCCAATGGAAAATGGTTTAACCTCTCTGGTCTCTGTTTCTCCAACTGTGGAATGGGTATACTACTTCCTACTGCACCTCTACAGGTTAATGAAACTGACCATATATGATAATAGATGTATAGTATTTTATACAACACAATGTTATTTATATCTATCATGTCATTACTTGCATAATAAAAAAGAACAAGATTTATCAAACAGATTAAGCATTAGAAAATATTTCTGTTTTTTTTTCAACAAAAGCACTTATAAACATTGAAATATTTCAATGTTCCTGGTCATTTTGTGTACAAATGAGCACTGAATTTTAGCAACAAAGAGTGACTGTAGAAAAGTTACACTTTTGCCCTTCAGTGCTTATTTCTTTGGCTAGCTTGTGATAAAAACACACGAGGAAAGTAAATCAAGGGAAAGTAGTTCTTACACTAATTGCTGTGTGATTTGAAACGAATCATTGGGCTTTCCCGGACCTCCATATTCCTATACAATGAGGGTTTGCTCAGCTCTCTAAAATGCTTTCTAGCTCAATAAATCAATGGCCCTAATTGAGTAGACAGGGCGTGCACACATGAACAGATACAAGGAAGCTTGCAAAGTCATTTACCAGCAAGTACTCCCAAATACAGACAGTATCTATTAAGTACTTAGGCGAGTCAGCTGGAAGAGTAACCAGACTTGCACGGCCCTGCTCAGGAAACAGTGACATATTGACTGGTGGGTCTCATGTCAGCAAACTGCTTACGGTGAAAAACTAAGAATGAAGTAAGCCTTACGCAGGACTGACCTGCAGGCTTTAAAGTCCCTCCACTACATGAGTGGATTGGTGACATTCCACTGGTGTCTAAGGCTGAGTACTTTCAGGCGCATTGCTGTATTTAATTTCAGGTCCTTTAGTGACTTGTCAAACATTATCCTGCTAGCAAGTGGGAGAAGAGAAGCAAAGGAAAATCTTGATTCTTAGTCCATCCTTCACACTTGACCTCATCCTGTTTTATAAAACGTGATTGATGCCAGACCTCAAAGAACCTGCTCAAGAGGCTTTTTTTTCTCCCCACAACCTTTGCTTGTATATCTTCACTTTTTTTTTTTAAGAAAAAGTCAACCCTTTTAAAAATAATTCCACTCCGCTTATTTTTGTTTCTAATTAAATGTAGTTGTTGAAAAGTTTTTATAATGTAATAGTTCATTTTGGTTATTCTTGTCCACACCCTCTTTTATCTCCCTCCCATTCCCATCAGTCCCCTCCGTCTTACAATCCCCCTTTTCTTTCTCACAGCCATGTCTTTCTGTTTTGTGTTGTGATCTGCGGAGTTTAACCAGGACCATCTGTATGACTGTGGATGTCTAACTACCCATCGGAACCAGCTGGTCTTAACAGTTGGTGTACAGCTGAAAGCAATGGTTCTTCCTCTCCCTGCATC
The DNA here is from genome assembly GCA_964023405.1 of Apodemus agrarius. Lineage (NCBI taxonomy): Eukaryota > Metazoa > Chordata > Mammalia > Rodentia > Muridae > Apodemus > Apodemus agrarius. Next base: position 76,926,154 of record OZ030015.1, read on the forward strand.
CATCAGTTTCCAGTTGTTCACCAGGAAGGTATAAGGTCCAGAGACTTCTTCCCAAATCCCTGACAGTCTATGGGAATAAGCATTTATAGGAGATAGTTTAATACCATGTAAAATCAGCAAAATAACACATTCCACCCTAGAGCCTACGATCTCCACGGTTATTGGAAGGTTTTCAGCAAATTTCCTCAACAAGGGATGGATTTCATTCTATGGAGCAGACCCCAGAGTTACCTTCATAGCTACAATGCAACCGTTGCAGCAGTGGGAGTATTTTGACTGGCAACTTGGTATCGTAGCTTTCAAAGTTCTCAGTTGCCTAAAACTGATGTTGACTCTCTACCAGCAGCCTTCACAGCACTCCCTGGCACTGTGGCACACGAACCAGAGGGAGGAAGATGCTAGCTCAGTTCCAGCCAGACATAATGTTTTCCATGATAGATCTTACTATCTCTTTCTCCCGGGGGAGGGGGGGTAACTGCAATAGCTTGGGCAGTTTGGAGCATCTCTGGAACCTTCTCGAATAAACATCAGAGGAAAATAGCTCCCATCAGGCTCTGAGATCTTTCCTTTATCACCATGGCTTTGGGGATTGGCCTTCACCTAGACAGTACCTCTATTCAGGTGATTTAAAAAAAAAAACTTTTAATTAGATTATAGACTTATAGCTTTCCATTTTTTTTCTGTTACTATTATCCCAGGAGCTAATACTTCAAGTTCCTCTTAATTTTCTGTGCATGATGAAGGACTAATGGCTATAAACAATCTCTCCTGCTTCAGTTACTCCCCCTTCTAGATTACCCTTCCGGCAACAGCTCCTTTACTAGTGAAACATTCTTCTCAAGTTTGAAGACACAGTATGCTTTGTGGCTGTGTGCAAAACATTATCACTAAGTTTCTTTGTGATACTTTCCCCCCATCCATCGAGTTAGCCTTCACCATATATACTCCCTCTGGTTTAGCCCACTGGAGTATTTCCTTGAGTTGATGCTAACAGATGAATGCAGTGTGCTTTATTAAGATGTATGGATGTGTCGCCCCGTGCCATGCTAAGCACCAGCTGCTCTGGAGGGCAGCTGTGATTCTTCCCTTGAAACGAGTCCCTCCCTGAGCTTTCTGGAGGAAAAAAAATGGAATGTTCAGGCCCTTCTGTTAGTGCCTGAAGCAGCTCCCTGCTTTTCCTGTCACGAGTCCTCTATGGGAAACCTTCCATAAAATGAGATGAGAATAAACGGAGAGGGGAGTGTATCCGTCACGCATCAGGCCGGAAACCCTGGTTCAGAACACTCAGAAACTGTAATGCGAAGTCATATTCTTTCTCAGTCAGAGGCAATTGCAGAGCTTCAGATTGCACACAGTGATCCGGAATCAGGGCTGGGATGTCAGGGCCGCGGGTGTGCATTGCGGCGGCCGTCCAGGCCCTCCTCCCTTGGATTCGTGACTCTTCTTTCCACACTGCTCATCAGAGGGCATGCCGCGTGGCGGTGACATCTCACGCAGCAAGGTGGAAATCCTCTTTAAAGTTGGAGCTGCATGAGCGTGTTCCTTAAAAGTTTTGTGTTTTGTTCATGCAAGAAAACAGAACTTTGGGTGATGGAATCCGCTTGGGTCAAGTATTTGTTGTATGGAGTGCCCAAATGGGGTGTGTAACTTCGGACTGTCTGAACATGGAAAGAGATTGGCTGAGGATGATTGGCAACATGTGTGTAATAGGAAACATACATCAGCTTTTCTATATTCTTTTCTCAGAAGCTCATGATATATGTGTGTGTGTGTGTGTGTGTATGTATGCATATGTATGCATATCTATCTATCTATATTCAGGTTTTCTATATTCTTTTTTCAGAAGTTCATTATATATATGTGTGTGTGTGCATATGTGTATATACATATATATCTATATTCAGGTTTTCTATATTCCTTTCTTAGAAGTTCATGCTTTAAATATATATACACATAAATATGGCATTTTCAGTATATTTATGTAGAAACTTTTTATTGCTGAATTAATGATTTTTAAATATTTTCTTTTCTTTCCTTTTTTTTTGTTTTTGAGACAGGGTTTCTCTGTGTAGCCCTGGCTGTCCTGGAACTCACTTTGTAGATCAGGCTGGCCTCGAACTCAGAAATCCACCTGCCTCTGCCTCCCAAGTGCTGGGATTAAAGGCATGCGCCACCACCGCCCGGCTTTAAATATTTTCTACACAGGAAAATTCTATTTGAAATCAAGTTGCATAGCCTGCTTTTCTATTATTAGATATTAAAGATAAATAGAGTTGACAATTGCATAGAGTGGTCACTCTTATCCACATAGTCTGAGTATTGCAGTGGTAGGCAACACTGAACCCTCTGTAACAGGACTTTCACTAGGCAAACACTTGATAAAACTGAATGTACAGATGAGACATGGTAAGAGATTGCCAGTCATCAATAAAATAGAATAATCCAGGCAACATAATGGGATGAAAATTATATGACTATCATTCTCTTAAATATCTTAGTTTACTATACTTCCCCCTTTTCTTCTTGGGACATTGATATGTGATGATACAGTGAATATATTGTGAGATGAAAAGAGTAGTCACTGTGCTGTAGTGGAGACTGCTGTGGAAATGGCATCTCATCACTAAAATGGTTATTAAGTGAACAATATGGAGCATGGATACTGGACAAAATGATGATTGACGTCTCAAGCAGGCAGAATGATTGCAGTGGTGGTTTCAATGATGGCTTGTGGAGGCCATGAGCTCCTCACAGCAGCACGAAGTTTAAACCTTAAATTGTTTTCTGAAAAAAAAAAATGGGTTTGTTTTCTATTTCCAGACTGTAGTTGATACAAGGCTAATAGAAACCACAGAAAGCAAAAACATTGCTGGATGAGGTGGTGTACACCTTTAACCCCAGCACTGGGGAGGTGGAGGCAAGCAGATTTCTCTGTGATTGAGGCCAGCCTGGTCTACTTGGAGAGTTTCAGGACGGCAACAGTTACATAGTGAGACCCTGTCAAACCAACCAACCAACCAACCAACCAACCAACCAACCAAACAATCAACCAACCAAACAACCAACCAAACAAGCAAGCAAGCAAGCAAGCAAACAAACGTACGTAACTCCATGATTAAAGGAGAATTCTGAAATATGTTCTTTTAATTGGATTTGATTGAATGAGACATAAGTGATGTGGAATAACATTTATATCTCTTTTTGTTGGAGAACCCTCCTGCTTAAGGTTGTAGTCCCATGTTGGGATAGCTCTCTGAGCTGAGGATTCCCTTCCTGCAGCAGGATTTCCTACTCTCTGCATGATCTTGTTTGGAAGCTGTCCCTGAGCATGGATGGATACCTGCTTAAGTATGACCATTGACACTGTTTCTTGCAAAAGCTTTCCCTCGGCTGCCTGTATCATAATTAGGTGTCTTGTTTCCACCCCGAAGATAGGATTGAGCTGCCTAATGCACACTGCGAATACCTATTAGACAATCCACTAGCTGCTGCCTGCCCAATTCCTACATATTACCCCTTGCCCCTGGAATAAGGTCGAGCTGCCTCTCTGAAGCTGGTCCTGCTAGTCTGTCTTTCAATTATACTCACAGCTCATCTGAGTCCTGTTCATCGACCCTTCTTCCCTCGCCCTCGTGGGCTGGTGGCCGATGTCCCCCAAGGACTGTGAGACCCACACTTCTTAGCTAGTAGTTTTATGAATTTTGACAGATGCAAGCAATTATGTAGCCATTGCCCACAGTCTAAATGCATATTTTTATTTCCTGCAAGAATTCCTTTGTGACTTCCATAGTTAATCTTCCTTTGCCCCATTTCTAAGTTTGGGGCAACTAGCAATATGTTTCTTTAACTGGCCCATTGCTTTTGTAAAATGTCACGTAACTAGGATATGCTATCTTCATTTAGAATAAAAATTTTGAGCTACACTTTTTGCATGTTATAATCATGTTTCTCTTTTATTTCTAGGCTCCATTTCATTGCTCATACATAGTATACTTAAAATATTATTTATAATTTACCAGATACCTTCCTACCAGGTTTTTGTCTATGACTGATAAATCTGCTGTGAACATTAAAGCCAACTAATGCTTTCATTTTTCTTGGGTAATCCCTTTAGGTGGAAGAGTTGAGCTACATGATAAATTTACATTTCAGTTCCTGAAATTATTATATACTTTATGTATGCTTGTGTGTGCATGTGAGTATATGTATGCAGGTATACATATGTCGGTGGAGAGCAGAGGTCAGCATTAACTGTCTTCCTCGGTTACTCTCTACCTTGTATTTTGAGACAGGACCTCTCATTAGACCTGGAGCATCCCATTTTGGTTAGATTGTGTGGTCAGAAAACCCAGGGATCTACTGCCTCCAGCTCAACAGCTCTGGGATTACTAGAATCTGCTGCCATACCCTTCCTAGTTTTAAACTTGGGTACTTGGAATGAGTCCGGGTCTACATGTTTGCATAACAAATATGTTACAGAGTGAGCCATCTCCCAGCTTTGTGTATTTCAATAGGCAAACAGCTTCCTAAATGGTGGCATGTCATGGCTAGTCTTATGTCAGGTTGACACAGCCTCTACAGTTGTCAGAAAGGAGGGAACCTAAATTGAGAAAATGCCTCCATAAGATCCAGAAGTAAGGCATATGCTTTATTAGTGATTGATGGGAGAAGGCCCAGCCTATTGTGGGCAGTGCCTGGGTTCTATAAGAAAGCAAGCTGAGCAAGCCACAGAAGGCAAGCCAGTGAGCAGTAGAACTCTATGACCTCTACATCAGCTCCTACCTGCAGGTTCCTGCCCTGTTTTGAGTTCCTGTTCTGGCTTTCTTCAACAATGAGCAGTGATATGGAAGTGTAAGCCAAATAAAACCTTTCCTCCCCAACTTACTTTTAGGTCATAGTATTTTGCCATTGCAAAAGAAACCCTAACTATTTAAAACTCTAATAGGGTTTTAAAAACTCTAACTGTGGCAGTATTTTATACTTCCATTGTCACTGTATGAGAGCCAAAGTTGCTCTATTCTCTTCAACAAGTGGTAGGGCCAATCTTTATAGTTTACCTATTATAACAGGTATTATATTTCGTTATATTTCATAGTGGCTTTTATTTGCATGTTAGCAAATCTTTAAATTCCTAAAAGGCGCTCAAGAACTCATGAGATACCAAGTGCTTCCCATGTTTATTTACTATCTGTATGTTTTCATTAAGTGATTTAAAACATTTGCATTTTAAAGGTTAGTTTTTAACAGTCTGTGTATGATGTGTCTCTCTGCGTTGGTAAGTACACTTCCATGCAAAGGCCATAGAGGGTATCAGATCTCTTGGAGTTGGAATTAAAGGTTGTACTGAGCTACCTGAGTGGGTGATAGGAATCAAACTTTGGCCCTTTTATATTCTCTTAGCCACTGAACCATTTCTTCAGCCTCTAATTCTTTGCCACTTTTAATCAGACCGTTTGTATTACTTTATTGAGTTCTGAGAGCTCTTTATATATTCTAGGTATCAATCCATAACTGATAGGGATTGCATTAAGTATTTTCTCTTACTTTTCTACATTTCTATCCCTTCCTTATCAGTGTTGTTCAAAGAGGAGTTTTTGATTTTATTAGATCAAAGTTTTCTTTTTATCTTTTTTCCGTTGATAGTTTATGCCTTTTGTACCTATACAAGAAGTCTGCCTACTTTCATATCCATTCTTTAATAAAGAGAATATTTTTTGCAAAAACTAGAGAAAAGTTGTCTAGACTTCAAAACTTCATCCAAGATGCCTGCAAACATCTTGAAGATGTCTTTTACAAATAAAATAAACCCTTTGAATAGTTATTTTAGTTTAGAGAATTTTTCTTCTATTAGTAATTTGTTTTTATTTATAGAACCATATGTCCTTATAAGCTTTGATTGCCAACCTGATACAGCCTAAAGTCACCTAAGAAGCGAAATGTCAATGGAGGTTCTGCCTAGATCAGTTACTGCCTAGATCAGATGGCCTGTGGGCCTGGCCATGGGGTATAATCTTAATTACTATTTGATGTAAAAGGAGCCAGCCCACTGTGGGCAGTACCATTCCTAGGCAAGTGGTTCTGGACCGCATAACAAAGCAAGCAATATGAGAGAGAGAGACAGCAAGCATTGTTTGTCTATGGTTTTAATTCAAGCTCTTTCTTGAGTCTTGCCCCAATTTTCTTACCAATGGCCAGTGACCTGGAAGAGGAATAAACTCTTTTAGTCTCCAAGTTGCTTTGGGTCAGAGAGTTTTTATCACAACCGAAAGGAAAGTAAGACATCATACTTAGATAGTTTTACTGTTTTTCATTGATCAATCATTATACTCTAATATATTCAGAGTCCTTTGTTTTGAACTTATTTTCTGTTATACTAAATTATTAGATGTTCCTTGATGTTCATTTTGTCAGTCACTTATAACCACAATAGGCCACAGTTTAAGGATGTAATGATAACCATAGTCCTTCCCTCTTTTGCTTTATTTGAAGGCTGGGTCAACTCTGTAGTGAAGGATATGTGTCTTTCTTGAAGTCATATCTTTTTTTTTTTTTTTTTGGTTTTTCAAGACAGGGTTTCTCTGTGTAGCCCTGGCTGTCCTGGAACTCACTCTGTAGACCAGGCTGGCCTCGAACTCAGAAATCCACCTGCCTCTGCCTCCCAAGTGCTGGGATTACAGGTGTGCGCCACCACGCCCGGCTTGAAGTCATATCTTAAGAAAGCACAATGGTGACATTTTGTTGTTGATAATCATCATTGGGTTATTTAATGTACTTTTTTTTTTGCTTCAGTTTTTCAAGGAATATTTTCTTACAGCCTTACTCTTGAGATGGAATAGTATGTTCATTCCCTAAAATATTTCATAATCCTTGAGGGCTCTGCACAGAAACAAACATAAACGACAGAATTTGAAAGTTCCCTAATTGGACTTTATACTGTTTTCTTGCCTTAGTGTTTAGTCTTAACTCTGGCTATGCTAGTTTAGAATACTCATGCTTTTGACACTAAAAATATTCATCTTGAATTATCTTCTACAGAAGTGGTTTCTTCTTTATTGAATTATAACACTGGGGCAGCCTTTGGCCCTCCACAATACATGTTGTTGTCAATGTACTTACTCTTTGTACTACATCATGTGTTCCTTGAAGACAGGAAGTAATCTCTCCATCATATCCCCAGTACACTACCTGGTACCACAGCTCAGAACACAGAAAAATAAAAGTATATGTTGAAGTTATGTTAGGATTCCTGTGAACTAATAAAGCACCAATGTTTATATATTCATTTTTCTTTCTGGGAACAGAAGACAGATGCATGTGGAGATGAAAAGCTAATTTTCAGAGTTATTTTTCCTTGGGGTCCAATGCCAATTTCAATTCTGTCACTCCCTCGCTATGTCGCTTTGTACATTTTATTTCTTTTGTACATCAATTTTCCTCTTTTACATTTAATATTTATATTATTACTACTGTTAGATTACCTTGTGTGTGTGTGTGTGTGTGTGTGTGTGTGTGTGTGTGAGAGAGAGAGAGAGAGAGAGAGAACAACAAAGACAGAGAGAGACAGAGACAAAGACAGGCAGAGGACAAGAGTCTATGTGCGTGCCACAATGCACAGATGGAGAGCAGAAGACAGCTTGTGGGGAATGGCTTTCTCCTTCCTCCCTATGGGACCTGGGGCTCAAAGTCACATCCTCATCCTTGGAAACAAGAACTTTTACCCTTTGAGCCATGTTGCTGGACCCGTGTTCATTGTTCTATTTGTAAACACAAGGACTCCATATTTTATGCTGTTTGAGTGTTAAGTAAGCCAGTCACACAAAATATATAGCACAGAGCATGCATTGTGCGGTAGATGGTAGATGGTAGTAGTGGGAACATTAGGTGCATTTTAAAGTTTATGTTTATATCAAGACAGTTTTCCTGCCTTACCAAGTCTTATAATACATTGAATTTTATATGAAGAACTATAAAAATGCTGTATTAGTTTATAAAAATAATGGTGTCTCATGAACCTTCTAGATTTTTTTCCTATCTGTTTGGTTTCAACTCTTGTATAACAATCCCTGTTATGTTTATTGATGTCTTTTCATTTGTAAATTTTAAATCCTGCAATTAGGTTAAGTCTCAGCAACTATAAGGATTTTTAACTTCCCTCACATGAGGGCTTCTGTGTTTTTTTATATGCTACTCACAAATGTAGGACAGTTATCTGTAGACTCATAACCTCAAAATTTATAGACCAGAATTTTGCAGTCTTCATAATAATGTCAAATGTAAAAATGTTTATGTAATTTAAAACACTGTTAAGAGTATCCTGTGCCTGCATCTCCATGCATTCCTGATGCCAGAACCAAATGTGTGTGACATCATTCATTCATTTGCTCATGCAGCTAGGTTTGTTTTTTGTATGTTAGTCTCTTCTTATTAATATTTATTCAGACCACATTTTCCTTTTTAATTTTAATTAATTTTATTAATACTTATTCAATATACATGTTTTCAATATTTTACTCTTAGTCTTTCTATGTATTATTTTTTTCTTCCTCTGATTTTACTGGAGACTTACTTAAAGTCAGACCACTTCCCATCCTTTCTCTTTAAGTACCTACTTGTCTTAGGGTTTCTATTGCTGTGCAAACACCATGATCAAGAAGCAAGTTGGGGAGGAAAGGGTTTATTCAGCTTACACTTCCACATTGCTGTTCGTCACCAAAGGAAGTCAGGACTGGAACTCAAGCAGGTCAGGAAGCAGGAGCTGATGCAGAGGCCATGGAGGGATGTTACTTACTGGCTTGCTTTCTTATAGAACCCAAGACTACTAGCCCAGGATGGTACCACCCACAATGGGTCCTCCTGCCTTGATCACTAATTGAGAAAATGCCCCACAGCTGGATCTCATGGAGGCAATTCCTCAAGGGAGGCTCCTTCCTCTGTAATAACTCCAGCTGCTTCAAGTTGACACACAAAACCAGCCAGAACAAGACTGGAAGTCAACAACACATTCTTTTACAGACTACCCATAAATTCTGTGACTCTAGGGAACCCTAATACACTACTTCATGAGAGCGACAGTGCTCTGCCTTAGAATACTTAGTGTCATGCAAAATGCCTTAGCTTGGAAAACTATGGTTTATCTGGAAAAAAATCTACATTTTCTGAAAAATAATAGTATTTTAAAAGTTAAAAAAAAAACAATGTTTGGAGAAAGATAGGTTTAAATTAGCATCAGTGGTGTGGAGCTCCCTTTCCTCCAGACTTCAAGAACGCCCCTCCCCCTCTCCAGTTTCACATCCTCTAACCCTCATGGACGTTGAGGCATTGTGCACACATAAATGTTCAGGTTCCTTGCAAACTGAAGAATCCACATATGGCAGAGACAATCTTTACTATTACTTAAAATTTCTCCAGAGTATGTTCATGCTGGTCCTTGGTTGGGCTCAATAGAGTTAAGTTCATATCTTGTTGTATCTGATAACATAATAATGCAGGTATGCTGAGGTTTCTGGAGTTAGCTGGGTGTTGTTTTACATGAAAGTTTGCTGTTATGGATAGACGTCTTCCATATAGAACAGCCAGATAGCCCATTCTTTAACAATGAGAGTTTCCTCCTTCTCTTCATTCTTTGCACCCTATTCTCTGTCTCCCGAGATTTCCTTTTTTGAAAGCACCTGACACCCTTGTTAAAACACACACACACACACACACACACACACACACACATACACACACACACACACACATACACACACACACACACACACACACACACACACACACGTGGAGTATCAATTCTCCAATTTTCTGGATGTCTTAAGCTAATGTTTCCATTAGTTTGTGTTTGCTTCCTTGAAGCAGGATAATTGATTTGCCCATATCCAGATCTATACATTATGTATTAGTGGATGAGAAATCACATGCAAATGGCAAGACATGGCAGGCAGCAGCTGCACAGATTAGCTTGAGCTGATCAAGTAATAACTACAAGTCAGCTCTGCTCTGGGCTCAATGAGTCTCCAGAGGGAGATCACAAGAATCTTTTCAATTTTTCAGAATGGCTTTCCCTTTCTTGTACTCTTAATAAAAACATTTATTCCCTGGGCATCCTGGGGTAAAATTTAGTCCTAATCAGTAACAGTCAGCATAGAATTAATTATTAAAAGGCAGAAGTACTATGGGACTGTCAGAGTTCAGGGAATAATAGTGGGAGAATTCAACGGGCATTCAAACAGCAATTATGCACTTCCTAGGCAAGTGTAGGCTCCTAGAGAACGGAGAGAAGTAGCTGACAGGTTGGCCCTGAGAAAGGTACCTGTGCATTCTTTGAATATGTAAACATAGCTGGAGAAGGGAGATGCCACTATTTTCTGGCTGAGAGGAGATGTTCTGTCAGTGATGGGCTGGAGGCCAGCAGCATAAATTTCTACTCAAGCCTGAATAGCTGAAAAAAGAGCTTGCTCTTTGTGGCTGTCATTTAACAGATAGAATCTGAATGGATGATTAAAGAGGACCTCTGCCAGGCCAAAGGAAAAGCGATATAGGATGTTTGACCTTGACATCACTGGAATGTCCCCTTAGAATTGGAATTTCGTTCTAGCCCAAAGCTTCAGTAGTCAATCAGGACACAGTGACCTCTTGCTTGGTCCTTAACCTTGTTACAGGGGTTGGACAGATGAGTCTAACTAGCTAAGTGAAAGAAAGTCAAAAAGGCAGAGAAGTCTGCCAGTTGATGTTTATAATTAGGGTTAGTGAAGTGGCCATGTCTCCTAGGAACTTCCAAGGACCGAGAGAGCTTGCAAGCTGGATCTTAACATTCCAGATAAGTGTAGTTAAAAGGGACGATGAACGAATAAGGGAAGGCAGACATGTCGACTACGAACCATCGAATGCAGATCTGGGCAACTGGAGCATGTGGCTTTCCTATCTCTGATCTCAGGTTGGTCTCAGGTCTATACATGAGTTAAACGCTTTACAAATAATTCATATCTCGCCCACCAGTGACACTTTAACAAGCCAAGTCACCCTACACCAATTTGCTCACACCTCTTCTCTTGCAACCTTTTGTCTGTAAAACAGAAAGAGTAATCGCAGAAGTGTTGCAAGGATTCAGTGGACTGAGGTATGTAAAGCCCTTTTGTAGGAGCAGACATCTGAATGCAGGACATTATTCAGTGTTGCTGTGGCTTCTCCTCAAGAGTCGAACAGAAACTGACTCTCTATTTTTAAACATTGTACCAATATACTTTAAATCAGCATGTGGTATTTTAGATACCGCTATGATGTTTTTAAACAGACTGTGATGTTTTGATTCTCCTTCCTCTTACATTCCCAACTGCCTGTTCTGTCCAATAGCCCCTGTTATCAGCTGTCTCCTTCGAAGACTCTTTTTCTCTTTCATGGACCTTGAGTCCTTTTGCCCAGTATGCATCCTTCCTCTGACCTAGTGTCCTTACCCTGCCTCTTCTCTTCCCTAGGTTCTCAGGCTCTCCCCACACCTGTTTATGTATGTACATGCATCTATTGAAGGCTTGGACCTAGATTTTATCCATCTCTTTATAAGGGTCCATTAATTTGTTGATTTCTTGTTGCAGAAGGCTATCTGTCACAGGCAAGCTGGCCCACGAAAGTTCCTTACCCAGTACTTCCTAAGCTGAGGGTTGTCACTCACCTTGAAATGCTCCTTAGACAGCCGGTGGTTTCAATATCGCTGTACCTCTCAGACTTTTATAAATCCCTTATAAACTCTTTTTAGGAAATGAGTACCCAGAATCCCTTCTCCCAGATTGAGTGCGCTCAGAGGCTACTCGAGACAAGACTCAAACTAGGCTGGATGAATAATAGTGAACATCAATGTTGGGAAAAATTCTGACATCACTTGTTTTCAACCTACAGTTGTTAAGGTCCAACAAACACAGTTGTTCTGGTTGTTTGGGTAAGTGTTTCAGCATCGACTGGTATGTAGGAAAAAATGTGCTCTGAATTCAGTACAAATAGCATATTGGAATAGCTGAGCATCATTTAATATTACCAGATAAGAAAAGATGTTTCTGTCTCCTCTGCCCTTTGGTAGTTGCTACACTCGAGGCTGAGCAGCATCTGTAAACACAGACAATAAGGACACACTTTAAAACAAATAGTTGGTTGCGCTAACTGCAGTGTGGGAGGGATGGCTGACCTTTCCTGGCATACAGTTTGCTTTGCCTGAGGAGATTCAATTTTTCAATGTGATCATCTTCTTGGGCAAATCTCCTTTTTCTGAGAGCATTTTTATACTTGTGGGCTGTCAGCTCTTGCCTCGCTCCTCCTGCCCTGGCTTCTCTCTCATGGCAAATTGAAAATATCCTACGCTAAGCTCTTCATTTCTGACTCCATCCCAGTTCCAGCCGGTGGAAGCCAGGGTGCCCCATGAAGGCTGATGTCCACAGCTAAACCCAAGGACGAGTGGGGCCTTGACCAAGGACGTTGCCTGCTGGCTTGAGAGGGTTCCTTTATTTGATTGGTCATTGTAAAGAGAGCAATATCACCCTTTTTGGGGGAAGGGGAGGGAGTAAGTGTGAGAACTGGGTTTGTTCAGTGTTATCCTTTTGAGGTAAGAGGTTTAAAGCCAGGAATTAATTAAGGATAAGAACAGAAATATTAAAGATTTGGTAGTGTGAAAAATGAGAGAACAGCCATAGAAGGGGAATTACTTTTTTTTTTTTGATGAGTTGCTGTTTATTCTATTTTTTAAATATTTGTTTATTTATACATGTATTTTATGTATATGAGTGCTCTATTTGCACGTATATAAGTATGACTGAAAAGGGCCTCAGATACCATTGTGACCCATGTGGTTGCTGGGAATTGAACTCAGGACTTCTGGAAGAACAGCTGGTGCTCTTAACCACTGAGTCTTCTCTCCAGCCCGTTATTTTATTTATTTATTATTATTATTATTATTATTTTTTTACTTTTGAAAAGATTTGCCTTCTAGAAAAAAAAAGAATACCTTAACCAAAATAAATAAGATGTCTTGGTGACAGGAAAATAAAAAAAGATTTGCTTTATATTCTGATTACATCTACCTCTCCTTCCTCTCCCCTCAGTCTTTCTCATCTTCCCCATCTTCCCTTCTCCTCCGAGAAGGGAAGACTTCCCACGGATATCAACCTGCCTCGGCCTATCAAGCTGTAACAGGACTAGCTGCATCTTTGTCTTTGTGGCTAAGCAAAGTATCCAATTTAGGGGAAAAGGATCCAAAGGCAGCCATTGGAGTCAGAGGCAGTCCCTGCTCCTGCTTTAGGAGCCCCACGTGAAGACCGAGCTGCACATCTGTGCAAAGGGCCCAGGCCTGTCCCATGCCTTCTCTCTGTTTGTCAGTTCCATCTCTGTGAGTCCCCATGGGCCCAGGCTAGTTGATGCTATAGGTTTGCTCACCGTGTCTTTGACCTTTTCAGCTCCTTCCATCCTTCCTCTCCCTGTTCAATAGGATTCCCAGAGCTCCACTTACGTCTGGCTGTGGGTCTCTGCGTCTGCTTCCATCAGTTTCTGGGAGAAGGCTCTCAGACGACAGTGATGCTAGGCACTGTGTGTAAGGAAGGTACAGTGTCACTAGTAGTGCCAGGGACGGGCTCTCTCTCACGGCGTGGCTCTCAAGCAAGGCCGGTCATTGGTTGGACAGTCCCTCAGGTTCTGCTCCATCTTTACCCCTATACATCTTGTAGTCAGGACATATTGTGGGTCTAAGAGTTTGTGGCTGGCTTGGTGTCCCAGTCCCTCCATTTGGAAATCTCTTCTGGTTACAGGAGGTGGATCTTTCAGGTCCCATATCCCCCAGTGCTAGGTGTCTTAGCTAGGGTCACCCTCATAGACTCCTTGGAGTTTCCATTGTCCTAGGTTTCTAGCTCATCCCCAAGATGTGCTCCACCATTCCAGTTCTCCCTTCCCCATACTTTCTCCCTCTGACCTCCCCACCCCAGACTTGATCCATCCTTCTCCCCTCTCCCACCCACCCTCACTCTCGCTGACCCAGTTCCCTCCCTCCATCTGCCCCTTATGTCTGGTCTATTCTATTCCCAAAGGGGAATTACTTTTTAAAATAGTTTCTTTCAAGAACTCCCTTTCCAGCTGAGTATGGTGGGTTTTCTATAACTCCAGACACCAGGAGGCAGGAGGATGATGAGTTTAAAGCCAGACCGAGCTACAGAGTAAAACTATGTCCCAACTCCTCAACACAAACCCAGCCACAAAATTAATAACGATGACTGCAACGATGACACTCAAACCAATGTGGAGAGACTCAGATATAAGAAGGCAGATCTCAGAGAGGTTAAATGACGGTACCAGGGTCTCCCTGTGTAATAGGAGGCAAGTTGAAAGATTTAAACCAAATCTCACTCTGGAGCACATGTCCTGTGAGGTTGGTATTGGGCCGTCCAGGAAACATGGGAGGGTCTCGAAATAGAGGCCAGGGCAGCATCAGGGAAAACTTCCTCGAGGAAATCCTGGGCAGGGATTAGGACTGAAGAGAAAGAAATGTAGTTAGAGGGAAGTGGAGGAGGGCATACTATAGAACAGAAAGCTGAGCAAACACATGAAGCAGAGGAAATTCCGTTGTTTAAAAAAACATGGCCGAGAATTCAGTGCGACTCAGATGGAGGCTATGGTGCATGAACAAGAACGCACAAAGCAATGATAAGACTAAGCAGGTGTCTGGTCGGAGATCTTCAGTTGCACAGTACGGCATGTGAGTCAGTCCCAACTGGCTTGCCCTACCAGTGATGGGAGTTCAGAGACAGGAAAGTCCAAGATGAACACCGGCTCCTTAAGTCGCTTTGGGAGAGTTAACGCTGCGATGCTGGTGTCTTTTAAACCCGAGTCTCCACGAGTGATCTTTGAAAACTCAGACCTGGACCTGCGTGTAGGAGAGCGCTTACCGAGTCAGCTGGTGGATCAGGAGTATTCAGTCATTCCGGAAACTCAGGGTTATCTCTTCCCTCAGCCAACACAGTTGCCGGAGACCCTGGAAGAGCCTGAAAACGTTTATACCCACTGACAGGCTTATCAGGCAAAGCAGCTCAGAAGCTACTGCTGCAGAAGACGAGATAGCAGGCTTCTAAAGGAAAGGAAGGCTGCGGCCGGCAGGGGGAAAAAAAAAAAAAGCCCACACTGTCAGCACGCGCATGCTCAGATGCATATGAGCCAGCTTGTCTACTCTTAGTTTATATTTTTTTTATCCTTAACTAGCCCTGATCATTAGTTTAGGCATTTTTACTAAAGAAATGTATTTTTCACATTAAAAAAAAAGTTTTAGGATTTAGGTGAAAGCATGCTTCATTCTCACCGAACTGGAGCTGTTTCTAAGACTAAGAAATAGTGTCTGTCTGTTGGGTTTGTGCAGACACCAGCACTGGGAGGTTCAAAGCAAGAAAAGGTAAATAGGAAGCCTGGCTAGGAGTCTGGGAGCCAGGGATCTGAGCTTGGTCTGTGAGGAGCGAGGAATGCACAGCTTACAAATAGGGTGTTAAGTGATGGTGGCAGGCAGGGGTGGGGGTGGGGGGGATATGTTTGTAAACTCCAATTGTATGCGCTTGTGGGGCAGAGGACCAGTCAGACCAGGGCTAAAATGAATTCGTTTCCTTAGCAGGTGTGTGCTGAGACCTTACTGTGTGTTAGGTCACATGTGACATATGAAGTGAAAGGAGAAACAGAGAGACCAAATGTCTCTGTAGATGAGTTACCGTCTTTTCAACAGCATTTATAGAAAAACCTTTCAGAAAGACGTCATTGTAGAGCGTTGCATCCTCTGGCCCACAATCCAAACTGTGTCTAGCATCGATTTTTATACGACTCAAGAAGATTTTTTTTTCTTACATTTGAGAATAGTTGGGAAAAGGTGTGTGTGTGTGTGGGGGGTTGGAACTTGAGGACGTAAAGCAATATGAAGTTTGAAATCCTAGACCTAAAGTTGCGTTGGAAGAAGGCCATGCTCCTTTGCTTGCATAGCCATAGTCGGTGGCTACTCAGTCCCTCCGCAGTGGCTGAGCTGAGCGGCTCCCACAGAGACGGCAAGGCTTGAGATGTCAAAATTATTTGCTCTTTGGCCCTTTGCAGACGGACACCTGGTCTCAAGTCCGCAGCTCTTCGTGACCTTCTTCTTAAGGTTTATCTTGTCTCCGGCCCTCCACTTCGGCTGTGCTTGTCAAGCAAAACCATATTCTCCCTGTTGCCGGTTCCAGGGATTACCCTAGGGCTTGACCTTTCAACAGAGTTATCCATGGTTGCTGTTTCTAACAGGTTTTTTTTCTCCCCCTTCCTTTTTGGCTTTCATAACATGGCATGGACGTTCTCGTTTCTTCTTATTTCTACCGCTCAACCCCTCCCCCATTCTCTATAATGTAGAAAGTACAGAAGCAACGACAATACACATCCAGCCTGTACTTATGTTTATAAGATTCTAACATTGCTGGTGGAACACCTCCACTGGGTTAAGCCCACCCACACTTGCCTCTGCCTACCTGAAGCTCATTCTCCCAAGCCCTTATCTTCCTTTCTGTCAGCTACACACACGAAGAAATCTTAGAGCATTTTAGGATGACTGTGTCTTGTTTGACGATGCCTGTTCCACTAGGGAACATTTTGGATCTATCGGAAGTGGGGGCTGGGTTCTCTGCAAACACTGGGGCCATCAGTAATGCCTCCGTTTGAGGCATTAGGAAGCCTGGTTCCACAAGACTCAAGAGCCTGTGTTGGTACAAACTTCTCACACCAGGCAGTTTATTTTACACATATTAAAGTATAGCATTTTGAAAAAAACAAAATGTTCCTGGTGTAACACAATCCTATGCGCCCAAGAGGCCTGATTACACTGAAACTCTTCTCAAAGTATATGTCGCTTCTTTCATGAAGATGAGTTCTATAGCTAGGCTATATGGGTTATCCTAAGGACCTAGGAGAAGGATTCAGTGTGGTCTCCATCATGTGGCTAGCAATGAGGTCACCTAGGGCATTCACTGCTTCCAGCCCTGCTTGTGGGACCCTGAGGGAGTCCCTCGCCATATAGATATCACAGAAGCCACTGAGGGTATTAGCTACCTCCATATGCAGCCTTGTGGGCAGAAAACAGGTGACACATCTCTTCTGTCCAAGGGACAACCCTGCATGCTTAACATTCCTGGTTCCTGTGGTACTCTTCTATGAGCACGAGAATCTTTGTGCTCCCAACAAGCAATTGTGTGGAAAACAGAGTCAGGTTGCTGCTTGGTATAATGTCATTCCCAAGATCATAAACTCAGACTGGGAAGATGGCCCAGTGGTGCTTGCCACAGAAGTGGCCACGATCAGAGCTCAGGTTCAGAATCTTAGTAAGTGCCCTGTAGGCGTGATGGACAACCTGCAAACCCAGCATCAGAGAATAGCAATAGGAGATCCTTGGAGCAAATTGCCTAGCTAGAGAAGCCAATCAAGGAGCTCTGGGTTCAACTGGGAGATCCTGGCTCGGTCAATGATGTGGAGAGCAACTGAAGAAGACAGCCAGTGCCAATCTCCGGTCTTTACGAGTATGCATGTGTGCTCATATGCATGCAAGCACACATCACAAATGCATACCCCCCCCACACACACACACACTCAGACTAACACAAAGACATACAGACACAGGCATTCACAGATACACAGAGACACACTGGCACATATACATAGACACAGACACACAGATACACACACACAGACTCACACACACACACACCAACACAGACACATACAGACAGACACACACAGAGACACACAGACACAGACACATACAGATATACAAAAACACACAGACACACAGACCAAACACAGACACAAAGACTACACACACACACACACACACACACACACACACACACACACACCAGAATGGAGGTAGAGTGTCAAATTTTCACTGTGAAGAAAGACAGCAACAGGCACCTGCACCCACCTATTCTTAACCAGAGCAGTCCCATCTCCCCTAGCCTCAGGCAGTCCCTTCTGTACAGTTTCTGACTTATAGGGAGGATTTCCACTCATACTAGAGCATATTTGTTCCCTGGGAAGTTCTCCAGCTCCGCTGGCCTGCCTGTTTGCATAGCCCAAGGATCTTCCATGGTCTCTGTTACTACTATGGGTGGTGTTTCAGTTACACAGCTGTGCAAGGTTCATCTCAAGCTCAGATTCTACATGATTTTCTTGTCTATAAGTCCAATTTTGTAAAACTTGAAGGTGTTCAGGAACACATGGGATAATGTTTGTGGATGGTGCAAGGCTAACTTTTGATCTTGGGGTCTGAGTGAAGCCTTTAAGAAATTATCTGTTCACATGTGTGTGTCATTTGAATGATACACTTTTAAAATCGGTTGTAAAATGATCCTGGTTACATTGTGTTGAAGGCTTTCACTAGCAACTGAGAAGGTAACATACATAAAAGATTATTCTGTATTATTAATCTGTGTATACAATGCATTTAAATCTTACTAATCTCTCACTTGCCTCCTCTAACTCCTGGACCCTGCCTTCATTTTTCTCCCAACTTCATGTTCTTTTATTCTTTTCTTCCCTCTCCTCCTCCTCCTTGTCCTCCTCCCTCTCCTCTCCTTTGTCTTCTCCTTTTAAATGTAACCACCTAGTCCAGTTAGTACTGCCCATATGTACATGACTATAGGTTATTCACTGGATGATGGGCAACCTTCCATGAACCACAATGTTGTAGAAACTGATTCTTTGTCCCGAAGCAGCCATCAACTAAGAAGAGTTCCTCAGCTAGAGGTAGAGCTCTGTCCTGATTCATGTAGGAATGCTGACTTACTTGACTTTTTAAAAAAATCTGGAAATAGATATATTTCCATACTATATATTCTGATCTCAGTTTCCCCTCCTTCAAGTCTCCCTAGAGCATCCCCACCTCCTCCCCACCCAAATCGTTTCCTCTCTCATTAGGAAATAAACAGGTGTCTAAAAATAAGATAACATTAAAATGAACAAACCAGAATAGGACAAAACAATCAAACAAACAAACAAACAAACACAAAGGAACTAGACACCCATAGACCTGCCCCCTGCCCCACCATGAGGCTCGGGTAGGCAGAGGACACCAAGAGGCTGGATGGCCTGTCCACACTCAGAGCCACTACAATGTGCAAATATTTGTCGCAGAGATGGGAGAGAAAGAGAAGCATATCAGTTCGAGCATTATGAAGAGAGGCGGAACCGGAGGCACTGGGTGGAGAGGAACTGTCTGATGTAAGTAGCTTGCTCTGCCACCCGAGGCCATGTTAGGAAGTCCTGCCTCGGGCTGCCGCTGAGAGCCATGGTCTGTGGCCATGCAGCAGGGGTCTGACTCTATGTCCGTGGCTGAGATTATCATCAAAGGCTATGAGGATGTCCTGGGTCTGGGCTGCCACCTGGGACCATGTTGATGTCCAAGGGCTGTGCAGAGCTGGCCCCACTCGTCACTGTCACTGGCTGAGTGGGACCTTGACCTCACCCACGCAACACAGTTGAGCAGATGTTGGTGGTGAAGGTGCTGACCCCGCCCCTTGTCGGCTTTGGCAATGGATGAGCTAGCTGGGGCAGTGCTGGAGAGCTCACCCTGGTGGTGGGCTGACCAACTCAGCTACAGCCCAGACCCAGATCCAGGGCTTTGAGTTGGTCCATCCCAATATCATGAGTCTATGAATTGCTGGAGCATGTGAAGGGGCCAGCTCTGCAGGTCCAAAGCTGCAGGAGCTCCACAACAGTGGTCAACAACAGGATCCAGGAGAAGTCTGACTGAGAGACTGGTATTGATAACAGAGCAGAAGCTGGAGGCCTCAAACCAGACCAATGACTCATTGTAATAAACATTGGCAAATAAAGGTATGTGTGCTAAAAGGGTACACTGTGGGACACACTGTGACACTCGACAGCGTTCATGACAACAGTTTTGTTTGTTTATTTCATTTTGTTCACTATATTTACGTTTTTGTGGTGATTTGAATATGCTTAGCTGGTGGGAAGTAACACCATTCGGAAGTGTGGCTTAGTTGGAGTAGCTGTGGCCTTGTTGGAGGAAGTGAGTCACTGTGGGCGGGGGTGGGGGTGGGGTGGGGTGTGTATGCTAAGGTCCTATGTTTAATCTCCATCTAGAGAGGAAGAGTCAGTCTTCTCTTGGTTGCCTTAGGATCAGCGTGTAGAACTCTCAGCTCTTTCTCCAGTTCCATGTTTGCTAGGATGCTGCCATGCTTCCCACCGTGATGATAATGGACTGAACTTCTGAAACTATGTCAGCCCCAATTAAATGTTTGCCTTGAGTTGCCTTGGTCATTGTGTCTCTTCACAACAATGGAAACCTTAGCTTAGACAGTTTCATTTTTTTTTAAATTTTCTTTTTGGGAGAGACTGCAAGGGTGAATATGGAGGGAAAGAGAGATGAGTGGAATTGGATGAGTGACATGAAATTCATAAAGAATCAATAAAAAAGTTTAAAAAACATACATATATATATATGTATGTGGTGTGTGTGTGTGTGTGTGTGTGTGTGTGTGTGTGTGTATGTTTTGAGAAAGGGTTTCTCTGTGTAGTCCTGGCTGTCCTGGAACTCGTTCTGTACACTGTAGGCTGGCCTCAAACTCAGAAATCCACCTGCCTCTGCCTCCCAAGTGCTGAGATTAAAGGCATGTGCCACCACTGTCCAGCTAGCAATATTTTTAAGAGTACACATTTGATCATCTGTAAATACATTCTTTTTGATTGCTTTATCTTTACTTAAATATGATTATATGCACATACTCATGTGTAATTCTGTGGTTTGCTTATTAATAAAATATTTCTTGTAAAAAAGAAGAGCTAAAGGTTTTATACAGGCAACAGCAGCTGCTTATTAATTATAATAATAACAAGTGTAGTGGCTCTGTCAAGGCCAGAAGACAGCAGTTTGCATCAGTCCTCCCTGAACTCTGGCTCTTAGAGTCTTTGTACCTCCAATTCCATGATGTTTTCTGAGTCTTGCGGGGTGGAAGTGTGATCTTGATATCCTGTTTATGGCGGAACACAGGCCACTCACTTATTCTCTGCACTTAACCAGTAACCATGGGGGCAGGGAAGACATGATACTCTTCACTTATCTATGGTTATAGGGACAGGGATGTAAAAGACAGTTTTAGACTATGTCTGTTTAGCAAATGAGTAGGAGTAAGTTCTACCACAGGACCTATGACTCCCTCTCCTCTTCCTAGGCATGGGTTCCTGGCCAGGTTTATGAGTAGGCATCAGATCCTGCTGGGCAGACTTTAAAACAGTTTAGAAAAGATTTTTTTTGTGACCCATAGAATGTTCCCTCCCTCTGATACCCAAGGAGACACCAAGCGCCCCCTGGAGTCTCCCAGCTGCACAGCAGCTTCTACTCACTGAGGGACTGGGCCTTGCATCCTTAAGCCTTTGGAGTGGCCCGCCAGTTGTGAGCTGTGGCGATTCTTTTCTTGCCTGCTCTGGGAGCAACAGAGAATTCTGAGTTTTCTTGTTTTCTTATTGGGGTTTGGCTGTTTCATTTAGAAGGATTTCCCTCTTGCTCTCTTGTCCTTTCCAGTGTGGGTGTTTCCTCTCTTCCTCCATTTCACCAGAGAACAGTCACTGCTGTTTTGGCATTATAAAACGTGGCACACTGGTGACAGTCATTTTGAACCTGGTATATAGTGACTTTCTTCATTTCCGTCTCTGCCGGTTAGGGAATTGAAGACTCTGGGAAATCACGCTGCATCGAAAAGTCATCCAGCTGCCGTCGTCACCTATTTCACAGGTGGCAAGGAAGCTGTGCGGTGTGAAGAGGATTAATAACCAACTGGGCTTGGAGGAGAAGTGGAAGAAGACGGCGACACACCTCGAGGCCCACACACTTACATCAAGCTGTGTCACCGAGTGCTTGGCTTAACTCTGTGGCTGGCTCCGGAAGATTCCCTGAAGGGTCATGTAGAATTTTTAGCATATTTTAAATTATACATTGAGTTCTCCCCAAAGAACAGTTTCATTAATTGCTAGTGTTAAAAGCTAGAATCACAGTGCTTTTCTTACATTGCAGAGCGTGTCTCAACACAAGTATACTCTTTACATAATCTCATATTAAGGAATAATTTTAAAAACAATAAACCTGAAATATCTCCAAGGATATTGATGTAATCTCTTCTTCACATATCATGAGAGTCACAAACAAGCTATATTTATGATAATATTATCAGTCTCGGATTTCCAAAGGCTTTGAGTTAATCGTTTTTTTTTAATAGTCAAAATATCAATTAATAACTTTTTATACTGCAATGGCACTGTTATTGCAAAAGAGGTGACCTAGGATGAGGAAATGCCAATTGCACTAAGGTTGTTTGATCACCAAACTAGTATTAGAGAAAAGGGCTGTGTTTCACTGGGCAGGCCGGGAGAGTGGGAAGCGCAGATGCCGTGTTCTCATTTTGTCAGGAGTGTTTTCAAGATAGGACTACGGCTAGTGACGTCACGTGCTTCCTGGGACCGGTCACTCCCGTCCTATTGATAGGACCTTCCTTGCATCCTTCGCAAGCTCCAGAATCTGCACCCTGCTCTACCTGTAAACCTTCTGACGCGGCATGTGACAGACCAAGCAGTCTGTGCCCTGGCTCTCTCAATGCGCCTCCTTCCTATCTGCTGTCACCTTTGATCTCCTTTCTTGAAAAAATGGGGTACAGATCTAAACAGAGAATTTTCACCTGAGGAATATCGGATGGCTGAGAAGCACCTAAGTAAATGTTCAACATCCTTAGTCATCAGGGAAATGCAAATCAAAACAACCCTGAGATTTCACTTTACACCGGTCAGAATGGCTAAGATCAAAAACTCAGGAGAAAACAGGCGCTGGCAAGGATGTGGAGAAAGAGATACACTCCTCTACTGCTGGTGGGGTTGCAAGCTGGTGCCACCACTCTGGAAATCAGTCCAGCGGGTCCTCAGAAAACTGGGAATGATACTTCCAGAGGACCCAGTTATACCACTCCTGAGCATATACCCAGAGGACTCCCCAGCATGTAATAAGGATACATGCTCCACTATGTTCATAGCAGCCCTATTTATAATAGCCAGAAGCTGGAAAGAACCCAGATGTCCCTCAATGGAGGAATGGATACAGAAAATGTGGTATATATACACAATGGAGTACTATTCAGCCATTAGAAACAATGAATTCATGAAATTCTTAGACAAATGGGTGGAACTGGAGAACATCATCCTAAGTGAGGTAACCCAGTCTCAAAAGAACACTCATGGTATGCACTCACCAATAAACGGATATTAGCCTAGAAGCTTGGAATACCCAAGACACAATTCACACATCAAATGATGTCCAAGAAGAAGGAAGGAGTGGCCCCTGGTCCTGGAAAGGCTCAGTGCAGCAGTTTAGGGGAATACCAGGACAGGGAAGTGGGAAGGGGTGGATTGGGGAACAGGGTAGAGAAGAGGTCTTATGGGACTTTTGGGGAGGGGGGATCCAGGAAAGGGAAAATCACTTGAAATGTAAATAAAGAATATATCGAATAAAAAAAAGAAAAATGCGGGTGGAATCAAGGAATCATGAATTACTGAGGGGATGGTGAGTTCTGGAAGACACCTTTGTCTTGCTTTTTGCTGCCAATGACATCAAATGGCCTCTGTATTTCCTTCCTTCCTTTTAATATCAAGCGTCCATGTTCTCCAAAGTTTTCTTTTTTAATAGATATTTATTGACATTTCAAATGTTATCCCCTTTCCCAGTCCCCCCCCACACCCCAGGAATCTTTCTATCCCATCTCCCCTCCCCCTGCTTCTATGAGGGTGTTCCCCTACCTCCCCACTCTCACATTCCCTAACCCTGGGGCATCGAGCCTTCACAGGACTAAGGGCCTCTCCTCCCACTGATGCCTGACAAAGCCATCCTCTGCTACATATGCAGCTGGAGCCATGGGTCCCTCCATGTGTTCTCTTGGGTTGGTGGTTTAGTCCCTGGGAGCTCTGGGGGTGGAGTCTGGTTGGTTGATATTGTTGTTCTTCCCATGAGGTTGCAAACCCCTTCAGCTCCTTCAGTCCTTTCTCTAGCTTTTCCATTAGGGACCCTGTGCTCAGTCCAATGGTTGGCTGCAAGTATCTGCCTCTATTTTCCAGGCTCTGACAGAGCCTCTCAGAAGACAGCTATACCAGGCTCCTGTCAGCATGCACTTCTTGGCATCCACAATAGTTGCTGGATTTGGTCACTGTATATGGGATGGATCACCAAGTGGGACAGTCTCTGAATGGCCTTTCCTTCAGTCTCTGTTCCACACTTTGTCTCTGTATTTCCTCCAAAAATTTTGTAAGCAGGAAAAAAAACCCTCCTATTTATTTCTTTTATCATTCACAACACACACACACACACACACACACACACACACACACACACTTTTTTTTGACTGGTGCATTTATATTGTACACATTTATGAGTACAATATAAATATTTGTAATGTTCAAATCAGGGTAAATATAGCTGTCTTCTCAAATAATGATCATTTCTTTATGGTGGCAATATTCGTTTTTAGATTTACACACATGCACATTATAGTACAGTAATTGCTATTCACCCTGCTGTGTGAGAGAATGCCAGAATCTTGTTTTCTTTGTACGATTTAGTATTTATCCATCCACCTTTCTGCTGCTTTCAATATTCTAAAATATCTTTATTTTAGAATAAAGAATTGACAATCTGGTTAAGCCTCTGCTAAACATCTTAGTCTGTTTGGTCTTCATTCCTCACCCCAGTTCTGAGTGCCAGCTTTCTAGTACCTTTACCTTGTTTTTGCTTCCCTGGTACCTGATCTCACTATTACACTATTAATAATATAGATGATGTGGCTTCCCCTTGAAAGGCCCCTCTGGTCTCTCCCTGAGCACACTTCACGATTCTTTAGCTCTTGCCTGTCCAACACTAGCACTAGTCTCTAGCCACATTTTTAGAGCGTCTCAAGCTCGTTTGTAGGTTTTGAAGTTTGGAGCTCTAGTTTATTTTATATATTTCTCATTCTTACTGTGTGCTACCTCATGTATTCGCTCCTTGGAGATGCTTCCTGGGAACATCCCTACGCATAATTAAGCCTTGTTCACTGCTGTCACCTCTTCCTGCTTGGTTTCGGTCAGCTAGTTTAAATTTGCTTTCCTAGTATTTTCTGTCTGCCCTCCCAATACGATTATACATTCTCAAGCCTGGTAATTACCTCTTTCTGGTTTACCACTGTATGCAGGGCACTTGGCATTGTCCTGGAATGTAAATTACTACTTGTGGAATTCATGATTAGAGTTCTAGGCGTGTTTCCTAATTGTATTTCTTCCATAAACATATGTGTGCCATTTGATTGAAGAGTTTGATCCTACTGATTAGTTTTGTCTGAATAAACGAAACAAATGATGCTTCTTACTGCCCAGGTGTTCCTTTTTTTATGTGCTGGATTGAATTTATTTTAAGCCTGGCTCTCATAATGCATTTGATAGAAGACTGCTGAATAAGTAATTTTGTAGACGTTATTGGGATGCAGGAATGATGGCAGGTCCTAGCAAGGATGCCAGTGAGAGAAGCTCATAAACATGGAGGCATCTGGAAATCAGAGTGTGGTCCTCTCTCAGCCCTTTCATCAGCCACATCTAAAGCCTTCAACATTCTTTAACACCATGCATCCTTTAAGGAGAGACCTTTCTAATATTGGAGAACAAAGACAGGTATGACAGAGTCTGTCTTAGTGGCTTTCCCTAGTTTGACTGGAATGTCATTTCCACAAAGCAGAGACCTAGTGGAGATATTAATTCAAGTGGAGGAAGAGAGGAAGTTAGATTTGAGCTGTCAATCTGAGAGATGCCCTTGTAAGACCGAGGATGATAGCATCTTGCCTTTTCAATAGTCTCCCTGGCGTCTGATTTGCATGAGCTGTGAGATAAGATTCACCTCTGTCTCATTTGCAAATCTGGAAACATAAGGGACAGACATCGCGAGGTGCTTGCCAGTAAATCCAGAAACGGTGGCAAGGTTACCCTTCTTTTTGATAGAGATGGGTGTGATGGGCTCACCACCCCTGGGTGGGAAAAAGAACCTGTGAAATTATACATATCTACTTCAAGAAATACGTTTACAGCCACTGAAATCAGTCAGATAAGAAAATTTGCTACCCCTAAGTGAGAGATGCCCGAAGAAAAGTGCCCTTAATAAGTGCATGAAATTTGTATCAAGCAACAAAAGACCAAGCAGCAGATTTGACAGTTGTGACTTCATAATAGTTTTAGGATAGCTACCTAAAATATTTATTTTGTGGTTTTTTTTTCTTCTTTTTCACATGGACTGCTGCTAACTTGACATTCATATCTCGATGTTGAAGAGAATGAAAGTCAATATCTTTATTTTTAGGGAATAGTTTGTCCTTTTAGGGAATAGTTTCCCTATTCTAGGAAACAGAGTGCTCTGTGGATATATAGTGAGTTAGATTTACACAGAGAGAGTGAAATCTACCAAAAGACCAGGCTGGATCTCGCAGGCTGGAAGCTGGTCCAGGGTTCCAGAAGAAGCCATGAGAGGTGTAGGCTTTGCTATGACAAGTCTTGGGAATCAGCGTAGCCAGGGAGCAGCTCCACCTTTAACTACCAACTGAGGCCAGTCAGTCTGGGGTAAGGAAACAGCAATCAATATGACATTTACGTCTGAAAGTTCTGAATGCTGCTTCCCAGAACAGAATGTCAGAGAGAGGGGGAGATGTCTGTGATAATTGGGGCAATGCGGAGCACAACTGATGCCTGTGTTGCTGCTGCTGGGGTTTGGGGGGTCTGTCTCATGCTCCTAAGGGCACCGAGGCAGCGGTGCTGGGTCAGTCTCCTGGACTTCCTGCAACCTTGGGGTTGTTTGGGCTCTGTCGAAGCATTCCTGTGTACACAGTATTGCCGCAGTAAGAGGAAAGCTGGTTCCTGGGAGACTTGGTGGGGGAATAAGAAGCCAGTCAGAGTAAACATCGGACTGATGGAGAAGCAGGCAGGAGGGAGATGACTGGGAACTGAAACCCAGGGTGACAAATGGTGATTTAAAACTGTATGTGGGCTACTACCACAGCCTGACTTTCAACTGCTGGAAACCTTACCCTGAGGCTAGAGCTCCCTTTGCTTCTTCGGTTTCAGGCAAGCTAGATAATTAGTTCCACCTCACTTGCAGCAGCCAGCGCCTCATCAGTGGATTAATAGGAACTAATGTAGTAAGAGGGTACCTCAGTTAGGGTTTTATTGCTGTGAAGAGATGCCATGACCAAGGCAATTCTTAGAAAGGCAGGCAGACGTTTAATTGGCGCTGGCTTAGAGTTTCAGGGCTTCAGTCCGTTATCACCACGGGAGGAAGCAGGGCAGCATACAGTCAGACATGATGCGGGAAGAGCCTGGAGTTCTACATCTTGATCCAAAGGCAACCAGGAAGAGACGGTCTTCTGCAGGCAGCCAGGAGGAGGCTCTAAGTCACACAGGTTAGACTTAAGCATGTATTCGAGACCTCGAAGTCTTGCCCCTACAGTGATACACTTCCTCTAACAAGACCACACCTCCTCCAATATGGCCACACCTCCCAATAGTACCACTTCCCACGGGCCAAGCATATACAAAGTCCACCAGAGAGGAGGACTCTCACAATCACTAGGCGTCCTTAAAGAGGACAAGGGGGAGGCGGCTACATTGTTGCCAAGATTCCCCAGAGCACTAAGCTCCTTAGTTATATAGCCGCTGTCTTACTTTCCCTTTCTATATAACTTTCTATTTCCCTGTTAGTGTTTCCCAAGCTTACCTCCAAATAAATAAATGATGCACCCATGAATCTTTCTCCCTGGGTTTTTTTCCTCTGAGAATCCAAACACAGGCAGTCAAATAATACAAACACAGCCGCTTATAATACCCCAGCACCAGATGATTTCACTCAAACTAGGCACTCCTTGAGATAACTAGGCACTACTTAAGCTAGCTTCAATGAAGAAATCATTGTCAGGCATGAGGAGACTGGCTGGAACCTCAGCCCATTAGAGGCAGAGGTGAGTTCAAGGACAGCCTGATCTACATTGTAAGACCTTGTCTTAAAACCGACAAGGACAACTTTAAAATAGCCAAGATGAATTTCAATAGCGCCTGGCTGAGTGGCAACTGAAAGGAGTTTCATTTAGCTACAGGAAAACAGAATAACGTTTCCATAGCTGAGCTTTGGCTGGAAATTCCTGTTTGTTCCTGTATGTTTTCCCAGTGTCTGCTTCCTACATAACTCCATGCCTCCAGCTCATCTAGTTACCCTTCACTCATTCCTATGCCAAAGCCCCCTGCAGGTCAAGGACTCTGATATTCCTGAAAACGGAGCCAATCCTGAGGTGTATTGAAAGCCCAGTCACTCCTCCATCTACAGTGGTTCAGCAGAGCTATCGGCATACCTGGAGGCTTGTGTACAATCTTCTGGGATGTCTCATTGGCGGCCCCACCCTTTGTTGACTACAGATATGAGTTTATCGATGTCTAGTCTATAACCTGGACACTTTTATGGCATAGAATATAGAGTTAAAATGTTACTTTTTTGGTAATTTGTTATTCTCCTTGTTGATTTGGTTATGTGAATACATTTTTAAAATCTATTTAATTAATGAATTAATTTATTTGCTTTAGAGGGGGGTCTTCCGTGTAGCAAACGTAGGCTGGCATCCATCTCAGGACTCTCCTATCTCAATCTCCTGAGCTGGGATTACACGGATGTGTATTATACCCATTGACGGTTCCATTCTTAAGAAATGTTCTGCGACAATAAGGTTAAGGAGTCATACTGCTTGTTTAGCTTCCTGGAGAGAAAATCTCACTGTCAATCTCTGGCTGGTCTTGAACTGACAATCTTCTTTCCTTAGTGTTGTCATAACAGGAAGGTATAACTCTACATTTAAGCCAACCCATATATATCAACTAATTAAAATGTCCAGGGCTTCCTATTTAACATTCCTCATGCCATTTAATAATAACCAATATACATTTTAAAAACCAAAGTCCATTTCTGCTACTTCCTAAGCTAATCAACCACTCTCGGAGTCTCCATTGACCTGTGAATTACAGAAGTGCTTATGGCAATTGTCTGTGTAAAGAATGGCTTCCCTGACATTATACCAGGTGACCACTCACTCAGGTTCATAGAATTTTTTCCTTGCTTTCTTTTTATTAGTGGTATAACAAAGAGCAAGGAAGCAAAAATTGCTTCCTCGTGGTATAGTTTTTGGAGTTTAGCCTCTCAGAGACAGAGTATGCTTTTCATATTTAAACCAAGAAGGGAAAGGCACCAAGAGTATCAGGGCTTTTCTCTGGCACCCTGAAAAGGACTCTCCAGGGCTCATGGAGACGAAACAAGATAAACTGGCATTTAATGAGAGGAAGTGAAGTGAAGTGAAGGCATCCCATAGTGATTAATTGCTGGTTAGTACATGGCTTCAACCTTTGGACAGAATTCATCTCTGACGGAGGTGAGCGTGCAGCCTCCTTGGCAGAGATCCCTGAGCTCAGGTATGCCCCAAGGCTGCCTTAGACTTCTTCTTGTACAGTAAGGATTTCATTCCATCAGACCATACCTCATGGTCCACGGACCACCTGACACAAAGGTGACTCTCACGCTTAAAGACTGCTCTGCCCCGACCCATATTGGCCTAGGTGGACAGGATGCCCATTTCCTCCATCTCAACAGATGCCAAGACATTCCTGTACCAAGGTGGGGGTTCTAGAAGAAGAGGATGGGGTGAGTCCAGGGACCCCTTAGAGGAGTGATGTTGACAAAAAGCCATGTTTCTACATAGACATGCAGGCGTGCAGCTCCAAGAGGACAGATTGAAATTGTTCTTGGGACAAGAAGGTGCTGACCTCTGATCAGAATGGATAGGTTTAATTCTCTCAACTGAGTGAGTAAGGATTTAATTACTGCTAAATGAACATACAAACAATACCGTCCTGTAGAAAACAAGCTGTGGTTGAACAGACATGACTGCTTGGAATAAGCTTCCTTCTCTAGGGTCAAAACAATCAGGTGTTGGCCTGACCTTGCCACACTTGTTCCTTCCTATTGGCTCCTGCACTCTGGCCTGATTTCAGTTGGCATCTCCATGGATAGTCACGGACATATGCTCTCCTTGCACCTCTTCAGGAACTTTCACCTCTCTTCCCACAAGAGACATTCCTTTAGTTTTTATGGCCAGCAAGGTTACATATCTCTAGCCACACATAATGAGGAAGTCAGTGGTAACAGGAAGAGATGCTTCCCTATGTCTTTGTATTTGAGGGCAAGAAACAACTCTGAGTGAAAACCAGAAGACAGTCATAGAGAAGGAACTGGTTACACAGGTGAGACATGTAAAAGACCATGCATGTGACCCAAAACCAAACGAGCAGAAAATCTTTATCAATCAGTTAAAGAATTGATCATGAATAGTTGGTTGTTTCCCTGATGAAGATACGCAGACATCCAGTAAGTACATAAAAAGATGCTATGTGTTGCTACACACACACACACACACACACACACACACACACACAACACACACACACACACACACATGCACGCACACACACATACACACACACAGGGGAGAGAGAGAGAGAGAGAGAGAGAGAGAGAGAGAGAGAGACATACACACACTTAAGATATGCAAAATTTTAAGGAGGAGGCCTGAGCCCTGAAGAGATGTCTCAATGGATAAAGCATTTGGTTCCCCAAGTGTGAGGACTGTAGTTTGGATTCTCCAGAAATCATGTGAAAGCTGAGCAGGTATCGCAGCAATCTGTAATCTCAGCACTGCAAGGGCAGTTATAGGAGATCCTGGGGCAAGGTGGACAGCCAGATTAACTTGAATTGGTGATCTCTAACTCAATGAATGCATAGCAACTGAGAAATATATTTAGAATCAGTTTATGGGTCTTTAAACTTTCTCTCCCTCCCCCCTCTCCCTCTCCCTCTCTCCCTCTCACTTTCCACCCTCTCTCCTTCTCTCTCTTTTCCTCTCTTCCTCATAATCACACACATGAAAAAATGCACATACACATATATACCACATACATATATATGCACACCCCAAACCTCACAATATAATGCATTGCCCCTCATACCTATAGCTATTATTAAAATGCAAAATAAGAAATATTGGCATTCATACAGAGAAATTAGAATCTATGTTCAATTAGCATGTATGTAAAAATGGCATAGGTATCATAGAAAACACTGTGATAATTCCCTTTTTTAAAAATACTAGAATTATATGGTCCAACAGCATTTGAGAATATACGTGAAAGGATTGAACGAAGGGTCTTAATAGATACTTGTATAATCAGGTTCACAGAAGAATTATTAATAGTAGCTATAAGGAGAAACAACCACGTGTTTATCAAAGAGTAAATGAACAGTATAGGAAGGAATGTATCAATGGAATATTATTTTGCCTAAAATATTCAGGATATTTTTGTACTTGCTACAATATAGATAAGTTGAAATTCTATTATGCTAAGTGAAATGTACTAGTCTGAAAAAGATAAATGCTAAATGATCTTATTATTTGAAAAATCTAGTGTTGTCAAATGCATAGATATGGAAAGTTAAACAGTATTTGGAAGAGTTGGAACTGAGGGAAATTGGGAAACATTGTTCTATCAGTTTTGCAAGATGAAGTATTGTGGAAGTGGGGGTTGGGTATGGGCTTATTGCACAGAGTGTGAATGTACTGAACTCTACGCCTAAAATAGTTGAGAGTAAACACGTTCTGCCACAATTTTTAAAAAGACCTTATGTCTGAGTTTCTATTGTGGTAAAATACTCTGATGAAGTTTAAGAGAGGCAGGAGAGTTTCTTCTGGCTCACAGTTCAAGGTATAACCTGCCATGTTGGGGAAGCCATGGCAATAAGAGCCTGAGGCAGCTGGTACGCCATAGCTAAAGTCAGGAAGCCGAGAATGGTGCAGGCTGCTTCTCAGCCCACTCTCTCCACTTAAACAGTCCAGGATCCCAGCCAAGGGAGTGGTGCCGCCCACAGTGGGGGACAATTCTCATCTCAGTCAATGCAGTCAAGATAATCCCCACAGGCACAGTCAGAGTGCTCTCTCCCAGGTGATTCTAGATTTTGTCAAGTTGAAAATTTGCATTAAACCATAATGACATGCAAACAGGAAAACTATGGAACTTTACATATTTTCCAATTTTGTTCATTGCAATGCTAAATCAGAACGATATCTGAGACTGCAATCTAAGCCAAGAACAAAAAATACGGTTTTTGTGAAACTTTGATTGTATGATCAAGCACTTACCAGGCACTAATTGGTAGAGAAGTGGTTATGTGTGGAACTAAGTCAACTGGAATCTCAGTGGTTCAATATAATAAAAAACTTTATAACTAGGTGTGGTAGGACACATTTTTAATCCCAACACTCAAGAGGTAAGGGCAGGTGAAGCTCTGGGAGGTCAAGGCCAACCTGGTCTACATACTGAGTTTCAAGACAGCCAGGGATACAGAGTGAGACCCTGCCTGAAACCTACCCACCTACTCACCCACCCGCCAACCAACCAACCAACCAACCAACCAACCAACCAACCAACCCTTAACAATTATGCTACATGTTGAGCACAAGTCTGTGGAAGGCTTCTGCTTCATCTACACAATCTCACAGGGACTCTGGTTGATGAGAATTACATCCTCTTTGGGTGTTGGTTTCTCCTCTCATGTGGCTTCTAAGGTGTTTAAAATAGGGGAAGAAAATGAAAAAATTAATTGCATGCTTTTAAATGCTATGCTGAGAGTGACATACATTTGTCACATATAGCCTAAAATTATAGGTTGAATTGTTTTCAGTTAGCTGGCTGGTCAGAGCATCCTTCTGTTCTCCTCTGACAGGACATTCAAGTGCTTCTGTTTCATTCAGTGTTTGACATCAGTGAGCTATGGGTGTATGTAGCTGGGAGCTACAGCAGGTGGTCCCCCTAGGGTACAGGTCAGAGTGTTGGATTTTTAGGCCTTCAAGGCTTGCACCTCTTGTATAGATCTGGAGAATCTTTCCACCACAGGTGTCTGAGGTCCTTGGCCCTGAAGACTTGACACCTTTCTTGCAAGCTTCCAGCAACCAGGCCCTGACGTTTCTCTTCTCTGGCTCTGTATACCTTTCTGTTCTTCTTTAGCATTATTCTCTGCCAGCTCCTGCCTTTGCCCTACCTCCACTGCACTTCTTTTTCCTGCCTTTGTTATTTTGAACTTTCCACCTGCTTCCTCCTCAGTCAAGTGACCAGCCACCTGGCTGCTTTCCTGGGTATTGTCATTCCCAGTTCTTGTAATGCCTCTGCCCTTGGTGCTGATTCTATTTATGCCTTTGGTCTCGGTGCTGATCCTGACTTTGCTCTCAGTGCTGATCCTATGCCTCTGGTCTCAGTGCTGACCTTATGCCTCGGGCATGACTCAGTCAGTGCTAGGATTCCATACATCTGCCACTTCTTTCTTTGAGTTACAAGCTCAGATCACAACACTGGTGTGATCTCAAGATGTGAAACATCTTGAGTGAAAGAAGCCTGTCACTATTCTAATTTTGAAACAATGGGAGAAGCAGGACAGGAGAAACATGATGTGAGCCTGCTTATATAGCTAGAGGAAGAGTGTATGTACCAATTAGAGCTTTTCCTGTTTAACTGAAGCTATAAAGATCTGTGTTTGGCCCAATCACAGACTCTTTAGTAGTGAGCACAGCATCCCCTAGGCTAGGCTAATAGGGAAAGTGCTTTCCCCCACCCCTAATATAGGTGGAAATGGTTTTACAGGCATCTAGAGTTAATTGAGGATTATGATAGTAAAAAGTTTAGTACAGACTATTGCAAACAGCCCTGACTGAGGCTATGTCTTCAGCTGAAACTCCAGGAGGCAGGCCAACCAGCTGATACTGCATAGTTTTCTCAAGATGCCTATGGAGTGTTCACGAAAGTCAATGCTGGCATAAAGGCTGTTTGATTGACAGTTCTTTTCAAGACACCTAGGACAGTAAGACAGAGTTCAGCAGCTGCCAATTAGGGAGTAAAGTTGCTCTGTGCCCATCATCTTTGCTTGTTTGCCAGGAAATGGCCATCACAAGGAGTCACTGAAATTAAAAATTATTAGCACCAATACTGACTTTAACAGTGCTTACTCATGCCTGGTGCCTCAGGGAGAGGGATGTCAGTTTAGCTGTAGATTTTGCAAAAAGTGCATTCTCCCTGGATGCTTAGGCAGAGGGAAATGAAATGGAAGTTGGTTATGCATAACATCGCTTCAACCACAAGGAACATTGCTAAATGCCAGAAATTAATAGAATAACCTAATGCAAGTCACAAACATTAACAAATAATTAAAGCAGTGGCAAAGCTACAGTTTATTCCACTTTTAGCACTCTGAGTGGTCAATGCCAATACTTATCAATGTTTATTTTCTTTAACCAACATATCAGAGACCAGATCAAACAAGAGTAGAGAAGGTACGAACATGTTGGTCTTGTTTATAAAAAGATACAGTGATGGAATTCTTTAATTTTGTCACTTATCCAACATGAATGTTCTGATTCTCAGGGCCTGTGATACTTTTCTTGCACTGCTTTGTCCCTGGTACATTTCACACATGGACATCACAGAATACAGTGGATAGGTTGCCATTGGCAGTTGTATGAAAGATAACAAAAATGTGTGCTTCTCAATATAAATCATAATACTGAATTAGCCTGAAAAGGCATTTCTAGAGGAACTTGATCTAATAGTCTCTGAATGTAATTTTCCTGGTTGTTCAACTTGATTTAGGGAGAGAGCTTGGAGGGCTGAAGGGAATGAATATTTAGCAAGCCTTCCTTTTCCTGTCTCTTTGAGTTGTCTCAGTTGGAATGGGCATGCTGGCTTCAACTTAAACCTTATCTCAAATCTTGTTTTGAGAACTTGGGATTTGTGTGTGTGTGCACGCGTGCGTATTTGTTTGTTTATTATTTATTTACTAAAGATTTATTTTGTTTTAAATTATATGTAAATGTGTGTCTCTGTGTGAATATTGTAAATGCGAATTCTGATGCCTTTAGAGTCTAGAAGAGCATGTCAAATGCTCCTGGAGTTATAGGATGTCCTGGGTCCTCTGCAAGAACAGGCAGTGTTCTCAATCGCCACAGCTTCTCTTTGACCCCTGCTGCTTATGTTTTCAGTGTGCTTCATTAGTGCCTCACTTTCAGCCAATGGCAAAAGATTTTGGGGTGTATGTATGATTTTGCTTCTTCTGCCACTTCCTTGGAATTTTCATCCTTTTAGAAATCAGCAGTACTAAGCATTTACTGTTAGAATATACTAACTCTGCTTCCCAAAGAGAGTATTGCAAAGGTAGTTCAAAACTTGTGTCTAGAAGTCACTAGTTATTATTAATGAGTCTCTTGATACAGTGCTTGACACACATGTATAAAAACCCAAGTTCTATTCCCAAAATCCAAGCAACAAAGTCAGGCATGATGGTGTGTGCCTGTAATCCCAGAGCTAATGGAAGTGGAGGCAGAGATCCCTGGGACTTTTTGGCCAGTCAGTCCAGATGAATAAGTGAACTCCTGGGTTGGTGAGACTATAATTTTAAAAACTAGGTAGAGAGGAGTTGAAGAAGGTATCCTAAGACCTTTGGTCTTACATGCAAGCACATACATGTGCACATGCCCATATGTCCAAGTACATATATGTATACAAAAGAAAAACCATTCTCTAGGAATATTTGAGGAAAGGTACATTCAAAGGCATATTAATTGAATACATAAACTTTTGGCTTTCATAAAGATAATGAACAAAGATAATGACTACTTTTATAAAAGAATTAACAAATAGTAATTATTATACTTGGATCCCATTTTAAAGAACCCATACATTATTCATTAATTAGATTAAATTCTGTTGTAAATATTTGAAAACACTTCCTTTATTCTTAAATTTAAATGCTCTTTTAAATACTACATAATGAGTGCATATAATATTTCACAGTTACTTACAGCCTGAATTCTGTATACATGAGAAAAGTCAGTGATTACTGATTTAGAGAATTAAGGATTAAATGTACTAAAAACATTCTTGAGCCAGAACATTACTCAGACTCTGTGCATTTGTGTTTCCAAGCAGATTTTTCAATATTCATGTACAACTTATCTTGGATCATTGAGTAACTTCTAGGTACTTTATTGCATTGATCACCTTTGGAGACTAGATGAACTAGAGTCCAGCATTTGGAAAGAAAATATTATTTCTATTTATTGGGTTGAATCCTCTGCTTCAATTGGCATATATTCTCATTTTCCACTGGATGTTATGAGCAAAGCCCTGAAGTTATTGCCTAGCAGGGAAATGGATAGTGAAGAAATGGAGCCAGAACATGTGTTAGAGTAGGGTGTACTCTCCACAAACACTAAGTTCTGGCTTAGTTGTAAATGCTTCCTGTGCTGTTCCAGCTTAACTTCAGACTTGAACTTTGCAGACCCTGGGCTGTTTTTGTTCTTTACCTGAGGTGAGGAACGTGAGCTGAATTATTTGTGTTCCCAGAGAACCAAAGGAAAGCTGACATTAGCACGGTCCCCAAAAGTTCACAAAGATTAATGTGCTGCTGAATTATTTAAAAGATCGACCATTCTTTATCTTATCCATATGCATTGCTCAGTTATTCAGCTTTCTTTGAGCAGTTATGATGTGAAGAGACTGTTTTTAGATAAGGTTAAAAATCATCTCTGGAGCTAGATAAAACATCTTTTTTTATTGGATATATTATTTATTTACATTTCATTTCCCTTTTCCTGGTTCCCCGCCCCCCAAAGATCCCATATGCCCTTTTCCCTCCCCCTGTTTCCCCATCGACCCCTTCCCACTTCCCTGTTCTGGTATTCCCCTACACTGATGCATTGACCTTTCCAGAACCAGAGTCCACTCCTTCCTTCTTCTCGGACATCATTTGGTATGTGGATTGTGTCTTTGGTGTTCCAAGACTCTAGGCTAATATCCACTTATCAGTGAGTGCATACCATGGGTATTCTTTTGAGATTGGGTTACCTCACTTAGTATGATGTTCTCCAGCTCCATCCATTTGTCCAAGAATTTCATGAATTCATTGTTTCTAATGGCTGAATAGTACTCCATTTTGTATATATACCACATTTTTTGTATCCATTCCTCTGTTGAGGTACTTCTGGGTTCTTTCCAGCTTCTCGCTATTATAAATAAGGCTGCTATGAACATAATGGAGCATGTATCATTATTACATGCTGGGGAATCTTCTGGGTATTTGCCCAGGAATGGTATGGCAGGGTCCTCTGGAAGTATCAAGTCCAGTTTTCTGAGGAACTGCCAGACTGATTTGCAGAGTGGTTGTACCAGCTTGCAATCCCACCAGTAGTGTAGGAGTGTTCCTCTTTCTCCACATCCTCGCCAACACCTGCTGTTTCCTGAGTTTTTAATCTTAGCCATTCTGACTGGTGTGAGGTAAAATCTCAGGGGTGTTTTGATTTGCATTTCCCCAATGACTAATGATGCTGAACATTTCTTAAGGTGCTTCTCATCCACCTGAAGTTCTTCAGGTAAAAAGTCTCTGTTTAGCTCTGTACCCCATTTTTTGATAGGGTTATTTGGTTTTCTGGTGTCTAACTTCTTGAGTTCTTTGTCTACATGGGGTATTAGCCCTCTGTCAGATGTAGGGTTGGTGAAGATCTTTTCCCAATTTGTTGGTTGCCAATTTGTCCTTTTGACAGTGTCTTTTGCCTTACAGAAACTTTGTAATTTTATGAGGTCCAATTTGTCTTTTCTTGATCTTAGAGCATAAACTATTGATGTTCTGTTCAGGAACTTTTCCCCTGAGCCAATGTCCTCAAGGATCTTCCCCAATTTCTTTTCTATTAGTTTTAGTGTGTCTGGATTTATGTGGAGGTCCTTGATCCACTTGGAGTTGAGCTTAGTATAAGGAGATAAGAGTGGATCATTTCTCATTCTTCTGTATGTTGACCTCCAGTTGAGCCAGCACCATTTGTTGAAAAGGCAATCTTTTCCATTGATCCACCTCCCTGTCACTGTACCAATACCATGTAGTTTTTAACACTACTGATCTGTAGTATTGCTTGAGGTCCGGGATACTGATTCTCCCAGAAGTTCTTTTACTGTTGATAATAGTTTTAGCTACTGGGATTTTGTTATTCCAGATGAATTTGAGAATTGCTCTTTCTAACACTATGATGAACTGAGTTGGGATTTTGATGGGGATTGCATTGAATCTGTATATTGCTTTTGGCAAGATTGCCATTTTAACTATATTAATCCTGCCAACCCACGAGCATGGAAGATTTTTTCATTTTCTGAGGTCTTCTTCTATTTCATTCTTCAGAGACCTTAAGTTCTTGTCAGACAAATCTTTCATTTGTTTGGTTAGAGTCTCACCAAGATACTTTATATTGCTTGTGGCTATTGTGAAGGGTGTCATTTCCCAAATTTCTTTCTCAGCCTGCTTATCCTTTGAGTATAGGAAGGCTACTTATTTGCTTGAGTTGATTTTATAACCAGCCACTTTGCTGAAGTTGTTTATCAGCTGTAGGAGTTCTCTGGTGGAGTTTTTTGGGTCGCTTAAGTATACTATCATATCATCTGTGAATAGTGATAGTTTGACTTCTTCCTTTCCAATTTATATCCCTTTGACTTCCTTATGTTGTCTAATTGCTCTAGCTAGTACCTCAAGTACTATATTGAAAAGCTATGGTGAGAGAGGGCAGCCTTGTCTAGTCCCTGATTTTAGTGGGATTGCTTCAAATTTCTCTCCATTTACTTTGATGTTGGCTACTGGTCTGCTGTAAATTGCTTTTATTATGTTTAGTTATGGGCCTGATCTTTCCAAGACTTTTAGCATGAAAGGATGCTGAGTTTTGTCAAATGCCTTTTCAGCATTTAATGAGATGACCATATGGTCTTTTTCTTTGAGTTTGTTTATGTAGTGGATTACATTGATGGATTTCTGTATATTGAACCATCCCTGCATCCCTGGGATGAAGCCAACTTGATCATGGTGAATGATCATTTTGATGTGTTCTTGGATTCGGTTGGCAAGAATTTTATTGAGTATTTTTGCATCGATATTCATAAGGGAGATTGGTCTGAAGTTCTCTTTCTTAGTTGGAGCTTTGTGTGGTTTTGGTATCGGCGAAATTGTGGCTTCATAGAATGAGTTTGGTAGTGTTCCTTCTGTTTCTATTTTGTGGAATAATTTGAAGAGTATTTGTATTAGGTCTTCTTTGAAGGTCTGATAGAATTCTTCACTAAAACCATCTGGTCCTGTGCTTTTTTTGGTTGTAAGAATTTCTGTGACCCCTTCTAGTTCTTTGGGGTTTATGGGCCTGTTTAGATGATCTATTTGATCCTGATTTAATTTTGGTATTTGGTATCTATCTAGGAAATTGTCCCTTTCCCAGATTCTCCAGTTGTGTTGCGTATAGGATTTTGTAGTAGGATCTGATGATTTTTTGAATTTCCTCAGTTTCTGTTGTTATATCTCCCTTTTCATTTCTAATTTTGTTAATTTAGATACTGTGCCCTTTGGTTAGTCTGGCTAAGGGTTTATCTATCTTGTTGATTTTCTCAAAGAACCAGCTCCTGGTTTTGTTGATTCTTTGTATGTTTCTCTTTGTTTCAACTTGATTGATTTTGATCAAGCCCTGAGTTTGATGATTTCCTGTCTCCTACTCCTCCTGGGTGAATTAGTTTCTTTTTGTTCCAGAGCTTTCAGGTGTCCTGTTAAGTTGCTAGTATATGCTCTCTCCTGTTTTTTTTTTTTTTTTTTTTTTTTTTGGAGGCACTCAGGGCTATGAGTTTTCCTCTTAGCACTGCTTTTATTGTGTCCTATAGATTGGGGTATGTTGTGCCTTCATTTTCATTAAATTCTAAAAAGTCTTTGATTTCTTTCTTTATTTCTTCCTTGACTAAGGTATCATTGAGTAGAATATTGTTCAGCCTCCAAGTGTATGTGGACTTTCTGTTGTTTTTCTTCCCATTGAAGACCACTCTTACTCCGTAGTGATCTGATAGGAGGCATGGGATTAGTTTGATCTTCTTATATTTGTTGAGGTCTGTCTTGTGACTAATTATATGGTCGATTTTGGAGAAGGTACCATGAGGTGCTGAGAAAAAGGTATATTCTTTTGCTTTAGGATGAAATGTTCTATATATATATCTGTTAAATCCAATTGGTCCAAAGCTTCAATAAGTTTCCTTGTGTCCCTGTTTAGTTTCTGTTTTCCTGATTGGTCCATTGAGGATGGTGAAGTGTTGAGGTCTTTATTATTGTGTTAGGTGCAATGTGTGCTTTGAGCTTTAGTAAAGTTTCTTTTATGAATGAGGGTGCCCTAGCATTTGGAGCATAGATGTTCAGAATTGTGAGTTCTTCTTGGTGGATTTTTCCTTTCACCAGCAAGAAGTGACCTTCTGCGTCTCTTTTGATGACTTTAGGTTGAAAGTCAATTTTATCTGATACTAGAATGGCTATTCCAGCTCGTTTCCTGAGACCATTTGCTTGTAAAATTGTCTTCCAGCTTTTTACTCTAAGGTAGTGTTTGTCGTTGACTCTGAGGTGTGTTTCCTGTATGCAGCAAAATGTAGGGTCCTGTTTCTGTATCCAGTCTTTTCAGTCTATGTTTTTTTATTGGGGAATTGAGTCCATTGATGTTAAGAGATATTAAGTTATAGTGATTATTTCTTCCTGTCATTTTTTTATGTTATTTTTGTTTTTGAGTGGTTATCTTCTTTTGAGTTTGATGGAAGAAGGTTACTATCTTGCTTTTTCCAGGGTGTAGTTTCCCTCCTTGTATTGGAGTTTTCCTCCTATTATCTTTTGTAGGGCTGGGTTAGTGGAAAGATATTGTGTAAATTTGGTCTTGTCATGGAATATTTTGATTTGTCCATTTTTGTTGATTGAGAGTTTTGCTGGGTATAGTAATCTTGGCTGACATTTGTGTTCTCTTAGAGTCTGCATGAGATCTGCCCAGGATCTTCTAGCTTTCATGGTCTCTGGTGAGAAGTCTGGTGTGATTCTGATAGGTCTTCCTTTATATGTTACTTGGCCTTTTTCTCTTACTGCCCTTAATATTCTTTCTTTGTTTAGTACATTTGGGTTTTGATTATTATGTGACAGGAGGTATTTCTGTTCTGGTCCAGTCTATTTGGAGTTATGTAGGCTTCTTGTATATTCATGGGCATCTCTCTCTTTAGGTTAGGGAAGTTTTCTTCCATAATTTTGTAGAAGATATTTGCTGGCCCTTTAAATTGTAGATCTTCACTCTCATCTATCCCTATAATTTTTAGGTTTGGTCTTCTCATTGTGTCCTGGATTTCCTGGATGTTTTGGGTTACAAGCATTTTGCATTTTGCATTTTCTTTGACTGTGGAGTCAATGGTATCTATGGTATCTTCAGCATCTGAGATTCTTACTTCTATCTCTTGTATTCTGTTGTTGATATTTGCATCTACGACCCCTGATTTTTTCCCAAGGTTTTCTATCTCCAAAGCTGTCTCCCTTTGTGATTTCTTAGTTTCTACCTCTGTTTTTAGATCCTGAATGGTTTTGCTCAGTTCCTTCACTTGTTTGTGTTTTCCTGCAATTCTTTAATAAGAGTTTTTTTGTGTTTCTTCTTTCATGACTTCTGCATGTTGACTCAATTTCTCCTGCATTTCTTTAAGTGATTTTTTTCCTTTCCTCTTTATTGGCTTCTGTCTGTTGATCCATATTCTCCTGGAATTCTTTAAGTGATTTTTGTGTTTCCATTGTAATGGTTTCTAACCTATTTATGTTCCCCCTGCATTTCTTTAAGAGATTTGTTTATGTCTTTTTTGTGTTCTTCTAGCAGCATCATGACCAGTGCTTTTAAATCCAAATCTTGTTTTTCTGGTGTGTTAGGGTATCCAGGACTTGCTGTGGTTGGAGAATTGGATTCAGATGCTGCCATATTGCCTTGATTTCTGTTAGTAAAGTTCCTTTGTTTGCCTTTTGCCATCTGTTTATCACTGGAGTTAGTTGGTCTTGTTGTTACTGGTTGGTGTTTGAAACTCCTGTGAGCCTGGCATTTGGCACTGCTGGCACAGATGGTGTCCATGCTCCTGAGGTGGAAACCAGAAGGTTTCCACTACTGGGCTCCGAATTACCTCCTCAGCTCTGCTGGTCTGGACCCAAGTCTCCTCCTGGCTTGCTGCTGGGTGTGCAACTGGCCTCCTGCTGTCTCCTCCTGGCCTGCCTAGATGCCAGCTCTTAAGAATCAGTTCTTTATTTCCACCGATCTGGGCTTGTCTGTTGGTTCTTTATGGTGACCTGGGCTCCTCTGTTGGTTCTCTATGGTGACCTGGTCAGGCTACCAGTTCCAAGACGGTGGTGGGTCTCCGGGCTCTGTCTAACCGTGGGATTCCCTGCAGGACCGGAACTTCCCTGGCTGGACTGCTGGAACCTAGATGGTGATGCTCTCAGTCCACAGGTCTCTGTCTGGTTAGCTGTCTGTGGTGCCCCAAGGCAAGATTGCGGCCTCCACTGTAAGCCGGGCACAGACCCCTGAGCGAGTTGGTGCCCAAGCAGGTTGGCGTACAGATAGCCCCTGAACTGATCAGGCTCTGGGTGCAGGCAAGAGCCTGACAGGATAGTTGATGTTAGACTTGTACTGTGTCTGCGCACCTGGCCCCAGTTTCCAGCTGTCTGCTGATAAAA
Source organism: Apodemus agrarius (assembly GCA_964023405.1). Classification (NCBI taxonomy): domain Eukaryota; kingdom Metazoa; phylum Chordata; class Mammalia; order Rodentia; family Muridae; genus Apodemus; species Apodemus agrarius. The sequence continues at coordinate 76,968,875 of OZ030015.1, forward strand.
TATCTTTTGAGGGACTAGAATCAGCCTTAAAAAGTACTCCTTACCTTTGTGCTGATGTGGCAAGATGGTCTCAAAGAAAGTTTGGCCTGTGCCAATGTTGGGTGAGAGGCTACTTGTCAATGTCAGTCACCAGGTAAGTAAAAGCAGGATGGAGAAAAATGAAGATCTATTCTTCAAGATAAGTTTGCTGAATTGATATTATAGTCCCATGTTCTAACAGGGTGCTGGCTGTATCTTTGCTTGTTGTTGAATCTTTGTTCATGCATTCAGTTAAACTAAAGTCAAACTACATTGGTTTATACTCTTTCATGGATACCCATGGAAATCTGGGCTTGTGTGAAGTAAATTACATGGCTTGTTCTCAACCTCTCAGAGATAACTTTCATAGGAAACATCCCCGATTTATTACAAAGTCCTGGTTTTTGTGATATCCTTTGTTACCACCATGGTCTGCTGTAGCTTCTGAAACTCTGGTATGCAGAAAACACTTAAACCCAGGAATAGAAAATGACTATCTTTTCATCTTGGAGATAACCTAGGATTAGCTTTACTTCTTATTTTAGATTTCTCTAGAGGGGCAGAAATAAGATAATACACATGTACTGAAAGTATATTTAATAGATTGGCTTGCATTATACAGTCTGGGTAGTCCCAAAATGGCTGTATTCACTGGAGAAGCTGAAGACTGTAGCATCTCATTCCACCTGGATGGAGGATTCCAGATGAGCCAGTGGCCTTCAGTCTACACTGGAAGGCTGAAGAAGTTCAGTTCTATCAGTAGCAGCGATAGTGGCAGTGAGTTAAACGAACGCAGGGACAGGGTAGGTGAACTCACCAGAGAGATGTGATGACAAGCAGGCAAAAAGCCAAAGCATTTCATTCACACCCCATAGATATATCCTATGCCTATCTCTTAGTTGATTCTGGATCATACAAAGCTGACAACCATGATTAACCTATGCATCTCTAGACTCACAGATGGAAAAAGACAGGTATAAAAAGAAACTGATGAGTGGATGTAGTCTCTGGCAAGGTGAGAGGTTCAAGAATTTTGCTTGGGGAGAGCTATTGGTGACAGGTTTCTTCAAGGAATCTGATAATGAGCTGAGCTTTTGACCTAACTTCTAGTCCTATGCTTTGCTATAAAGCATATTGGGAAGAGAGCTGCATTATCTAAAAAATTATGGTCTCTGGGGGGATTGAGAATTTGCTCAACACAGCTCTACGCTCAGCTAATGGTAGGGTGATGAGGACTCAGTTGAGTCCTTCTGGAAAGACTTTCCGGTGCCTTAAAGGCACTCTAGAAAGATAGGAAATTACAAGCAAAGTTGCGAATGTTAAGACTATTTCATTTCTGGGGGTTCAGGTGAGGGGAGTATGAGTTTGGAAAAATAAGTAATAGCCAGATCATTGTGAGTTTGCTTTTCATATCAATTGGCAACTTGAATCTTATTCTGTTGATGGAGTCTGAAAAGGGAAGCCACTTGTTTAGACTGCAGATGCATTCAATAGCAGTCAAGAGTTCAAGTTTTCTTGGGGACTTGGGGGCTCTGGAATGTGCTAGGGGAGATCTGGTGAAGGCTTGGCTGACAAAGTCACAGGGACTTTGCTTTGACAAAGTCTTCCAGTGAGCGCAGATTAACATTTAAAAAAATTCAAATAGAAAGTCACAGGAAGTTATGAAAATCATATACAAGGGATCTGTGTACCTCTCACTGTTCTTCTAATGATGATGTTTTATACAAATAAGACAACTCCTAGAAATCAGTGTTGAGATAATTCACAGATCTTATGCAGCGTGTATCAGCTGATAGGCACTTTGTGTTTGTGTGTGTGTGAGTGTGCGCACGCACACACATGCATGCACGTTTTACTTATTCATTTACTTTTGATTCTCAAGACAGGGTTTCTCTGCCCTGGAAAATACATAGTTGTTCAATTTGATCAAGTCCAATGCAACAAAGGTCTCACCGTGTGCTTGTGGCTATTTCCTATGTCATGTGAATATTCTACCTCTCTCTTCTCTCAGGTTGAGAAATCTAATTTGGTGAGAAGAAGAGCATAGAATTTAGAGCAGAGAGAGGTGAAGTAAAGCCTGGCTCCATCCGTTGCATCTTAAGCAGGTCCAACGATCCCCTGTCATCAGTTTCATCACCTACATTCACCTGCTAAATTCATGAAGAACATCCAGTGCAATGGCAGCTCTATCACAGGTCCTTGAGTACCAGGGTGGGATGGCCAAACCATTCCTTCTGGAACTCTCATGGTCACTTTTTAATTGAAAGTCAGTTAAGATTTTGAATTAGAAACTAGTATACCAAGTTCTTGTTCTTATGCACAGATGCACTCTATGAGTGACCAACAATTCTCTCTCTGTCTCTCTCCCTTCATATGTCTCCATTCTATTTTTTAGCCTATTATTTATTTTCAGTTCTTTGAATCAGAATGCCCAGAGAAAGACCACGAGGACCAACTACTTCCATATCCCGTATCACTTTGTCTTGTCTTTATAGTTCATGTATGTTATATGTACATGCGTGTGTTATATGTACATGTGTGAAGGTCAGAGACAAACGTTGGATATTGTTTCTAGCTTTCTACCTCCTTTGAGATTGGGTCTCTTCTTGTCTGCCACTGCATATGCCAGGTTAGCAAGTCTGCAAGCTTTTAGGGTTTCTCTTGTTACAACCTCTCATGTCACCCCAGGAGAGATGGGATTACAGATGGACACGGGCAGGTCTGCTTTATGAGGATTCTTGGGATTTGGATTCTGATACTCATGCTTTCATGGCAAGCATTTTATCCACTGAGCCATCTTCCCAGACCTCTGTCTTCTCTGCCACCAAAGTGTTCTCCCCATGTATTTACATGCCTGGATGTTTAAGACAGCTGGACTTGATTCACATTAAATTAGTCATTTTCCCAATATGATCTATATAACACTCAAAAATTCTGCCACTTTATTTGGGAAGGAATGGCTAAATGAAGTAGATTTCTCTACTGTTGGAGTTTACAAGGGTGCTTGAAGCAAGTGGTATGAAATTTGGCATTTTTTTTTTAGCAGAATTTTATCTTAGACCAAGTCACAAGATTAGTGTGAGTCACGCACTGATCTACTTTTGGAGATAACAGATGATCTGAGATTGTGCCAAGTGATAACTTATTCCCAAATGACTGGGTCTAGAGATTTGCAGTAAGTATTTATTTGAAGAAATATAAAGGAATTTTACAAACACATTGCGATAGTACTTAGAAGAGATGAAAATACTAAATGGATTTCTCATTCAAGATTATAGTTTTAATGTGTGTTTATGAAGTATCAACTAGGAGAGAAACTCCCTAGTCTTTCAAAGTATTGATCTTTCCTAAGTAACTGATGTAATTATAGTTTAAAGGTACATATGATCTCAATTTGGGCCTGTCACTGGACCTCCTTTCTCTCATGCTCTTCTCCATTTTTGTCCCTGCAGTTCCTTCAGACATGAACAATTCTGGGCCAGGGCTTTTGACTATGGGAAGGCAACCCCACCCCTCCACTTAATGTCCTGTCCCTCTACTGGAGGTGGGCTCTACAAGTTCCCTTTCAACACTATAGAACACTTTATCCAAAGGTCCCTTTCTTTGAGTCCTGTGAATCTCTCACCTCCCAGGTCTCCAGTATATTCTAGAGGGTCGCCCCACCTCCTACCTCCAGAGATTGCCTGTTTCTATTCTTTCTGCTGGCCCTCAGGGCTTCAGTCCTGTTTTCTCACCCCAATACCTGTTCATGTTTCCCCTGTCCCCTTCCTGTCCCCTCTTCAACCCAGGTCCCTCCTTCCCTTTGTACCCCGAGACTGCTTTTTTCTCCCTCCTAAGTGGGAGTGAGGAATCCTCTCTTGGGTTCTTTGGCTTGTTAACCTTCATGAGTCCTGTTGGTTGAATCCTGGGTATTCTGTACGTTTTTGGCTAATATCTATTTATTAGTGAGTACATACCATCCATGTCCTTTTGGGTATGGGTTACCTCACTCAAAATAATATTTTCTAGTTCCATCCATTTGCCTGCAAAACTCATGATGTCCTCATTCTTAACAGCTGAATAGTGTTTCATTGTGCAAATGAACCACACTTTTCTGTATCCATTGTGGGACATCTGGGTTGTTTATAGTTTCTGGCTATTACAAATAAGATCACTATGAACATAGTGGAACAAATGCCCTTGTGGCATGGTGGGGCATCATTTGGTTATATGCCCAAGAAAGAGTGGTATAGCTGGGTCTTTTCTGAGGAACCTCTAAATTGATTTCCAGAGTGGTTGTACTAGTTTGCAATCCCACCAGCAATGGAGGAATGTTCTTTCTTCACATCCTCATCAGCATGTGATGTCACCTGAGTTTTTTTCCCCCCACTGTATTTTTTTTTCTTCTTCGAGACAGCGTTTCTCTGTGTAGTCCTGGCTGTCCTGGAACTTACTCTGTAGACCAGGCTGGCCTCGAACTCAGAAATCTGCCTGCCTCTGCCTCCCAAGTGCTGGGATTACAGGCCTGCGCCACCACGCCTGGCGTCACCTGAGTTTTTATCTTAGCCATTTTGATTGGTGTAAGGTGGAATCTCAGGGTCGTATTAATTTGCATTTCCCTGGTCACTAAGGACTTTGAACATTTCTTTAAGTGCTTCTTGGCCCTTCAAGATTCGTCTGTTGTGAATTCTCTGTTTAGTTCTATACCCCATTTTTTGATTGGGTTGTTTGGTTTTTTGGTGGTTAACTTCTTGAGTTCTTTATGTATTTTGGATATTAGCCCTCTATTGGATGTAGGGTTAGTGAAGTTTTTTTTTTTTTCCCCAATCTGTAGGTTACCAATTTGTCTTATTGACTATGTCCTTTGCCTTATAGAATCTTTCCAGTTTCACTCAGTCCCATTTATCAATTCTTGATCTTAGAACCTGAGCCATTGGAGTTCCGTTTAGGACATTTCCCCTGTGCCAATGGGGCTCTGACACTGTTACTGATGCTGTGGTGTGCTTGCAGACAGGAGCCTAGAATGACTGCCCTCTGAGAGGCCTAACAAGCAGCTGAAAGAGTCAGCTAACCAATGGACAGAAGCTGGGGACCCCTGAGGTTGAATTGGGGAAAAGCTGGAAGAAGCTGAGAAAGGTGACCCCCATGGGAACGACCAGCAGTCTCAACGGACCTGGATGCCTGAGATCTCTCAGACCCTGAGACACCAACCAGGCAGCATACACCAGCTGATATGAGGCTCTCTGACACATATACAGTAGAGGACTGCCTCATCTGGCCTCAGTTACAGAAGATGCACCTACCTCTTGAGAGACCTGAGGCCCCAGGGAGTAGGGAGGCCTGGTGGTGTGGGGGTGGGGACATCCTCTTGTAGATGGGGTGGAGGGGAGGAGGAATGGAATGGGGAGCCATGGGAGGGGGGCAGTCTGGCAGGGGTAGGATGTCTGGACTGTAAAAAAGGATTAAAGAATAAAATAAAAAGAAAGCACAAAAGGTACATATGACATTTCTTAAAATATACCTTATTCTGAGCTGAAAGTACTTGAAGAGGTTATTTCCACTATTTTGATGCTTTCCTTTTGGCATATTAGATCAAATAAACTTCTTTACTTTAAGCATTTAAAATAGTTCTGGAAATTATATCTAAATCAGTATAACTTGAAATGCATTAGATGAAGTTAGATAAACTCAGAGTACTTTCCTTGGTTTACCAGAATGCCAACTAGAATGAGGCTGCACTATTTAAATTTGTTCATGAGCTTATTGTTACAGTTTAATTCTTATGAGTGTGATATCTATAATGATTCATCCACAAAAGACATTCTGGAAAGCTTCTTTTCAGACAAGTCTCGGTAAGCATTGGGCTTAGCCATTCAGGTATTCTGAAGTTAAAGACTCCATCATCAATTGGTATGATAAGACATCCGATAGAGGGCTAATATCCAATATATACAAAGAACTCAAGAAGTTAGACCCCAGAAAACCAAATAACCCTATCCAAAAGTGGGGTACAGAGCTAAACAAAGACTTTTCACCTGAAGAAATTCAGATGGCTGAGAAACACCTTAAAAAATGTTCAACATCATTAGTCATTAGGGAAATGCAAATCAAAACAACCCTGAGGTTTCACCTCACACCAGTCAGAATGGCTAAGATCAAAAACTCAGAAGACATCAGGTGTTGGAGAGGATGTGGAGAAAGAGGAACACTCCTCCACTGCTGGTGGGACTGCAAGCTGGTACAACCACTCTGGAATCAGTCTGGCGGTTCCTCAGAAAACTGGACATGATACTTCCGGAAGACCCAGCCATACCACTCCTGGGCATATACCCAGAAGACTCCCCAGCATTCAATAAGGATACATGCTCCACTATGTTCATAGCAGCCTTATTTATAATAGCCAGAAGCTGGAAAGAACCCAGATGTTCCTCAACGGAGGAATGGATACAAAAAATTTGGTATATATACACAATGGAGTACTATTCAGCTACTAGAAACAATGAATTCATGAAATTCTTAGAGAAATGGATGGAGTTGGAGAATGTCATACTAAGTGAGGTAACCCAGACTCAAAAGAATACCCATGGTATGCAGTCACTGATAAGTGGATATTAGCCTAGAATCTTGGAACACCAAAGACACAATTCACGTACCAAATGATGTCTGACAAGAAGAAAGGAGTGGACACTGGGGCTGGAAAGGATCAAAGCATCAGTGTAGGGGAATACAAGAACAGGGAAGAGGGAAGAGGTGGAAGAGGGAGCAGGGGGAGGGAAAAGGGCATGTGGGACGTTTGGGGGATGGGGAACCAGAAAAAGGGAAATGAATTGTAAATATAGAATATATCCAATAAAAAAAGGAAAAAAATTAAAAAAAAAGATATGTGAACTTCTAATGGATTACTCATTTCCAGTCACAGTGACTTCAGAACTATTCGACATGATTTATGTCTTACTCTTCATCCCTTCTTCAGCTATTCTGGTCTTTGCAGCCCCAAGAATCACACTCATTGACACCATTCACCATCATACAAATGTGTGTGTGTTCAGGTAGATCTGTGTTTTCGTTGTGATGAACCCTTATGCTTGTTTTGTTTAGCAGATCTTGACAGGACAACACATGCTTTTCAACTCAAGAACAGACTGAACCTTTTATTTATTGTTTATTCTTTTCTTACTATCATCTATTTTTCTTTTCCTTTTCCTTTCCTCCCTTCTTTTGCTGCTCCACTTACATATTTTTCTCCTCTGTCCTTTTAAAATAACACCTATTCTTTTTTCATTTTTATTCTATTAGATATTTGCTTTATTTACATTTCAAATGGGATCCTTTCTTTGTTACCCCTCTGAAACCCTCCCATCCAATTCCCCCTCCCCTTGCTTACCAACCTCCCCTTCCACTTTCCTGACCTGGCATTCCCCTATACTGGGGCAGTGAGCCTTCACAGGACCAATGGCCTCTCCTCTCATTGATGTCTGAAAAGGCCATCCTCTGTTACATATGTAGCTGGAGCCATGGGTCCCTCTATGTGTACTCTTTGGTTGGTAGTTTAGTCCATGAGAGCTCTGGGGTTACTGGTTGGTACATATTATTGTTCCTCCTATGGGGCTGCAAACCTTTTCAGCTCCTTGGGTCCTTTCTCTAGCATCTTCATTGGGGAACCCTATGCTCAATCCATTGGCTGGCTGTGAGCCATGGGTATTTTGGTCCCCTTTCTAAGAAGTACCAAAGTATCCACACTTTGGTCTTCCTTCTTCTTGAGCTTCATGTGGTCTGTGAATAGTATTTTGGGTATTCCAAACTGTTCTTAATACTATATATATTGCATAGTTGCTCTAGAACCATGTAGTCTTTTTCTTTTGCAAATTATTTATTTATTATGTATACAGTGTTCTGCTTATATGCATAGCCACATGCAAGAGAAGGGCAGCAGACTTCATTGTAAATGGTTATTAGCTACTATGTCCTTGCTGGGAATTGAACTCAGGACCTCTGGTAGAGCAGCCAGTGATCTTAACCTCTGATTCATCACTCTAGACCTCTCTAGAACCACTTAGAATCTATTGTTTTGAGCCCCTTTCCCCAGAGAATATCTGCAATATGTAGAACACATCTTGGTTAGACCTTATCAAAATAATGCAAAATTTAAAACCTTAAGGTACAACAGAGCCCTGGAAGTCATTTGGTGTATTTTGATGGTGATACTCAAAATCATTCCTCTGACAGATTACTCAAAAGCTGCAGTCCTCTGATTGAACTCCATGGGGAGATTCTGTGACATTATTTTTGGGCAGCTCTAGCTTCTAACTTTTGTCTTAGCAAAGTGGGTAGTGACCTTATCCTATGTACCGGTGAGACAGAATATTTGTCTCTCTAGTCCAGAAGAGCTAAAGCTTCTATGATAAGTAAGATTATGTAAGATGATCAGTAATAACACAAAGCAGGGAAATGGATCAAACCCATGATTCTGTGATTCCTTAAAGTTTGGGTTATAGGTTAATTTTCCTCCCCTACACACACACACACACACACACACACACACACACAATACTTTTCTATGTGGTCAGAAATAGACTTGCATTAGAATCTAGTGAGAGAATTCTGTACTAATAGAAACAGAGAAGGCTCTATAGGAAGACCAGAAGTGTTTCCCTGTGCATGGTTGTGAATGCTATAGAAGTTTCTGTAGCTTATAGTGGTCAACTGAAAGCTGTGCAGGGCTCAGACTGCATTACAGAGCAAAGGATGAAGGGAACCATTGATCTGTATTGATTTTCTTCTGGAGAGAGAGAGAGAGAGAGAGAGAGAGAGAGAGAGAGAGAGAGAGAGAGAGAGAGAGAGCATGGAATGAGCTTCATTCCTTGTACCACAGGGACAATGGGCTTCTGCAATGCGTAGACTCTAATTTTTGCAAAGAGATAAGCTTTCTGTGCGTTTATTTGAATGTTTACACCTCCTGACCTAATCTCACAGAGTTGGACACTGGGAAGCTGGTTAAGTGTATTGTTTCCTCTAGAAGTTTGTGTGAAATTAGTATTAGCATTGTCAGTTACATCAGGACCAATAGTGCCATGAGAGGACAATAAATTATAGAATGAGGACAATATTTAGAAATAGTATCTGTCACCAGTCTGAATCCATTTTGCCTACATCTGGTTTTTGTTTCTTTGTTTGGCTTGTTAAAACTTCCTTTTGAGTCATATTGCTGTGCAGGTACCTTGGCTTCAGGCATGATGGAATTGATCAAGAAGCAGAGCATGTCCTCAAGGAGAACAATTATGAGAGGAGTATGCTCTGGAGTGGGTGGGATAAACTCTCAGGAGACAGCCTCCCCATTAGGTGGTTATGGTGATGACACCCTTTGACCACCTTGCTAAACAGAACAGGAAGGATAATCACCTGGACCACAACTGGACCAACATGGATATGGTGGTGCAGGTCTATAATCTCAACACATGTGTGGCAAGATGGGAGGTTGTGTGAGGAGGTTCACCAGGAGTTCCTGGGCAAGCTAGACTGGAAACAAGAGAGAAAATAAGATGAGAGAAGAGGACGGCTCCCTCAGCTTTTAATACACACATAATATTTAAAACAGAGAATTAAAAAAAAAGAACTATGGGGTTTTGTGATGGACATCATGTTTTAAAGATGAATTCAGTTCCTATGTCTAAAATTTTATTTTATGTGCGTATAGTACTTTGTTGTACAAATCCACATACTTTAAAGAAAAAATATTTTATTATGCTATTGCCATTATATCTTGTCTTGGGATACAGAAACAATGAAACTATTAACATGGTTAAGCAGGTGCCTCGGTGAATATATGTACAGATTTTGCTAGCATAGATTCAACTGGAAACTTATCCGTTCTTTGGAAAATCAGTTGGATGGTGTGTTTTGCTGGGGCAAACAGGTGCTTTGTTAAAGAGGACACAGGTGTGAAAGGCTAAGGCAGAAGGTGATGGAACATTTCACCGAAGCGGACACAGGAGAGAGGATGTGCTGCTAAAGCATGTGAAAGGACACGTGATGAAAGATTCTTTGCTTACGTTGTGTTGTTGAGCTGCATCTGTTGGGAAGCCATAGGGAGAAACACACCAAAAAAACTTCTGGGGGTGTGCTGTAGTTTCTTGCCACTTCCAAGGACCTGGGCTGAGATAAGAGCCAGGCTGAGGCAAGGCACATGGAGGACACGTGATGTTTGGAGGGTATAAATGGGACTCCATGGAATGATGGAGACAGAGCTTGGTCTGCTGGTCCAGCTAGCTGTGCAACGCTTGTGGGTCTTGCGTCTCTGCTGATCTTCACTTCCCCGAGAGAGCCACAGATGAGAACTTCTCCTGGTGTTCCTGTTGGTCTTTCTTGCTAACCCGACTCTACTGAACTGGACTGCTGGTGTATCCACGAAGTGTTTACGAGTAGATTGAGCTGCGGCTGCCTGCAAACTTGTGAACCGAACTGCTGATTTCCAGACAACACATATGGGAGTTGCTTCAAAGAAAAACCTTTCTAATCAGGTCCTCTTCCCCCATATCCTTCCTTTCCCTCTACCTCTGGATGGTAGTGGGAGAGTTTACAAGGGAGGCTTAAGCATTTAAGAACCATCATTAAAAATAGGAATTGAAAAAATATAAAGTTACAGTAGACACACAAATGTTGTATTATTAGTTACATACAGCCTTTGCTTCATGGCACTGAAGGGAAATGGTGAGATAAAGGAATTTATTTGCATTGGTCCATGCAAGGCCACACCCTCAATGACCGTAAAATCTTCTGTAGCCCCTAGTAAAGTTTCCACATGTCCTACTCGAGTCATATCTGACAAGTCCTTGAGCACACGAGCCCTGAGGAACATTCTGATTCCAAACTGTAGCAGTAAAGAAGCTTCTATAACAGACACACATCTCTGCTGTGAAAGAAAACCAGAGTCGTATCCTACCTCTGCTGCTAAAGTCACCTGTCAATGTAGGTTTAATTTTATTGTTTGGAAAATACATTTAACAGGAGAATAATGGGGTATGCAGTGCAAAGTCCTCTGCCACAATAGTCACTCATGGTGGGTATTGAAATACGACCCATTCTTTTTGCAAAGGAAAGTCGTGAAGTATCCCAGTGCCCCCATCTATCACCTGCAGCTTATGGATGGCCCTTTAGGATGTGACCATTAACAGGATCACTCCTAACTGGTCAAAGTCCTTGCGTTCTCTTAGTCATTGCAGGATAAGGATTGTTCAATTTTATGGCACGACTATTGAGAGAATTATCCTAATGTTTCCAGAGGGGATAGTTTCCAGAGGCCTGTATACTCAAGATAGCTCTCATAAGACATAAGAGATTAAACAACACCAACTAAGACGTGGTGTTGACTTTGCTCCCTGTCTGTGAAGAGGTGTGCCAGATGGACTAACTTCTGCTTCCGTAAGCCACAAAAGTTTCAATTTCAATGAACAAGAAAGAAAGAGAGCAAAGCAAAACAAAACTGAGGGAGGATGGTAGGGAGCTAGAGAGAGACCGAGAGGTGTACATAGACCACTCTCCTCCTGTGTTTACCACATCGGGACAAACATCGTAAACTTGGGAATAACCCAGTGAGCTAGAGGATAATTGTCACTCCTATGTAGCCAGCTTTGGGGAGTTTCCTCAAAATGGACAAGTTTAGTTTCCTGAAAATTTTATGCATTTAAACACTCACTGCTAAGATGTAAAAGAGCAAGTGAATTTTGAATGGATTTTTAAAACAGAAAACAATGTTTTAGAGAGATTCAGTATCCCGGAAAACTGCTTTAGACTGATCTTTCTGAAGATATACATTTATTTTGCTACTAAAGAGGACATTTTGCAGGTGAGATGTCTTTCTACAGCTTCCAAATAGTCTACATTCCATCTGTGATTTTATTTGCTCGGACCAACTTTATTTCTTTAATGTAGGCAAGAGTAAGATTAACGCAGGAATGTGAAAGTATCTGAATAGGGTTTCTTGCCTCCCTTGCATGGTGCAGAAAATCCTAGCATGCCTTCCATGTCAGTCTAAAAAAAAAGACATCAATAATTACAAAAATCTCAAAAAAATTACAGAATGAAAAAGAAAAATCACAAGAAGTCAGTGAAACACACCTTACATTCAACTTAGTGGGTGTTCTGTATCCATGGGTTCAGCATGTAATATCCAGTCAACCGTGGCTTGAAAATATTCATGAGAACTCACCATGTCTGCATTAATTATGTATACAAACATATACAAACAAGATGTTATTGCAACCACTTAGATAACATATATATTGTCTTAGACATTATAAATGGATAAGGGAAGGAGTAAGGGGTATGAGGTCTGGGTGTAGGCCATACACACTTGCTATGCTGTTTTCTATACCTCTCTGTCTCTCTATAGCTCCACACCATTCTCCTTCAGTCTCTCTGCACCCTTCTCTCTTTCTCTTGTTCACTGAAATTGAAAGCTATATGCTGTTTTGTATGTTGTTATGTAGAGCTTGAGGCCCCATAGATTTTGGTATCAGCAGGGGATCCTGGAACCAGTTCTCTGAGACCACAGAAGCATACTATATTTCAAAATAACTGGGGTCATTTCTTGTCTCTTTCCTATGAAGATGTTTAAATGTAACATTTCAGCTGGAAACTATATACAGTCTCGAGAACTGAAATTATTTAACCCTCCCTTTATAAGGCCAGACTGCTTTGTATTCAGTTATGTGATGCTCAGTCAAGTATAGCCACAAAGAGGATAAGGGGGAGGCTCAGGGTAGTGTAGTTAATTGTATGTGTGGTCCTAGAGAAAGTAAGCACACTCCATGCAGTGCTTCATGGCAAAGATGGCACTATGGTGGCCAGTAGAGTGTGAGGAAGGACTGCGTGTAGTATGTCTACAGGACAACAGCTTTCTCAGGCACAGAAGTATTTGAAGATATCAAACACTATAAACAGAAAATAAAACAGAAACATATAAATGCAATACAAAGAATACTAATTTTTCACATTTGAGAAATGGGGGCCTCAGTCTGATTCTGCGATCCTTCTCTTTTTTAAATTACAGGATTACACTTCTGAGTTTCTTCCTGATGAAGTGTTAAGTGTGACAGGAGGAAATTGAGTTTAACATAAGATTGCCTTGCTCCAAAGGCTTGGGTAATTAAGAAATCTTCATTATCTTGGCCAGACCTTTTTAGCTAGCTATATTTTGCCTTAATTATGGTAATGATAACAAAGTCAATGGACTCAGCACCTCCTCATTAGATGCCTCCAAATATTTTATGCAAGAACAGAGTGATTCTAAAAGGGCGAGACTTTGCATTTGATTGAATCATATAATTTCTAAGTTAAAGGTAGGAACTGGGTATGAAAACGTTGACTAGTAATTCAGTATGTGTCATTATGGAATGCTCTAGGAGGTATGTTGGTCAGTGTTTTCATAATGTCACAAAAAGTTGTTATCTTGGTGTGTTTCCTATTAATTCTTGTAGTGGGTCAAATACAGATGTCCTGTCACTTTTGTATGTGGGTTCTGTTGGGTGTTTTGAAGCATAGAAGGAGTAAAGTTTATTCCTGGTGATGTATGTCTGCTCACTTTGAATAATTGGATAGAGCTAGACCTACCACCATACTCATAACAGACTAATTCAACGAGCCCAAATTCCCCGAGCTTTCCTCTTACAGTCAAAATATTTTTTTAATTTATCTTTTTTACTTACTCACTTTACATCCCATTCACTGACCCCCTCCTGGTCACCACTCACAATCCATCCCTCTCTCCTTTTCTGAGACCCCTCTGGGTGTCCCCCTCAACCCTGGCACAGCAAGTCTCTGTGAGGCTAGGTGCTTCCTCTCCCACTGAAGACAGACAAAACAGCCTGGCTAGAAAAATATCCAATGGACAGGCAACAGCTTTTGGGGTAGCCCCTGCTCCAGTCGTTCAGGACTCACATGAAGGTTAAGCTACACATCTACTACATATGTGTGGGCAGGCCTAGGTCCAGCCCATGTATGTTTTTTGATTGGTAGTTCAGACTCTGAAAGCCCCAAGGGTCCAGGTTAGTTGCCATTGTTGGTCTTCATATTGAGTTCCTATCCCTGTTGGGGACCCTAATCCTATTCTTCCATAAGAGTACCCAAGTTCCATCCACTGTTTGGCTGTGGGTGTCTGTATCTATTGGAGTCAACTGCTGGGTGGAGCCTCTCAGTGGACAACATGTTCCTGTATGCAAACATAACAGAGTATCATTAATAGTGTTAAGGATTGGTGATTGCCCATGGGATGGGTTTCAATTTGGGTCAGTTATTGGTTGGCCTTTCCCTCAGTCTCTGTTCCATCCCCTGTGCCTGCATTTCTTGTAGACAGGATAAGTTTTAGGCTGCAAGTTTTGTGGGTGTGTTGGTGTCTCTATTGCTTCATAGGGATTCCTGCTGGCTACAGGAGGTAGCCTCTTGAGCTTTCATTTTATACCCATCAGAATGGCTAAGATAAAAAACTCAGGTGACAGTAGATATTGGCGAGGATGTGGAGAAAGAGGAACACTCCTCCATTGCTGGTAGGATTGCAAGCTTGTAAAGCTACTTTGGAAAACAATCTGGTGGTTCTCAGAAAATTGGAAATAGTTCTTCCTGAAGATGCAGCTATACCACTACTGGGCATATACCCAAAATATGCTCCAATATATAACAAGGACAATGCTCCACTATGTTCATAGCAACCTTATTTATAATATCTAGGATCTGGTAACAACCTAGATGCCCCTCAACTGAAGAATGGATACAGAAAATGTTTATTTACACAATGGAGTACTATTCAGCTATTAAAAATTGATGACTTCATGAAATCCACAGGCAAATGGATGAAATTAGAAAATATCATTCTGATTTAAGAAACCCAGTCCCAAAACGGTATATACTCACTGAGAAGTGGATATTAACCCAAAAGCTTGGAATACCCATGATACAACTCACAGATGATATGAAGCTTAACAATAAGAAAGACCAAAGTATAGATGCTTCAATCCCACTTAGAAGGGGGAACAAAATAATCATGGGAGTTAGAGGGAGAGACCTGGGAGGGAAAAATGGAGTGGGGGCAGGATCAGGTATGGGCAAATACAGGAGAGAAGTCCAGAGGGCCAGGAAAATGAATAGAAATATGTAGCAGCGGGGGACAGGGAACAGGGGGGCACTAGGAGGTCCCAGACACCAGGAAAGTGAGAGGTTTGCATGACCCAATGGGGATGGCATTAGCCAAAATACCCAAGAGAAGGGACATAAAACCTGTAGAAACCATCTCCAGTAGATAGTCATGGCCCCCAGTTGAGGGATGGGGCTGCCCACCCATCGCAAAAATTTTAACCCAGAATAGTTCCTGTCTAACGGAAACACAAAATGGGCACAAAATGGAACAGAGACTGAAGAAAAGGCCACCCAGAGACTGTGCCACCTTGGTATCCATCCCATCTTTAGACACCAAGCTTTGACACTATTGCTGATGCCAAGAAGTACTTGCTGATAGGAACCTGGTATGCCTGTCCCCTAGGAGGTTCTGGCAGCACCTAATACAGATGATACAGATGCTGACACTCACAGCCAACCATTGGACTGAGCCTGGGAGGACCACAGTGGAAGAACTAGAAGAACTGAAGGAGCTGAAGGGAATTGCAACCCCATAGGAAAAACAACAATATCAACTAACAAGACCCCCTAGAGCTCCCAGGGACTAAACCATCAACCAAAGAGTATACATGGATGGGTCCATGGCTCTAGCTACATAAGTAGCAGAGGATTGCTTTATCTGGCATCAGTAGTAGGGAAGGCCCTTGGTCCTGTAGAGGCTTGATGCACCGTTGTAGGGGGATGCTAGTGGGTGGGTGGCAAGCACCCTCTTAGAGGCAAAGGGGAGGGGCGATCAGATAGGGGAGGAGACTGGGAAGGGGGACAACATTTGACATGTAAATAAATAAAATAACCAATAAAAATTTCATATTAGATTTAGGTTGGAGTTTTTGAATGGGAGGAGAAATAGAGGTTATAGTCCATTTTTGTACGTGTCTTTGCTCAGTTTCTTGTTATCATGGCCTTATGGTGAATCTAAGTATTAGGTAATGTGTCAGCTTAGCCATTTTATTTCAGAGTTTTTTTTCTATTTTAGTGTCTGTTCCCCTAATCTCAGAACCTGTCAGCAGACACAGAAAGATACAGAAAAGCATCACCCAACTCTGCTTGGCTTGCCCTGGTTCTATCAATGGGGAATTGGCTACAGAGAACTGACATCTTCACTATGTTGGCCCTTCCACTCCATTGATAAAGTTAGACTTTTGATGGCTTTTGTCAGTGTCTTCTATTCCATCATACTTGTCCTACACACGTTTTTGTAAGGCTCAGGAAATTACAGTGCATTTGTCATTGCTGAGAGGCGCTTTAGAAATCGTTAATATGAGGGATTTTCTCAATTGCCTTTTCTTCATCTATTGAAATGATCATGTAGTTTTTCTTCATTAGTTTGTTAATATGACACATTACATTGATTAAGAGTTGAATGCTGAAAGCACTTCTCCTTTCTAGGATAAACTCAATGCCTCCTGAGATGTTAGGTGTTTGATAAATTGCTCCTTCTGATTTATTAATATTTTGGTTTTCTTTTCATGGACTTGGAATTTGCATGCATGCACTGTATTTTCTTTTGTATAATGTTTTGAGCTTGGTATCAAGGTAATGCCAGTCCCCAAATGATTATGAAAACTTTCTCCCCTTGTTTGTGGAAGTAGTTATGTAGAATTAATGCCATTTCCTTATGGCAATTAAATTTCTTTGTGAATTCTGTGGTGGAAATGGCCACTGGGACCACTTAGAACTTGACCATTTACTTACAGAGTTTCTGAATAGAAGTTTTGTATTATTAGCAACTGTAGAATATTGTACTTGTCTAAATTTTCTTGAAGGAATTTTGATAGGTTTTTTTCAGTAGATTTAGGTGACTTCAACTATACTTTTAATGCCCAACATTAATATTCTTTAGAGTTATTTTGTTATTACTTTAATGCTTGTGTAGTGTATAGTGATGTGGTAGTTTCATTTTTATTTGTCCTGTTTTCATTGGATAGTTTTTTGGGTGTTATGTTTAAAATAACTTTTTTAATTACAGCAGAATTATCATCTTATCCTCTTTCCTCCCTCTGGCCTCTCCTAAGTACTCTCCCTCCAATGTCTTCTATGTCTCCCTATCAAGGTTATAGTCTCTTTTCCTTTGATTATCATTGTCACACACACACACACACACACACACACACACACACACACATATGCATGTAGAGGTACACAAACACACACACACATATGTATAATTTGATCCTGTTTTTGTTTTTCGTATGTGTATGGTTTCAGAGCTGACTACTATGCATTGGGCAATCAATAAAGGGGTTCTTTCCTTGGGAGAGTCTAATTCTTCCTTATCTAACAGTGATTAATTGCCTGTATTTATTTCTTTAGTGTTGGGACCCTGCAAAAGTTTCTCCCTTTCTTGTTAACATGTCTGTTGATGCAACTATTGTTCCCGCCATTTCAAGAATGATTATTTCACAGCAAACTTTCTGGTATTCTGTTTTTTTTATTTTTAATATTTTTATTAATTTTTATTTTTTACAGTCTCCCTGAGCTGTAGATCTGGGAGCTGTAAGGTAGCTGTATCCTTTGGGACTGGCCTCCCCACAGTCTGTTACTGTATATGTCAGATTGTGTTTTTGTCTGATTTCTCCATTTCTCATAGGATAGGTCTCCCCTTCCTACCAAAAGAGGTTTCTTTGATGAATGCTGGTAGCTACATTTATCTGTGGCTACAAAGATAAGATTTAGAGTGTAAAATGGAGTTATACATATCAGTAATAGATTCTTTTCTAAGGTTCATGACTTCAGTTGCTCTGGGAAGCTGGCCTGGTTTCCAGTACCAGGCATGATTTCCCTGATGTTGTGTGAGCCCTAAGTCCAACTAGATAGCTATTAGTTTTCACCAACATATGAAAACATTAGTTTTCACCAATATCTATTGTACCGCTATGGCTATCTTGCCATGCTGGTCATTGTTCATAGGTTTGTAGGTATTGCAGTTAGGTAGGACTGTTTAATTGCCTCCCTCCCTTGACAATTTACATAGTATTTTCTTGTACTATGGGTGCTAGACTGCAGGAAAGAGTCAGAGCTAGACTAAATACTCTACGTCCTATGTTCTAAATGTGTCATGTCTTCAGGAATTATGGCTCATCCTCCACCCCTGAAAAACATCCAAGGACTATATCAACAAACTATATTGTTTTGGGAATCACTTGCACTACCCAAACTAACCATTTGAAAGGTTTCTTGTGTCTGGTCCTGGGATTTTTGTTGGTCTATGGTTCTTGACGAGAGCATTGTCAGTTCAAGTGGTTTAACTTCCTTTAAAACATACACACCACACTTATTGTGTATAATTTTAGATAAATATAAAATAATATGGCTCCTGGAGGTTTGCAGTGGCTTCAGTAGGTTGGTTCTCATAAATTCATGTGTTGGAATGTTTGGCCCATGGTCACTACGAGGAGGTGTGGCCTTGTTGGAATAAGTGTGGCCATGATGGAGGAAGTGTGTCACTATGGGGTGGTCTTTGAGGTCTCCTATACTCAATCTCTACCCAATGTGGACTCAGAGTCTCTTTCTGGCTGCATGTCTTAGACAGTCTCCTCCTT
Organism: Apodemus agrarius; assembly: GCA_964023405.1. Taxonomy (NCBI): domain Eukaryota; kingdom Metazoa; phylum Chordata; class Mammalia; order Rodentia; family Muridae; genus Apodemus; species Apodemus agrarius. Next base: position 76,987,579 of record OZ030015.1, read on the forward strand.
GCTGCCCTTGGATCAAGATGTATAACTCTCAGCTGCCCCTTGAGAACCAAGGCTGCCTGTATGCTGCTATGCTTTCCCCATGATGATGATAGACTAGAACTCTGAAACTGTTAAGTCGGCCTCAATTAGATGTTTTCCTTTACAAGAGTTGCCTTGGTCGTGTTGTCTCTTCATAGCAATAAAACCTAAACCAAGACAAGGATTTATCAAATATACGTTCTAAAGGTGTAGTTTTGGTTTTGAGTTTTGCCTTATGCTTCTTATGTTTTAGTTTGTGTTTTTAGGCTAACTTATGAGGAGAATGTCAGTTATATTTATCCAGAAATATACCATTTCTTCTGCTCTTCCATCATTCCTTAACTTCCAACTTTCCTTCTGGTCTATTTTTCCTTTAACCTGAAGAGTTTCCTCTTGGATTTATTTTAGAATACACCTCTTGGTTCTTCATATGAAACATCCTAAATTTTCCATCATCTGAGAAATTTTGTTAGTAGTTATTAATTTTGAAGTATATTGTATATATCCCAGGCTGGCCAAAAAAACCCCTAGGCAGCCAAGGATGATCTTGAAAAATCTATATCTATCTATCTATCTATCTATCTATCTATCTATCTATCTATCTATCCATCCATCCATCCATCCATCCATCTATCTATCTATCTATCTATCTATCTATCTATCTATCTATCTATCTATTGTGTAGGTGTGCCTGGCATGAACATTTTTTTTTGTACCATGTGAATATAAGAACTCTCAAATATATATATAAAAAAAGAACTCTCAAATACCAGAAGACAGCACCAGATCCTCTGGGAATTAGAGTTACAGGTGGATGCAAGCCATTGTGTAAGCACTGGGAACTGAATTTGGGTCTTTTCAAAGAGCTCTTTTAATCACTGAATCATTTCTTCTGGTCTCAGTCTTGAACTTTTGATCTTTCTAAGTGCTGGGATTATAGGTAAGCACTCCTACACTTAGTTTATGGACCTTTAGAGACAGAGCAAGGCAAGATATGCTTGATAAGAACTTTATCAACTAAACCACATCTTCAGTCCCCTCTCCTTACATTGAAGGCTATTTTTCATTGGATATAAAATTCTCAGAAGATATTTCTTTTTTAATCCTTAAAACATTAAATAGTCCACAGACTTTTGACTTTAAATGTTTCTGATGAGAAATTTATCTTTGTCTGGGTCATTTCTTTCTATTTATGTCTCACAAGTTGACCTTTATCCTCTGGATGCTTTCAGAAAGTCTTTTCATGGAGAATATATCTTGAGGCAGAGTGTATTGCTCAGAGGCAGAACACTTGTGTGTCATGTATTAGGTGTTGGGTTTAAATCTTGGTATCCAAAAAAGAAAGTAAGCTAATTCAGGTTCAAAATTCTAGTGTTGCTCAGTCTCAAGCTGCTCCATGTATAGTGTGTACTGTGCACAGAATAGCTTTGAGAGCCAGTGCTTCTGACAGAGACATTTTACTAGGATTTCTGAACCTTCCACTTGCAAAATCCAGGTTTAGTAAAGAACCCTGAAGCCTTAGCTCAATCTCTCTTCTCTTAACATCTGTTCCCTGGAGTGATTTGAATGAGTGGGGCCCATAAGCTCATATATTTGAAGTCCACATTTGGTGGAACTGCTTGGGAAGGATTAGGAGGTGTGGCATTGTTAGAGGAGGTGTGTCACTGGGGTGGGTTTTGAGATTTTAAATGACTGCTGACATTTCCAATGCCCTACCACAAGTCTTTTTTCTGTTCGAAGATCAAGAAGTGAGCTCTCAACTGTTGCTCCAGCCATACCTCTGTCATAGACTTGAACCCTCTGACACTGCAATCCCAACCAAATACCTTCTTTTATAAATTTCTGTGGTCATGGCGTTTTACCATGTTCATAGAAAAGTGGCTAAGACAGGTTTTCTCCATACATAATAAGCCTTTATTTTCTACTATGCTCTGTTATGTCTTATCATCATGGTCTATCTCAAGGAAGATAAACTGTCTATTAGATCAGCTTAAAGAGAACACTCCTTGTTGCATATTTCCTGATCAATTTCCCCTTTGCTGAGTCCACCCTGCACCTAAGCTATAGAATCATGATGCTTGTGCTACATTTGGAATTGAGTCTTCCACTATGAAGTCTCATTGCTGTGGTTCCCATACACACTATGATGGTCCTGTGTATGATTGTGCTCTTTACTATGCTTTAAGAAATACCAGAAAGGGAATAATTTAATCATCTCTTTAACCATAACCCCCTTAAAAACTTATCCTCTTGCAGTCCTTCATCACCCTACCCTAATCCCAGTTTGCTTGAACTCAGGTTTCAAGAGCTTCCTGTCTTCATTTCTCTTGATAGAACAATGGATTCCCTCTATGCAGCCTCAGTCCTCTACAACTGAGAATATTTAAGGTATCTTCCTTAGCAGTCCTTGGAGCACAAACATTCTTCTACTCAGTTGATCTGATAGAAGTTTTCTCTCATGGGTTCAGTTGCCCGCACGTTACCATGACAACAGCCAAGCAGCTCAGTGACTTGGCAGGCAGGGCAAGACTTGGAGGGGAATAAAGGCAGGAAAGAAGTAAAGGTGGAGTGAGATCACAGGCACAAAGCTGTCCTGCATGCCCTCCTCCTTCAGGACCTCCTCTTTCTTAGTCATCAAGGCAGAAAAAAAGGGTGTTGTCTTTAGAGGCACTGTGCAAATCTATAACTTACTAACCTGGTCTTCAAAGGCAAGAGGAAGAACACCAAAGGTAGGAACAAAGCAGGGCCTGGACTCTGCCATTCTCCTTGTGTTCTCTGGCAGGCTACTTCTCAGGAGCAAGATTTTCATTTTCTCCAGGTTTTCACTGCAGGTAGTAAGAGAGAGGCCTCTTGGTGAGTGCACCACTTCTTGGCTGGCACTGTCTCTTCCATGACTTAAAAGTAAAATAAAACACCTAATGGTGGATAAAGTCCTGGTACACTGTGGAGGTTGTGGCTCTCATTGTTGAATCATTTATCAAAGTTGATGTGCTGATATTTTGAACAGTATCTCTGGAAGAAAATTATTTGAAGTTGGGTTTGTTCTGGAAAGTTTAGCTGGTGCGTTTACCAGCACTTTTTGTTTTTGACCTCTAAACTTAGTCTGGTGTTTTCTCTGTATCTTTGTCTTCTTTCTCATTCTTAGAACGGTGACTAGAAATAGTCTGTTCTCTTGTCCTTTAACATTGAGTCATTCAGTTCTTGAGGAAGGGAGTTCTTCTGAGTCTCCTTCATGTCCTTAGCATCTAGTAGCAATGCCTGGCAGTTAATAGGCACTGTGTATGTATTGATTGGATAATTGGATGAGGAGGGTTCATAGATACCTTTTCCAAGTGTAGGTGACTACGCATAGGGATAATGTCAGACAGACATTATGAAGTCAACACATAGCCTTTGAGATGAAATTCATAGTCTAATACTTTCCCATTCATTTTTCTCCCCCTCCCCTTAAAATTCTCAGGGACATGTATTCTTAAGGTCACCTCCTCATACTGAATTTTCAACACAGCTACATTTATGTCTTATGTCTCTTTGTTATGCTGCATTTAAAATAAACATGAGCTTCAATTTCTTTCTTTGTTTCTCAAATCCTTTATAGAAAGCATTAAATGTGTATGTAACACACATATTTATGTTCAGTGTGTGCATCTCCGTGTATGTGGACAGATTCTGAGAAGGTTTACAATGATGGAGAGTTATTACCTTGTAATACCACCCAAGGCCCCAAACAAAGTCCATAAAGTTGAGTATTAAATGCTTTTGGTAGTGTAACTATCACATTGTTACAAATCTTCCTGTTTTTGTGAGATGATGTGATACAAAATAATTCATCTATCTACTTTTCTATTCAGTTTGGATCTACCTTTGTATATCCAGGGGCTCAGTAACAGGTATTTTCAAAATGAAGAGTCATCTGATAAACGTAACCAAGGCTTTGAGATTTAAGCTTCTACTCTATTTTTAAAGAATTATTTGTGTTTGTATGTGTATGGACAGATGTATGCATAGGTGAATGTGTACATGTCTGCATGTGGAGGCCAAAGGTAAACCTCTAGTGTTGTTTTGTAGGACATCCATTTTTCTTTCGGTCATTTTGAGACAAGGTATCTTGCTAGCTTGGATCTTGCCAGGTAGGCTAGGCCAGCTTGCCAGTGAGTGCCAGGGATCTGGTTGTCTCTGCCTACCCAGCCCTGGGATTACAGCTATGCCTCACATATCTGGCTTGTGGAAAGGGGATCCCAGGCATCAAGCTTGGGACTTCATGCTTGCACAACAAATATTTTCCAATGGATCCATCTTTCCAGCTCCTTCAATATGTTTTTTTTCTTGCTATGATTTAAGCCACACTGTTCTTATGTAATTTTGACATAAAACAAAGAAGTAGTGAAATGAGATTAGGGTTGGAAGTGAACATTTATGTATCCTGACATATGGATTTATTTATTCGATGAAACATAGGAGAAAGGTGCCCATCTGGAGAAGAGTGACCACTTGTTTCCAAAAGGTCATGGCATTTGGAGTGAGAACACCTGGCCTTATGCTCTTGCTCATCGGCTCGCCATCTGATGCACTTTGAGAGGGGTCTTCATTTCAGACTGCGGAGGGGTCTTCCACATCTTCTTCATGTGAAAATACTTGTATAGCTTTGGTCATCTATTTCAAATTCCCATTATTTGGTTCATTGAATTATTGTTTCTTTGGGTCTCAATTCTATCATCCATAAAATGAGAATGATCGTATCTGGGGGATGCAAAGTTGCTATAGAGATGGGATAAAATAAATAACATATACAAAGACAGTTTTTAGAGTCTCATTTTAGTGCATCAGCCCTGATTTTCTTTTTTTCTACCTGAATTTTAACAGTGATCACACCAGGAAGAGTTATTTATTGTCTTCTATTTCATCTTTCCTTTTATTATTTTCTCCTTGTAAATTAACATCATTTTCATAATTTCATACATCTATATGATATGTTGTGATAATATTCACCTACCTGCCCCCCCATTACCCTCTCCAGTCCTTCTAAATTCCTGACTGACCATCCTTTCAACTAGGTCTTCTCCACTTTCCTGACTTTTTAAAATTTGCTGAGTTTAATTAGGTTTGCTTGTTTGAGCTCTGTCCCCATACTTATTAACTGCCAATAGCTCCTTCTGGAGGGGTTGTGCCTGCCCAAGCACCCCTCATCCATAAGGGAAAGTAGAAAGGCCCAATTTTGTATAAGTATTGTGTAGATATCCAAAGCTGTTGTGTCCATGAGTCTAAGGCTTTATCTTATCCAGAAGACAGCAGTTTATAGGGCCCCCTTCCAATCCTCTCGCTCTTACATAACTTTTGGTCCTCTCTTGTAAAAGTTTTCCGGTCCGTTATTTTCTTATTCTAGTGGAAACAGGGTTGTCCTTGAGTCCCATCTGAGTCCTTTTGGAATTATTTTATCAATGAGCCAAAAAAATTTGGCTAAAGTTCCCCAGTGACACAGATATGACTGGTAGACTCCTCACATCTCTGTCCCCTCATTTCTGTGAGCAAGTCATCTATTATTATGAGTCTCGGTTTTGTTTTTCAACTGAATTTAAATCTAGTCAAGTTATCTAGGTATTAAAATTTACTTTCCTAAAGAATGTTTAAAAGTATTGATGAATTAGGAAATAGACCCTTGTTTGAGAAAGGATACCCTGGAAACTCTAGAACATTCTATTATCCAGAACAGATCTCCAGTGAACAGTACAAGTAGTTTTGAAATGTCATTGGTTAGTACATGAATTTAAGTGTGTGTGTGTGTGTGTGTGTGTGTGTGTGTGTGTGTGACTTCTGGAAAATTACTGTATTGATGAGAGACGAAGAAACATATTGTGTGGTTGCATCACCAGTAAATAAATAAATGTTTAATGCTTATCTTCCAAATCTATTTTCTGTGATAAATGTCCACACTAAAACTCTTGGCACTAGAAGGCGTCTTATGCCATTTTTCATTTGTTAAAACAATCCATACACAACTATTTAGTTTACAAGAGGAGGAAATGAAGTTTAAATGATGGCCTGTAAATCACTCACGAAGATGCTGTTTTCCCAGCGCAATGGTTGGTTTCGGGTGCCCTTGGACTCCGCCCACAGCTTTTGTGGGTTTGTGGTTGTTAGCTTAGTGCTCAGGAGATTTAGAATCTGTGCTTACCTAACACTGTGTTAAATGCTCTCTATGATGTTCTGTCATTCCATTCCCGATGGTGGTTTGTGCTGGTTAGTTTTTGCCAACTTGACACAATCTTTTCATAGGGAGGAAGGGTCTTCAATTGAAGACTGACTCCCAGCAGATTTCTGTGGGTGCGAGCCTTTGGGAGCATTTACGTTGATTAATGATTGTTGTGTAAGGGCTGGGCAGAGATGCTCCTCTGACAGTGGGTCTGGGTTGTATAAGAAAGAAGGCTGAGCAAGCTGTCAGAGCTAGCACCTTGTCATAGCCTCTGATTTAGTCCCCGCCTCCAGCTTCTTGCCCTGACTTTCCCTCCCTCCGTGATGGACTGGGACATGTAATTGTAAGATGAAATAAACCCTTCCCACACAAGTTGTTTTTTGACCAGTGATTTATCACAGAAATTAAAAGCAGATTAGAACACCGCTTGTGGAGCAGGGTCTCATTAGGTAACGCAGCCTGGCCTTGAACTTGTGATGCTCTCACCTCGGCCTTGCGAGTATGATGATGAGATGACAGGCGCCTGCTGTCACGCCAAGCTCTCTGTGTAGTAAATTAAGATGCCACCACATCTGTGGATATTTAAGCTGTGTGTAAATCTTTTCTGTGGTAGATATTGCACCCTGACTAAATGTTTACTATTTAAGTATTAGTACACTTGCTAAATATGTGCCCCTGCTGGTGTTAGTATGCCAGCTCCATTGATAAGCTTCTATCATGGTAGGTGTTACTGTACTGTGTCCATTGTTAAGTCTGCACTACTGGAGGGGCTAGTGCACTGTCTCCGTTGTTAAGGTTTTACCACTGTAGGTGTTAGTACACTGTCTCCATTGTTAAGGTAGTGGCATACTGTCTCTATTGTTCTATCTTTACTGCTGTGTTAGAGCATTCTTTCCATTGTTAATCTTTACCACGGTAGGCACTAGTGTCCAGGCTCCCTGCTTAAATCTTTTCTAGTGTACATATTAGCACGCTGCTTTCATGGCTGCAACTCTTGGCTGTCATTACTGTCACAAGCAATTAGGAATAGGCAGAGCCAAGACAATTTCTCCATTTGTAGTGTGACTATGTAATACTTAGTGGCTACACAGCATTATCTCAAGGTTCACTCTATTTTCTTGGTCTCGTAGAACATTCTTTGTACACTGTCCTTCTATTGCTTACAATGTCTTCTTACATATTAATAGATTGCTGCAAATAGTTTTTCCCAATTTGTTTATCCCTTAAAGCCTGAACTTATTTTTAATGCAAAAGAATTTCAATTTTAGATGATCAATAATGATTTAAAGTCTCTTGTGATGTTTTTTAGGGTTTGTTTCAAATAGAGGAAATGATCATTTATCAACAATTTGAAAACTAATACTTTATATTTTTTTCTATTACTTCTGTACAAACTTTCAGTAATTAAACACACCAATTTCTGAGTTTAGAACCGAGGCTCTCTTTTATATCTCAAATGGCAACTTTAATGAAAAAAAATGTCCTTTTAGAAATCTCTGTATGAACATGAAAAGAAAGTTGATAAACATACGCTAAAACATTGCGGAAACAGAGGGTTATTACAAGTCAGCCACGCGAAGCTATTTCTTATTTCTTATATTGAGACAAGATAGCTTAAATATAACATCTCATAAAACTGTTACCTCCACCCCCCCATTTCCTGCAGCAGTTTTTATAATTCTGAAGTCCCTCAGGTTGATGGACCAGCAGACTGGCAGTCATCTCAGACTTGCTCCCTGTCTGGGCCCCATGGCATTAGTTTAGGGGTTGCTCTTCACCTGGCCTGCCTGAGCGGCTCCATCTGAGGCTCCTCTGTCTTGGGCTCCTTCCCACCTGGGGCCGTGATCCCAGGTGTTCTTGCATCCATATTGCTCCCTCTCCTGGGAGCACAGTGCCAGCACCATATTAGTGGCTAGCTTCCTCTCTGGGCTCCCTGGCATGGGACTAGTGGTCCTTTCAGGTTTTTTTTTTTTTTTTTTTTTTTTTTTTCTCTAGGAAATGTTAGGATGTTAGTCATTCATTCAGGTTGTTCATTGGTCAGAATACTGAGCTACTGAGCTTAGAAATAGCTTCTCTCCTCTCTGCCACCAGTTGATGTATGTGTGACACTACAGGCAGACCAGCAATGCCTCTCGGCTACATCATCAGTTTCAATGAGTGCTGTTAGGCTGGAACCCCTGCTGAGAGTTGCCTCCTAATAAACCTGCCCTTATCTACTTTTAATCTGGTCTAATCTGTCCTATACCTGTGACAGTGAGAGAAATAAAAAAGCCTATCACGTTGGTGCCAAAATCCAGAAGTGGGGGTGGGTTGAGCCCCCAAATCGGTGGCTGGTCCCTGGTCACTTGGGGACCACTCCTCTTCTACCTCCCTCCTCACCTGATATCAACTTTTGACTCAGGGTAAATCACCATTTCCCAGCCACAGCCTAAGAGGTACCAGATCCAGGACCCCGGGATCCCCTGCCAAGCCTCAGGCTGCGTCAGGGCAAACGTGTCCGTTCTGGAACAAAGACACGCCTTTGGATTCAGAAGTGTTCTTTCCAAGGTTTCCTCACTCCCCCTCCCATCTCCAGCACTGTTTGACCCCAGGCTATCTCGTGAAGCTCTAAGTCCTAGTTCTCGGGTGACTGAAAAAGGTTGGGAGTTAAGCAATGAAGAGTCTAAACACGATCCTCAGTTGCTCCGGGGGTGGGGGTGGGGCGCTGCTACAAAATTTATCTCAGACTTTGAGCCCCAAACACCTTTGTTCTATGGCATGGCTTTAGTAAACGGCCACCAGAGAGCGCTCTTGATGTTAACATCCTCCACGATCTTAAAATTTCTGCTGATATGTGGGCAAAAGGTCTGAACTTGATTCTGTCCAGGACTTTTTGAAAACTGCAGTCTGATCCCTCTCTCCGTAGTCAATATTCTTTGGTTCAGGTCCTACAAGCAAGGATGGTCATGCCGAACCCCCCTCGCCTCCAAGGACTCGGATCCCCGTAACCTGAGTTCCCTACTTTAACTGAGCCCCGCCTATTCCAGCTCCTTCTTCACTGCAAAACACTAACCTGTTCCAGCTCCACTGGCCACTCCCAGCCAGGCTGCTAATCTAACCCTTCTTAGGTATGTACGGATCACTTGTCTGCGAATTTGATTCCAAATTCCAGAGTCCAATTCTTCAGCCTGCTATGTCCTCCACATGGCTCTGGCTATTTTGCAAGTCACCCCCTTCCTTTTAGTTTGCCTGAGCTCCTGCAATGCTCCAGCTGCACCCCACTTCTTCTGGTAACCCCCCTTTCTCCTCGCCCATCAGACAGGGCCACACTCACTCCCATGCAGTCCCATACACTCTGCAGTCTAGCCTGGGCTGGCCGGGAGTCCTCATCGCTCCTGTACTGGGCACATCAGCCTCTTCAGCACTCCTGAAGAGCTGGTCACTCGTGTCTCTGCAGGAACTACTGCCTCCCTAATCCTATGCCTTGGCCACAGTGACCTTCACTTCTAGGCCCATCAAGGGCTATCAAGGGGTTTGTGATCATCCCCACAAAACTACCCCCATTCCGTCACCATGAGTCCCAAAACTTGTTCCAGCTGCACCGCCCCAACAGTCCCGCCTCCTCCTCATAGACATGGCTCTAAAACAGACATGGCCCCTCCTTTCATCACAACATGATGCTTCTCCGCCCTTCCTAAAGCTAAAGTCTCCACTCTTGATAACCCCATAAGCTATGACACAATTTATGACCTTGTGATAACAGCTCCCTCAGTCAAGGTCCTTGACATTTTCTCCAACTTATTAACCCTTTCCTGTCCTGACACTGCCTGCTGCTTAAACCTAGTCATACAACTTTATTACAAACTGTTAAAAATAATGAAAAAGTACAAATTAATTATCAGTTACCTCATAAGTAACCATATTCACTAATATGTTTATAACTATACTTATAGTCCTAATTAATTACCAAATAAGATTTATTTAGCTTTCATAGATGGCCAAAAACTGAGCCCCTGGGCAGACACTCTTGGGTGGGCTGCAGAAACGCAGAGACGAGGGCTGATGACATTATAGCACAGAGTTGTCTCTGAGCAGGTGGGGGAGTTTTCTCTGTACAGGTGGGATTCGGGAAAGGAGGGCTAATTAATTAAACAAAAAGAAATTAGCTGAAGCTAAGCAACATTTGTCTATTTGGATATACTCTAGATAGATAGATGGTCCTCATACACTTCAGAGATCTTCTGAAAATAGCACTTACGATGTTTAAACTTACCATAACAGAGACTCCCAAATCCCAACAGCGAGCTCCCCCCAAACCCTGCCAATGTCTTCAAGAAGATATGAACACAGTGTCAAAATTGCACCTGGATGTGGTACAATAACCGCTGGAAAAAACCAGCCCCATGCTTCACCTGCTGCCGGAGTCTAGCATTGCTTAAGACAAGGTGGTCTTGTCCGTGTTCTTCCTCCAGAGAAAGCTTTATTTTCTTGGCCTAATGGCGGAAGACTGCCTCTGCCTGTGGAACCTTTGATGTCACAGGAACCTGGTGGCCATCTAGGTAATAGGTAAATCTTTGTAATTTTAATTGATACTTAGGCCTTTTGGATTATACTTCCTGCTTACTCAGGTAAAATATAGCCTTCTCAGGTCTCTGAGGGTTTTGCAGACTAGATTAGTAAGAGGAGTAACAGGTTGCCATTCCTTTATCCAAAAGAACTCACTTTACAATGGCTACTCCCAATGATCAACCACCTATGTCTTACGGTAAATGGTTGGCTAGGAAAAATGTAGAGTTTAGAATTTATATAAGGTCTAAGGATATGAAAGCTTGTAAGGAAATGCTTGAGGATCTAAAAAACAAGTCTGAGGAGCTAAGACAATGTTTAGGGGTCTAGGAAGATGATTTGAGGTTGGTAGACACAAGTTGTAAAGGTTAGAGAACACAGAAAACTTAATCGATGGTAGGAAAGTGATTTATAGGGAAGGAGTGAAAAATGCTTCAGATTTCCCCCTCACTACACCGCTGTTGGATTGAGATGTCAAAGTTCAGAGATTTAATATTAAAGATGGTAATACTAACATACAAAATTTCTCTCTCTCCTCTCTCTCTCTCTCTCTCTCTCTCTCTCTCTCTCTCTTTTTTTTGTAAACTTCAAAAGATTCTTATAACCTTGAATGGTCCTATAGAACTAGAAGGCCCTTGACCTCCTCAGGACGGGAAAGGGTGACACCTGTATGTTCCTGGGAAGAAGTGGAGTTATTAGTTATGAGTCTGGCCTGGTGGAGACGTGGATAGTATCACTCTACAAACTGTCTGAGGAACTCTACTAATACAGCGAGGACACATCTCCATTCCACAGCCTCCACTCTTCACATGGTAAGCCCCGTTGTTAGGGCCGGTGGTATTAATCTATTTTTTTCCTAACACCTTTCTCCGTCCAGGAATGGATTCATGCAGATTCTCGAGGAACAGTCAACCCAATGCATCTGCACCCATACCACCACTGTGTACGAACACACCGACTTCCGATCTTCACACTCCAAGCTGTCCCTCGGGATCAGCATCAGCGTCCCTGTACCCAACGAGGTCGGGATTTTAGGCTGGATCCTCTGTTCAGCCCCTGCACAAGCTGGGAAACCCCATTTGCTCTCCTTCCCCCAACTCGGCCGTCACTGAGAAAGTGCTTCTGACCGGTTGGAGAAAACTTTGGGCTAACATGTCCTCATCTTCTTGTTTCCGGCAACCCACCCAAGAGTGCCCACGCAGGGGCTCAGGTTTTGACCATGTATGGACACAATCACAGCTCCTAGCTGACACATCATCGCTCCTGGCCTAGACCCATATATCGCCTTGCTTTAGCCTGGATCTGTAACTTCACTGACCTTTGCCTCTGAGATTGGTGAATTCACCTGAGAGTTGCCTCCTAATAAACCCGCCTTTATCTGCTCTAATCTGGCCTATATCTGAATCATTGAGGGAGACAAAAAGCCCGTCGATTGTTACTTATAAAGGTTTTTCCTTCAAGCTTTGTGTGATACCGATTCATCTATGCAATCTAATTTTTGAGTGTCCTATTACCTATCTAAAACCTTTTAAAACATTCTAAACTTTGCAATTCGAAGATCCCCGTTTTTTAACTAATGAATTTAATCTACCTAATCCTCTGCAATTATTGATATTACTTGCTTGTTTCATCGTCTTTGGTACTAATGATTTCTCCTTGTATTCTGGACAGACTACCTGTCGTGAAGATTACCCTTAGACATTCTGTAGAATTATAGACCAGACTACCTGTCGTGAAGATTACCCTTAGACATTCTGTAGACTTATAAACCAGATAAAAGCAGATGGAAGTGTGGTTATGTTATGCCTTTCAGAGCAATCCCTGTGAATGTGAGGAATTAGAACTGTCCGAGCTTATTTTTAAAGGACGGATTTCATTTGAATAACCAAATAAGTAAAGATTCACACGAGGAAGCAAGGTTAGAGAAATGTAATGTGGGGGATGTTTGTGCTTTGGGAGCAATAACTGAACTGGAGGACAAGAAAGATGTTAGGATGTGGTTAATAGAAGAGAAAGGCTTACTGTCTAGAAGAGAGTGGAAAGAGAGAAAGACGTATCCCTTAAAGACAGTGGAAATAAGACAGAAGGGGGATAATAGAGTCTGGGCTGGCAGGTGATTATTACAAAAAGTATAAGAAATAGAACAAACACATCTTGTAGATACCTGTACCAAAGGCTGTAGACATAGCTTGAGATGCAGCCATAGACTCTACAATAGTGTGAACAATAGTCAGTACAAGACTCTTATATCTGGCATCATTTCCATGTGGTAGAAATAGGTCTGAAGAGAATCATTCGGTGAAGAGTGGAGACAACAAGGGTGTCACCCTCAACTGCCGAAATGTCACAGGATGGGGACACTTATCCATAGGAATGACGCCCAAGCAGCTGCCACGTGCCAGCAACTCCAAATCCTGCCTGTCTGTGGGCTTCTGTGGAATGACCCACCTTCTCTGAAATGTTTATTGGATACCTCAGAAAATACTCAACCTCCCGGCGCAGTGTGTAATTTTCATTAAGTGTAAGAGCAAAGGCCATCTTAGATAATGTTCTGAAAAATATCCATAATTTTAGGAGCGAGGAATAGGAGAAAAACCCCACTTAGTGAGAACAGAGCTGGCTTGCCCTTCTTTACATGCGGACAGAGGAAATGGCCTTTCGTGGCGATAAGAGACAGGCAGGTACTTGTTCACGGCCCCTTCTGTTAAAACCAGATTTATGAGCAGAAAGACATAATGACTGAAAATTTACAAGAATTATGAGACAAGAATTGAGCGGTGTGTTCTACAGCTTTTATGCCTTCTCTCTCTAATAAATCCATACTGCCCAATTGCTACTCTTGTCCCTGGGAACTGAGTAATGTTGCTATGATCCCTCCTCTGCATTAGCAAGCAGAATGGAAGAACTTAATGTTGCTCTGCTGTCAGCAGGGGTCAAAGCAGCAAATGCACAGTTCCGTTCCATAAAAAGTTTCCCCGCTCTAGTCTAATGCCTTCCAAAAGGAAAATGTACTGTGAAGCCCAAAATTCATGTCACTTCAGGCACCCCAGGCTGCATTCAGAGTTTTGCCAACACCATATAGAAGGTCACAGTACAAAGACAGTTGACAGTTCCCGAGATACTCAACTGGCAACCTCTTCTCTATAAAGTCATTGTGATTTCCAAAGCCTGCTATGAGGATACAGAAAGCAGAGGTAGACAGAATGATCAATAAATTAGCTAGATGACCAAGACCCGAGACACCTTCAGGCATGTGAAAACTTAGTATGCAAATACATTTTTATCTTGAATCATAAATCAAAATGCTCACTTGATTTTAATGTAATGACATACACAAACATTAAGAAGCTGTAATTTATTACATTCCTGAACTCTGTTTTGGAATACAGTTTGTGGGGTGCATGCACACAGTATAAAACTGTTTGGTTAAGGGCATTGCTGTTGAACTAATAGCGTGTGATTTTAATTTTTGTAGCATGTCCTTACATTTTTTTTTAAAGTGGATGCAAGCTTTCTGATAAATTTTATTTATTTATTTATTTATTTATTTATTAGTTATTTATTTATTTTCTATATTCTTTGTTTACATTGCAAAGGCTTTCCCCTTTCCCAGTCCCCCCCTCACCATATGTCCCATAAGTCCTCTTCCCTCCGCCCATTCCCCAATCACCCCCTCCCCCCATTTCTCTGTTCTGATACTCTCCTACAAAACTGGATCCAGTCGTTTTGGGACCAGGGTCCTCTCCTTCCTTCTTCTTGGGAATCTTTTGATTTGCTAATTGTGCCTTGAGTATTCAGAACTTCTGGGCTCATTAATATCCACTTATCAGTGATTGCATTTCATGTGTCTTCTTTTGTGATTGGGTTAGCTCACTTAGGATGATATTTTCCAGATCCAACCATTTGTCTACAAATTGTGTGAATTCATTATTTTTAATTGCTGAGTAGTATTCCATTGTATAAATATACCACATTTTATGTCCTTACATTTAAAAATATTTATATATGTTATTTATTTATATTTTGACCTGAGCAGATTGCTTCTTCCATCCCAATGCACAGCTCTCGTATATGTGCGGAGCACTTGAATCCATCTCATGGTTACTACCCAATTCAAGGGAATAAAGAATATATAGAGCACTGTTCAATTACCGGATTCAGGAAACGTCCAGGAAGTAGGATAGTGTAGTGTTTACGACTTTGGGCTCCTGATTAGGGCATTCTGAGTTCACATTCTAGTTCTCCTACAGACTAGTTATGCCATCCCATTTCCTTGGATAAATAAGATCTAGTGAAAAAATAAGGAAAACATTTTCGAGAAAAAAACATATTTATAGAGTTAAAATTTAAGATTTTAAAATTTGTGGGGGTGGGAACAAATTCAGAAAAATTTGGTCTTTGATCTATCATCCCTTCCTCCTCTCTCTTCTGAAAGAGTAGAGGCTCCCCTCCTGGGTATCCCCATCCTGGCACACCAAGTATCTGCAGGGCTAGGCACTTCTTCTCCCACTGAGACCAGACAAGACAGGCTAGTTAGGGGAATGGATCCCACAGACAGGAAGCAGCTGTAATAATAGCTCCTGCTCTCATTGTTTGGGACCCACATGAAAACCAAACTACACATCTGCTACATATGTGCATGGGGCCTAGCTCCAGCCCATGTATGCTCTTTGGTTGGTGGTTCAGTCTCTGAGATCTCCCAATGGTCCAGGTTAGTTGACTGTTGGTTTTCCTGTAGAGTTCCTATCCCCAAAGAATCCTCAGTCCCTCTCCCCAACTCTTCCATAAAAGAGTCCCCAAGCTCCATCCAGTGTTTGATGAGAGTCTCTAAATCTGTCTGAGTCAGCTGCTAGGTAGAGCCTCTCAGAGGATACTCATGCTAGGCTCCTGTCTGTAAGTATAACTGAGAATCATTAATAGTGTTAGGGATTATATGTACTCATTAATAAGTGGATATTAGCCCAAATCAGAATACCCAGGAAACAATCCACAGAACTCAAGAAGGGCCCAAGTGAGGATGCCTCAATCCCACTTGGGAGGGAGAAGTAAACAATCATGGAGAGCTGAGGGAGGGAGGGACCTGGGTGGGAGAGGGGACAGGGAGAGGAAAAGGGGAACATGGTCAGGTATTAGAGGGAGAACAGGAGAGAGGCCCTGAGGGCCAGCAGAATGAATAGAAACAGGCAACCTCAGGAGATAGGAGGTAGGGGGACCCTCTAGAATGTACCAGAGACCTTGGAGATGAAAGACTCTCAGGACTCAAAGGGAGGGCCCTTAGATGAAATGTCCAACAGTGGGGAGAGGGAACTTACATAGTTGACCTCCAGTAGAAAGATAGAGCATCAAGTGGAGGGATGGGATTGCCATCCCACAGTCAGAAACTCTGACCCAGAATTGTTCCTGTCTAAAAGAACTGCAGGGACAAAAATAGAGAGGAGGCTGAGGGAACAGAGGTCCAGTGACAGGCCCAAATTGGGATCCAGCTTAAGGGGAGGCTCCAAGGCCTGACACTATTACTGATGCTATGGTGTGCTTACAGACAGGAGCCTGGCATGGCTGCCCTCTGAGAGGCCCAAGCAGCTTATCTAGACAGATGCAGATACTTACACCCAACCAATGGACTGAAGTCAGGTACTCCTGTGGTTGAGTTAGAGAAAAGCTGGAAGAAGCTGAGGAGGAGGGTGACCCTGTAGGAAGACCAGGAGTCTCAACTAACCTGGAAACCTGAGATCTCCCAGACACTGAGTCACCAACCAGGCAGCATACACTAGCTGATATGAGGGCCCTGACATATATACAGCAGACTGTCTGGTTTGGCCTCAGTAAGAGAAAATGCACCTAACCCTCTAGAGTCTTGAGGCCCCTTAGAATAAAACATACATTATTATTTGGGGGAACACAACTTTTAGGAATCTTCCCGTTTCTTTTCTCACCACACACAGCCTTTCCAAGAGTCTGGGAATGGGCATCGAGTTCCTCAAAACCCATCACAGTGTTTTTTTTCATCATTATTTCCAAAAAACAAAGGTTCATACAAAGTGACAAGAACAAAAAGAAGTATGAATCATAGACACATTCAAGTCAGATGATGAAGTAAAGAAATATAAATAACAAACATGGGACAATATGACAGCTCATTAGAAATAAAATTGGAAGTCAAGGAATTATATCTAAATTTTCTGGTATCACAATGAAAAAGATGTTAAAATTCATAATGCTGAACCAAATAGGCACTTTTCTGAATTACTGATAGAAAAATCACTAGACGCAAGTTTAATTTTGGAAAGGAGTTTGGTTAAGTGTGTAGAAAGCCTTAGAGTATCCATTGCTTTTAAACTAGTAACAACCAGGCATTTGTATTCAACATTTTGACACAGATTGTCCCCACTACACTTTATTAAATGCCCAAAACATTTGTAATGATTGCATAGGACACAGATGCAGAAGCATCACCACTTATTAATCAATGCTACTATATATCCTCAGCTAGTAATTAGAGAAATATATATTCTCATAATTATAATTGGAAATCCAGCAAATAGTTTCCTACATGAACCATTGGCACCAAATTTTATTTCAGATATTGAAATCTCAGTGCCTTTCTTTCTAGTCTATCTGCAAAGGTAATGTATGCATATTTTTCTTAAAATTTAGGATACTCTGAATCCTCTACTTCTTTCTCAATATAATAATCATTTAAATTACTTTGTTAAAATATACCAAGAAGTATAAAACTATAAATAAAACATCTATGTAAAAACTCATTCAAAACATGATTTAATAACTTTTTAGTCATGTATCAACTTCATGCATTATAATTATTTTAAATGATAAATTACTTTCCATTTTCAGTGTTACTAATTATTACTTGCTCCTTACTAACTAAGCTCTTTATTTAATTCTACTATTTTACTTTGAAAACTTTCAAATATACATAGAAGTGAGGATGCATTCATTACCAAGATTTGGTAACAATTAACTGTCGAGTAATTTGACTATAATTGATCACATTGATCACTTGTTCTCTCTTGTCAAGTTTCATTAACAAGAAAAACTCTGAGTACTCTAAAGAGTTCATCACTTCTATCTTTAGTTGTTGGGGGATGTTTTTGTGCATTGTGTATTTTAATGCTGTTTTCTGTACCTGGAGATCTGTTTGCAATCCAAACTTTGGTATTGCCATTATTATAAAGCATTTCCTGACTCAGTATTTTGTAAAACATCATTCTTCATCATCTTCTGATTGGTCAATAAAGAGGATACGGCAGGACTTCTGGGCCCAGAGAGCCAGAGAGAGGGAATGAAGTGAGAGCCGCAGGAAGTCTCCTAGAGGGCAAAAATGAAGAGGAAAGTGCCTGAGTGGGCTAAGATGGCGGGTGACCCCACGTGGCATGGAAGTGGCTGGGAAGTAGTCCAGGCCAGCAGAATTGGCTGAGAACAATTCAGAATCTGCCCCACTTAGTGCCAGAAGCTCCTACATAAATATGCCAAGTCTCTGCTTCATTATCTCAGAGCCAGGGCAAGTGTAGAAAAGTCCAGCACTTTTACAATTAATTTCACTGAGTAGATTCTTCTACATGGTTCTATGAACCAAACCTACCCAGCAGAACAATACTCACACCATGAATTTTCTTCTTAAATATCTGCTTCTTTCATCACAAGGGAAATCAAAAACAAAAAGTGAAGGAGTTCAGTCGAAAATAGCAATGATATGTACTAACCATCCAACCACCAAATAAAAACATAAGGGGCTATGAGGAGGGGGCACACAAAAAAAGGGGGTTGGAGCAATCCAGTTTTCTAGGCCTGGTGAACTGTTGCAGAGTATTTCATCATACTATGAACCCTATGATGGTATTATTTACTGAAAGAAAATCTGTTTCTAGTTGTGGTGTGGCTCAGCTCATAGAACACACTTTTCTTTTCTTTTCTTTTCTTTTCTTTTCTTTTCTTTTCTTTTCTTTTCTTTTCTCTTTCTTTTTCTTTCTTCCTTTCTTTCTTTCTTTCTTTCTTTCTTTCTTTCTTTCTTTCTTTTTCTTTTCTTTTCTTTTTGAGACAGGGTTTCTCTGTATAGCCCTGGCTGTCCTGGAACTCACTCTGTAGACCAGGCTGGCCTTGAACTCAGAAATCCGCTTGCTTCTGCCTCCCAAGTGCTAGGATTACAGGCATGCGCCACCACTGCCCAGCCTAGCACACACTTTTAATCCCTCTGACTGGAATACAGACATACCTTTAATAGCAAACAATGACGGTAAAGTTAGTTTGTAAAAAGAAGCACCCATGTTTGAAAGAAACATCTAATTGAGCAGCAGGCAAAGTGACAAACCAGAAAATGATTAGGATACGCCCAACTCTCATGAGAAGAGAGAGGAGAAAGGGAAGCTACTTAAGGGACAGTGAGGAGAAAGGAGGCAGTTTCACTGGGAGAGTTTTACAGAGACAGGTTGAAGAGAGAACAAGCTGGACACAGGTGAGACAGAATGAACCAGAGGATGAGAAAGAGTCAGAAGATGAGAAGAGATTGCCAAAGTTAGTATGAGGCAAAACAGAACAAAAAGTCAGAAGTAGAGAAGGAGAGAAAGAAGCTAGTTTGAATTAGTTAGCTTGGAAAGGTGTTTGGGCCAGAACAGCTGAGTTGAACCAGTTAGCCAGAGATCAGAAAGAACTAGAAAGGGTGAGCTTCTTCAGGAGTATGTCCCAGAGGATGAAAATGTTCTAGACCTAGGTTAGATTGTGTAGTGGATAGCAGCCTCCAGGCCTAGGCCTAAGTTAGCAGATTAAAGTACTAGTCTGCAAGATGACAGTTTCTTAAAGAGAATAAAAAAATATGTTTACAGTGCTCATTCATTGCATTGGATATAGATTTAAGGCTCAGAAAGTGATGGAGTTGTTATGATGTCTATGAAAGAAGATTTTTTAATCCCCCCTCTCTCTGTGTATGTGTTGTGCATGTGTGTCAGTGTATGTTCTTTGATAATGGTTAGCACATTTGTGGGAGTTTCCATTCATGTGTGTTCATGTGAAGACCTGAAGACCTCAAGTTGATGTCAGGAATCATTTACCTTATTGATTGAGACAGTGTCTCTCAGTCAAATACAGAACTCCCCAGTATGGTTGCTATTCAGCTTTCTCTGGATAACTCTGTGTCAGCCTGCCAAGGCTAGAATTATAGAAAAGCTACCTCATCTACCTGACATTTACCTGGGTTTCTGGGGATCTGAACTCTGGTTCTCAAGCTTGTGCAGTAAGCACTTTAACTTCTGAGCCATTTCTCTAGTCCCAGGAAGAATATTTTATGAGCTCCTTTTGCACATTTTAAGCTACTAAAATTCTTTTTAAATTCTGTACCAGTCCAACCTTATTGCCTGGAGAGCAAAATACTTCACTTAAACAAGAGGTTGGGGGTGGCTCTCAAAACACCTTCTTTTCAGCATTGATCCAAGAAAGCTAGAAACAAATGAATCCCTCGCCACTAAAGGACTAGAAGAGGAGAATTTCAAAACTTGTACAGAGAAGTTTGGAGAGGACTCTAAAGGATTGTGGTTTTCAACTTTTTCTTAACTCTGGAGCCCCTTACTAAAATAAAAGTTGATAGCAGTATGGTGGAAATGGTTGGAAAATATTGAAAATAGATTTTTTTCTTAAGATATATTCTGAACAGTTTCCCCTCTCCAAGTCCCTCCTGGACCCTCCCCAATTTCCAACCTACTCAAATCAATACCCTTTCTTTCTATTACTAGAATATATATAAACAGCCATCTAAAAATACATATTTAATACTAATAGAATAAACTAAGATTTAAAAAAGCAAACAAAGCAAAATAGGACAAAACAAATAGGAAAAAAAAATCCAAAGAAAAGGGACAAGAAACACAGGAGAGACACAGATACACACATGCTCTCCCCACACAGAAACACAAAGTGGCAAACCACGATACACACACAAAAGACATGTAATGTGAGAAAGTAAAAAAAAACAAACAGAATGCTCTGACAAAGCATTATGAGACAAAGAACCTCCAGCAACTGCCACCGAGTTTGACTTGTATTGCTCATCTGCTACTGGACACAGGACCTGCCCTTAAGAGGGGTCTTTTTCAGGCAAAGCACCAATGCACATTTAAAAATAAAAAAGAGCCATTGGGTTGCATGTCAAGTGAGACTCTGTTGGAGAAAACTAAGTTTTCATTCGCGAGCAGGTATCAGTTGGAGATAGCTTCCGGGTTAGGGATGGGGATTGTATCCACTTCCGCCCTTAGCTGGAGAATCTTGACGGCCCAGTGCATGCTGTCACAGTCTCTGTGAGTTTGCATGTGTGTTGGTCCTGTTATGCTTAGAGGGCCTAGTTTTCTTGTTCCCCATCCCCTCTGCCTCTTAGCTTTCTTTCTGCCTCTACTTCTTCAGGATTTTCTGAGCCTTGGAGCAAGGGATAGAAACATCCCATTTAGGACTGAGTGTTCCAAGTTCTCATAAAACTTCAGCACATTGACCATTAATTAGCAATTGGCAGAAAATCCTTAATGTGTGTTAAATCTGTTTTCTACACAATATTTTGGTTTACTACAATCTGTGTCCTTGAAGAATCTTCATTTGTCAATACTTGGAAGTTATTTGACTCTCATCAATGCAATCGTGTTTATTATAAAGAATTTGAAAAGTGAAAGAAAAAAAATCACATCTCATAGCCATTAACTACCTTGAACCATGTATTTATATAAGCCTATCAGCATACGCTTGCTTTCAAAACCTTGGAGATAATTTCGGAAATATAATTTTGGGTCTCTATGTAAAACTTTAATTATTATGATAGTATGAGCTTTAAGAAATGGATTTATACTGCTAGTGGCAGTTCCCTCTCCCTCATGCTGCATACAGAGATTTTTCCAATTATTGTCTTAATAGGCCAGATATCTTTATATATACTTAAAGTTAGCTTACAAGGTTAAAAGAAATGTTCTTTTTAAAATATTATATGACAAAAAGAATAGTCTAAAACCCATACATTTCTGTATATCCAAAGGCTCTATGAGGGCACCAGCAGGAAAAAGTGAGTTTTGGGTTGGCTTGGTGGGTGACGGGTGAAAGTGTGAGAGCCAGGTAGGAGAAAAATGTCCTACATCTCTGCTTGCTTCTTTGCCTGTCCCACAGGATAGATGGCTTGTAAATCTGGCTGCTTAGGACCGGATTTGAGCAGGTTTTGTCTTCCAGTGGCAAAGAAGTAAATATTTTAGATTTAATAGACTGTATAGTCGGGTAACTATTTAACTTTGCCATCATGAAAAGCATCTATATGTGACATATAGACAAACAGGCATAGGTGTGTCTCAAATAAATCTTTATTCATAAAAAAAGGAAAAGTGGGCGGGGTTTGATTGAGAGATGTAGTTTTCTGGCCCATGACTTCTCCTCCAAGGTATCAACTGGGGGCAGGGCTTATCAGCAGTCAGGGTTAGGCTGGTTAAAAAAGGTTATACACATTGATTTTATGTCCTAAATCTTACTGGATTCATATATTACTCAAAACAGGGCTGCTTTCTCTTGTGTCAGATTGCTCTGTCTGCTTAACCCTTTCTGGTCTTCGAAACTACTGAACTGAGAGAGTCTATTAGTGGGGCAAGTCATTTTTCTTCCTGCCCCATTTAAAGACTGGTCATTGCTCTGGGTCAGGTGCTAAAAACTGGATGCAGGTTTCCACACGAGAAGCAAGTGAGCATGCACAGGATTGGATCTCGTCCTCTGTTGCAGAACCCATTGGTCTTACCAGGCATCTTTACAGAGTGCTAGGCAAGGTCAGCTAACAGCAAATGGGACTGATTCTTAGTTCCTGCTATAATTTTCTTCCAGGTCAAGCTCTACTAGAGATCTTGGTTTTATAAAACAGTAGAACACAGAGCATGTAAAAGAATAGAACATGATTTGGAAATTCTCGGGTCCTGTAATCAAATACTAATTAAAATGGACTTCTACCATTTTTGCAGGAGCAATGATATTTCTGTGTGCCTTGTCAACATGGTGTTTTATACCACAAACTATGAATTTGTTTTTAATTTTTTTTTTTAAACACTACTCGAGCGTCTTTTCTACATGTGACTGTCATTCAGAGGACAGTACTGAGAGGTGGCAGGAGGCCAGATGGACTAATCTGATTGCAGGATCAGGGCTTTGGGCTGGTCTCATGGGATCTTCTGAGAGGAAACTCTAATGAAAAATAGATTAGATTTTTACCAAGTACAGCTTCAGGTGTCAAAAGCTTACACCGTGCCATTTCCTATACTCATTACAATTACCGCCATAAGAATTGATCCACATTACACTTTTTAAGTTCCTCTTTGCCATTTTCGCAGGAAAGAGCAGGAAGGCCAAGGGCAGCATTAACTGCGCAGCGCAGGGAAACACTGGGTTCTGTGTGGGTGGGGCTCCTTCTCCTGCCCAGGCAATCTGTGTGGGGAAGAGCCTTGTAAAAACTCATTTTCCTAGTTGGAAAACTCTCAGCATGCAAAGCGGAAGACAGGCTCTGTTCAGAGAGGAGGGTCATCAGTGGAAAGTAGCAAAATAATTCAAATATCAAAAAAGGTTCAAGTATTGTGCTTGAATGCATTGTGAGAGGAAATTCACTAACTAATAATCCTAGTTAAGAGGTGAAAACCACAAATGGGCAAAAGAACGATATTATTACCCATTAAATATCTTATGAAATCATCTTTTATATCAAAATATTAGAATGATGTTGTCCCCAGGGGAGTAATTTATAACTTGACTACTATGAGGGAATAGGGAGATATTTTTTTTTTCTGGTCTGTTCCCTGCATTCTTCAGATGATGATGGAATCACAAAGGTCAAAGGTCAGCAATGACTGAAATGCAAGCCTTCTGCCTTCTTTGAATCTTTGTTCTTTCTTTCCATCACAATGCTTTACCTTAAGGAATAAGTGGTTCTGGACTCATTTATCATCTAGAGGTGATCTTTGCAGCAATGGTCTCAGGCAGCACTTTATTACCTGTGTTCTGAAGGGTTCTTGTCTTAAGGGATGAGCCATGAGCTTCTCTGCTTCTGGAAGGATGCTGCTCACTACATTCTTTCTAGGTTGGTTCTAGCCCAGGTTCATGTTCTCAAGGTCCTGGAAGGTCTTGCATTAAAAAGGTTACTTAACTACCCAGTTAAGTCTATTGTTTCTGGTAATATTTTTCCCAATATCACTTTGTGTGTGTGTGTGTGTGTGTGTGTGTGTGTGTGTGTCTGTGTGTGTGTGTGTGTGTGTGTGTGTGTCTGTGTGTCTGTGTCTGTGTGTGTGTGTGTGTGCTGACCAGATGTTATAGAACTTAATCTGACAACATTGACTCGGGTAAATCTGTTAACTTCCCCTAGACCCATTGTCTTAGTTTGGGTTTTACTGCTGTGAACAGACACCATGACCAATGCAAGTTTTATAAAAGACAACATTTAATTGGGGTTGGCTTACAGGCTCAGAGGTTCAGTCCATTGTCATCAAGGCAGAAACATGGCAGCATCCAGGCAGGCATGGTACAGGAGGAGCTGAGAGTTCTATTTCTTCATCTGAAGGCGGCTAGTGGAAGACTGACTTCCAGGCAACTAGGGTTAACCCCACACCCACAGTGACACACCTACTCCAACAAGGCCACACCTCCTAATAGTGCCACTCCCTGGGAAAAGCATATACAAACCATAACACCCATTAACCAGTATTTTCCTTGATTAAGGTGTCAGCTATGATCCTGATCAGCATCCTCTGTCATAGAATGAAAAGCAAACTGGCCTGTCTGACTTGTAATGCTCTCTATTTTAGGAATACTTTCAGCCTCACTATGGCTCTGTGTATAGATGTTACTCTCCTTATTTTGAACCAGAGATTTTGAGAGAAAAAGTAGACTTTTCCTGAGGATTAGTGAATCAATGGGTGTGAAAGAGATCACTAACTTCCAGGAACTAGACTGGAATGTCAGACTTCACTGGATGCAAACGATTTCCAGGAAAACCAGCCTGAACTGAGTACACGAACTTTTCTTCCTTTCACGCCTATAAGAACCTAAGGCAGCCACCCGGAACTCTTCTACTGGGACACACATGGCTCCAGAGTCCTCTGTCATGCTGGGCATGGAGACAGCTCCCACCAAGCCATGGACAGCTTTTTTTCTTCTATGGTTTATGAACATGTGAGGTCAGTCATGTACTGTGCATTGTGGTTGCTAGAAGGGGGCTTCCCTGAAATGTGGCTTTATGGTCTAAGTTTTAACCTGATATTCAGTGATTATTCAGAAATAAGTTGACATTTGAGATTCTTTTTTACCTATCTTCAGTTTACCTTCCAGTTATGATTCAAGTTCATTTTTTTTTTCCTAATTCCCCAGTCTGTTAAATTCAGGCCACTCTTATTCTTACAATTCAATTTTGTCGTTACTTGTTATCCCCTTACTTCCTTGCTTTGCCTTACTAATTCTTTCAGATCATAGAGATTCCCAAACCTCTACACCTAACTCCCAAACTCCGATAATGGGTTTCTATCCGTGTTCTAGAACCAGGGGGTGCAGGCGGATGACCCAGAAGTATTTTAACTTAATTTTAGGTAATAGGACTTAAAGGTTTTGAGTTAGTTTCTCTTAAATACTGTGATCTTTATATCTAAGAAATCTTTACATGGTCAAGAAATATCTTGACCACAAATGAGGACCGAAAGCTGAGCAATAGGCTCTGTCTATCCTATTGGACGCGACGTTGTCAGGTTGTGGACGCGACATTGTCAGGTTGTGGACGCGACCTTGTCAGGTTGTGATTGCTCTCTTCTTGCTCCATTTGTTATTCCTTCCCTCTCACCCTCCGAAGTGTTTCCATTCACACACTGTTCGAGTAGTCAACAGAAGATCATCATCTGTCTAACCTGGCCTCTATACTTTCTACCTCAGTCAACTTTCTGCTGTCTCTGTCCTTTGCCTCCATGTATACCCAGGAACCAACATTTTTTTTTTTTAGTCTATTTATTTTTTATTTCAATATTTTAATAAACTTTATTTTTATTAGATAAATTATTTACAATTCAAAAGTTGTCCCCTTTCCTGGTTCCCCGCAACCCCAAAATCCCCTAACCCATCCCCACTGCCCCTGCTCACCAGTCCACCCACTCTTGCTTCCCTGTCCTGGCATTCCCCTATACTGAGGCATTTAGCCTTCTCAGGTCCAAGGATCTCTCCTCCCTTTGATATCCAACTAGGCCATCCTCTGCTGCATATGCATCTGGGGCCATGGGTCCCTCCATGTGTAGTCTTTGGTTTGTGGCTTAGTCCCTGGGAGTCCTGGGGGAACTGGGTGGTTCATATTGTTGTTCCTCCTATGTTTCTCCTTGCTGCAAACCTCTTCAGCTCCTTGAGTTCCTTTCTCTAGCTCCTCCACTGGGGAGGCTGTGTTCAGTTGAATGGTTGGCTGAGAGTGTTCCCCTCAGGAACCAACTTCTGTGAGCATTCAATTCTCTGGACTTTGTTACCTAAATCTTTTGCATCAAAATGTCTTTGTTTGCAACACATTTCTGCTTACACCCCTAGACTAGTCTTCAACTGTTAAGCTTTAAATTTTGCGTGAATATAATAAATCTCATAAACGTCTATTTGTTTAGTAATTCTTCAGAAGGTAATAGTTGCATTATACCACTTTTTTGTTGAAAAAATTATCAGTTGCTTTCTAATCCCTGGTGATTAAAATGTAAACTCCCTCATTATCTTGTTAATTATGACCTTATCTATTCTGGATCCAGTCTTCCTTTCTTGACTGATTTTCTTTCTTCCCAGCTATACTGTTACTGACTTTGGCTTTGTTGACTGCTGTCTTAGTCTGGGAAATCCCCAGATTCCTATATATTTCAATAATTTAAATTTTAATTCTTCCTTAATACTTGGTCAGTGGCCATACTTTTCTAGGCCTGTACTGATCAGTTTATGATTCCACATGTACATATTATCCTCTAATTAAATTAAAGCTCTCTAAAATGTAACTATAAGAGTAATTTGAGCTTCACAAAGTTTTAGATTTTTTTTTTAAAAGAACATTTCTTTATAAACTGTTTAACAGATATTCACATCAGGACACGGGCTTTAAGAACAAATGGAACGGGACTTCTGGATCTCATCTTAGACAGCACTTGATTTTCGGTCTTGAGAGAGATGTGGGAACTTTGCCTGGTGAATTTTTTCATTCTTTTTCTGTAAACTTCTCTTTCTTGCTTCGGTGCGGGCGTGTTTCTCAATTCTTAGTCTGACAAAGCGATCCACGTAAGGCATTGCGAAGAACTGCCTCCTGTTGTACCTTTTATTTAGGTACCAAGGTATAGGCCACCGCTTGAGCTTGTGCCAGACAATTCATCCAAAGATGTCCCTTCTCCAAGTACCAGGTCTGGGTTTTTCCTGACCGGTCTGAAGAATCCTTAAAGCATCTTCCCTCTCCTGGACAACTTTATCTAAAGCATCCATGGGATCAATGACCTTTTCTAACCGCTCTGGATTTGGCATTGGCAATCTCTGTCGCTTGGCCTCCTGCTCTAGTGTTAGAAGCATGTTTCTTTCCTTCAGAAGCACATGCCAAAGCTCATGGAAGTCTTAGTCACTTTTGTTCCTCAGCTGCTGGTAGGTCGATGAAGCTCCAGATTAGACTTTTTCTTCCCCCTAATTCTTTGGGTCATTAAAAAATTCTTCTAGTCCTTTCCTTGACAGTGTGGTATGAAGTGATTTATACTGGAGAAAAGATGTGACAAGTGGTGTGTTCTTATGCACCAAAGAGAAGACCTGCAACGGGAGTGAGCAGGGACCTTGGGATTTACTAGGGATCAAGCAGCCTTTAGGGATGCTGAGGCTTTTCTACAAATATTCACTAGACTGGTCACAGCCATGTTTCTAATGTAGACTCACTGATACAGATTCTTAGTATTGGAAAACTCAGTGAATTATATTTTTATGGAATGTTAGGTGTGAGACACCATCTTATGGGACAGAGACCACTGATATTCTTTTCACATATTTCCTAAATAGTGCTTTGATGTGTGTGTGTGTGTGTGTGTGTGTGTGTGTGTTATAATATGATCTACAACAATGCATTGTTTCAGGCTAGGAATAGGCCCTTACCTTTGTATTGCCTACATTTTTTTTCAGCAATCCATTTGCATACAATAGATACTTAAAGTAAGTAGTTTAATAAGTACAGAGTGCAGGTCTCCAGACAGCTAAGGTATTTGTTTGTTGATTTAGACAAATCGTCATGCATTCCAGCTGACCTCAGATTTGCTTTGTAGCTGACTGTCACCAAGAACCCACCCTCTTGCCTCCTCCTCCTCAGTGCTGGGGATTCAGGTGTGGACCATCATTTTCAGTTTGTGTGGTGCTTAGGATTTAACCCAAGCCTTCGTGCATGCTAGAAAAGCAAGACTATAAAAAAAAAACACCATAAAATACTATCTCTCCTGCCCTTGTTCAGTTATGGAAAATATCTTCTATCATCCTCTGTTTCCTCTATTTGGTCAAGACTGTTCCTTCTAGGATTAGTCTCAGGTTGCAACGTCTTCTAGGAAACAGCAACTCAGACTTCAGCCAGTGTTTCTTATGTCTGGGAAACCCACACCTGAATTGATTCAGACACACTATTTTGTATGGGGGAAGGGAAATATCATTGGCTGCCAGAGAATCAGAGAGCACAGAGGATGATATGAAAATCATGACTATAAAATGATCTTCCTCATCAAATTGCCCTTGGTGATTTGTTCTTACAATTGTTCATGGTGATTTATTCAACTTCAAGTGTCTCCTAAATTTTCCAGAGAAGGATAAGGCCAAATTACCTGCTGGTACCTAATCTTTCAGCAGGATTACTTAAGAGAACACTTCGGGGCCACTTTTCTGCTTTGATGGTATGATGGTCCATTCACCACATAACAATGGTGAGATGATTGTCATTTAGGGGCTCCATCCTAGCTGCACAATGGTTTCTGATTATGATAAGACCACGATTGCTGCTGATTAGAGTAATACAACTGTGGCTGGCTGGCTGTGGCCCATATCGTCTTAGGAAAAGGTGGCACCTGTAAAAATTAATAATACATGAGGAGAAATCTGAGACAGCATTTCTGGTAAGGCCAGAAGGAAAGACAGAATCAAACTTTCTCAATCTCCAAGTGTCTTGATCTATTCATACCAAAGAGTTTGTATTGAGCACCTGTGTTGCGCGTTTCACTGTGGCAACAGCTGTTACGGATCAGACAAGATAAATATAAGGCATTATTCCTACCCTCCAGTAGTTTATAATCACATTGGATGAAACAAGACACTTAAATAGATACAATTAAAAGGCAAGGCAAGGCATCCTGCGGCAGGCTGCAAAGTATGCTATGTAATTAGAGTTCGTGATTGTGTTTGAAGAGAGAAAGGAGCAAGGCTTGGACTTGTGCCTGGGTCTTGTTTTATCAGAGATTAGAGTGAAAGGCATAAATAAGAAAGAGGACCACTCACAGAGCTGTTTTTCTTTCTCTTTGGCTAAGGAAGTTGAATACCGTGGAAATCCAAGCATTTTTAAGGATGCCCTGAATAATTCCTAATGTGTGCTATGTTCGTTATCTCATAGGTCCAGAACATGGAGGGCCTCTTCCTGACAATGCTGTCTCAATTTGCATTCTCAGAGTAATGTTATTTACCATTGGGCTGTGGGTTATCTTCCTCAGCATCTTCATCAGCCTGTGAACTATCTAGTTGTGGCTTTTGCATTCTTGTACTTTCCTGCCGCCGCCGCTCTTTGTTGAGTGTTCTTCTCTCCGCAGTGATTGATGGTACGCAAGAAAAGATTTTTAAATTGACAGGCTGAAAGTTATCAGCACCCAGGAGAGTTTATTAAAGCCACAGCCAATGAACGTAGTTTATGCCAATGCCTTTAAAAGAATGAGAGCCTGAGACGCTGCAGGGCACTCGATCGTGTTAGCACTGAAGGATGAGATAGGATTCTGAACAGTGTGAAATGGATGCTCTGTTCTATAGTCCACAGTGTGTGTGAGGAAGGAAGAGATCATAGCCCTGGAAGGATGGAGAAGAAAATGGAGTTGAAATAGAGACACATTTATGCAGGTGGCAGTTGACAGTGACTTCTGGACTCCGTTCTGAAGAGTTGGCCAAGGAAGCAGGATTCTTCTGGAAGGAACATCATCCTACAGAGTGGGACGTGGGGGTCTGTCTCATTCTTTTCCAATTTTAAGGGATAAAAACAAGTCTTAAATGGAATAAATATAACCTCCTGGATTATTTATAGATGCCACAGGCAAGGTTCGACCAGATGGTTCCCAAGCCCCTTTTCCGCTCTTGATTTTGAGATTCTCTGTTTCCCAAGAAAGCAGGCTGTGTTTAATTTAAACATGGTTGAAGCATAGACTCTGCTGAGCAACCTACAGTGTTGGCCAAGCAGCTGAGACAGTGATGTAGTGACTTGTGTGAAATGCTCGTCTCCCAGCATGGTATCTGGATTGCATGCCCACACTTTACCCATCTGTTCTTTCGCATCCCATGATGACCCCAGATTGGAAGCAGACCAGGATCCAAAGATAAATTAGACATGACCAGCAACTTACAGTCCAACAACACAAGGACATCATCCCACATGTAATGTAGAGAGGAACGAGTGAGACAAGATGCCTGAGTTGTATGTGGAGGGTAGGTAGAGAAATGCTTCCAGAACAGTGCTGTTTGGCTGCCCCAGAATAGTTTTCTGGGAAAAGTGAGGAAGGACCTTCAGATTACATAGGATAGGACTTTAAAGATATCATCAAATTCATATACTATGCTAGAGAAATTTGTCTTTGCAAATTTTATCTGATTGCCATGTGCTACAATTGAATACACGTGTCATAATAATTATAAACTTGAAAAGGAAAGTGCTTCCAAGGTTTAATTGCTTCATTTGGTAGTTATCTGAAGTAGCCACCTAAGGAAATATTGTATAGGTTCCATTGGCATTGGCTTTGAACCTGTGGTCTGGTGGCTACACATATGTTAACAGATTTCCCAAGTCTTTGTCTACAAGTTTTAATGTCTCTGCCTTCATCTATCGGATGAAGAGAATGATGCCTTTCACGTCACAATGGTTCAGTGAGGATCAGACTGTCGTGTGTACAAAACATCCTTCATGGACAGTCTCTTACAGCAGCTGCACTTGCAGAGAAATATCAAGTGAAGCCTCTTAGGGAAATTCCTCATGTTTGTCTTTTTAAACCACTTTTCATGTAAAGTTAAATGATCACTTAAGAGTAACGGATCACGCCTAGCTCTCTTCTTTCTTTTCTACATAAGTTACTGCCCCAATATCTCTCTCCATTCCTTCTTGCCCTGCAACAAATTATAGCCCTAATTAGTTTACTCTCTTGTCAAGACTTATTGTCAGCTAAGATTCACTGTGATCTGTAAGACATTGTAGGGATTGAATTACTGTGGTAAAAATGTCAGGAAGTGAGAAACTCAGATGTGATTAGAGGAGCTCAAACTCAAATCCAGCTAGTACACATCAGGGAGGTGTAAGGTGGGAATTCCAGCTTGATGGTTATTTACTAACTACAAAATCTGAAAAAGGATTCCTAGGAGAATCTACTTCAGCTACGTCCCCTCTACCCAAGTTGTAAATGATGCCACAGTGATTGTGGCCAGGAGACAAGACAGCTACCCATCATAAGGTTGCTATTTCATTTAAAAGAATTTATATTTGAGAAAGTTAATGATGTCTATGAAACAATTACCCTAATGTGTTAATATTTTTAGTTAACCGTATACTCCACATCCATGAAGTTTGTCAGCTGGAATAGGTGATGTTTAATTCCAGTGCTATCTTCAGTATCTATAGGCTTTATAAGGTTCCTTTTATTTATCTTTGTGTGTGTGCATTTTCAGGTGTGTTTGAGTGTTGTGGAGTGTTTGTATAGGTCAGAGGGGGCATCCTTGGGATTGATTTTTACTTTCTATCTATTTGAGACAGAGTCTCCAGTTGTGTTGTGCTGTTTTGTATGTTGGGCTCGCTGGCCTTGTAATGACTTGGGGTTCACTTGTCTTCTTCTCTCTTACCATTACTCTGGGATTACAGTTGCAAGCTGTTACCCCAACAGGCTTCTTCTGAGGCTCCCTACTCAGTTCTTCATGCTTTACCCAAGCCCTAGGGCCCTTCTTGAAGCTTTTTATTTCTGATAATAAATTGATTTTTTTGATAAAGTTGTAGTGATATGTAAATTCTAATCCTTAAAAATCGTTAACTCTAGAAATGAAGAATAGTAAGAAAAGGTAATTTACATTAAAAATCACATAAGTAATGATGTTTAGGAAGTTGAGACACATTAAACACTAAAGAAGGCTTTGTCCCTCAGTCTTAAAGCATAATATAGTTTCTTCTGATTGTTCATTTTGAAGCCAATTTTTTTGCGACTTTCCCCCATGTCTGTGTCCACACTAATGTTAACAGATGTCCCACCTTCAAAAACAGAGAGACAAGCTTGGCAGCTCTTCTCAGATGGCAAATTTAATTATGGCTGCAAATGTGATAATGGAACAACCTTTCCAAGTTTTAATTGGATTTGCAGTTGGCACCAGCAACCTTCGTTTTCCCACCATATGGGTAACTGCGGTGCAAGGAACCGGCCTGTGCCCTTGCTGTGAGTCAGTCAGCTCTTGATTATATGTAGAGGAATGGGCCATAGCGTGGATCAGACATAGCCGTTTTCTACCCCAGCCAGATCTCAGTATGCCTAGTCTAATGCTGCCCCATGCTTCCACTTGCTTTAGCCTTGGCAACCAGTAACATTTTAATATCTTTTAGGCAGAACACCAATGATTAATCTGATGGCAACTTCTGCATTATGCCTTTCTGTTAGAGATCCCATTCTGCATGTAGTCTTACATGCCTTTAGGTGTGTAAGAGGCCTGAACGTTTGCAGAGCAGAGGACAACTCACACTACGCAGCGACAGGTGTCTTGGCAGTAGCAGGTTGGGTAAAGAAGCCGCATCTGAAACAGGTTAAGTGACTGATCCAAGGGCTTGCAGTAAAGGGCGTGGCATCAGCCTTATGTCTCTAACACATAGCTCTTGTTTCTCTCATCTGACACTTTCCTATGAATGAATAGGGGTAAATATTTAGATGATCTCCTGTTTTGAATTATTGTAGTTTTTTTCCCCCGCACGTAATGAAGAGCATGATTTGAATAAACAGGAGAAAAGATAGGATGTGTAGCAAAGAGGCCAACAGTATTTTTCTCCATTCTTGCCTTCATTCACTTTTAAAAGTTTATTTAGAAAGGGGTTTACAGCCACATAAGAAGAGCAACAGTATGAACCAACCAGGACCCCCAGAGCTCCCAGGGACTTAACCATCAACCAAAGTATACACATGGAGGGACCCATGGTTCCAGCTACATGAGTAGCAGAGGATGGCCTGGTCAAACATTAATGAGAGGAGAGGCCCTTGGACACATGAAGGCTCATTGCCCTATGGCAGGGGAATGCCAGGTCAGGGAAGCAGGAGTGGGTGGGTTAGTGAGCAGGGGGAGGAGGGATGGGATAGGGGGTTGAAACTAGGAAAGGGGGTTAACATTTGAAATGTAAGTAAAGAAAATATCTAATAAAAATATTAAAAATGTTTATCTGTGTGTGTATGTGCATGCACACATATGTATTTTGAATTGTGTGTGTGTGTTTGTGTGTGTGTGTGTGTGTGTGTGTGTGTGTGTGAATGCACACAGGCTGAGGCACCTGTCTAGAGGTTCGAGGACAACCTGTGGGTGTTGGTTCTCCCCTTCCACTCCGTGGCCTGTACATTCAGTTAAGTTTGGCTTGGCAGCAAGCACCCTTACCCACTGAGACATCTCGCTGGCCTTGCCTGGAGAATTTAAACCCTAAACTGTATGTACTGGGAAACTAGTCATTAGCTTCCAGATACCTGGTTGGCATTAGAAGGAAAAAAAATCATTGTTTTGATGTCTTTATGGGATACTGGGAAAGAAACACAAATAGTCCTTACAGTAGTAATGAGATAATTAAAGGAAACATGCAAGTGCACTGGAAATAGAGTTCTCCTTGGTGGTGAGATTCAATTCTTGCTTATTTGGGGGCACATGCAACATGACTGAGGACATAGTAATCATGAAATTAAAGAAGACCTCTTGAGTCAAATTAAAATGTAGTTTTAAAAGAAAGATAGATGCATCAGAAATATTTGACACAACATAAGGTTTTTATAATCCGCTGGCTAAGACAATATTTGGAAAGAGTTTTTTTTGGGTTGTTTGTTTTTGTTTTTGTTTTTTTTTACCACAGCATGCACAGCATGAAATATAATAGAAAATAACACAGAAACATGGCCATCAGTGGCAAGACAGCATCCTGAAATCATTGGGAGATACAGATTCCAAACATTAGAAGTTCTGCTCTTTGAAAATGCTCTCATTTTCAAAGTATTCATTCCTGAAGATTTCAAAGCATGCCGAAGCAGATTCCAGAGAGATCTTTGAACAATGTGGTCTGGGCTGAGCTTAGGGGTAGAAGGGAAGTAGCCACTTTAGTGTCTCATGCTGTTTAGGTGTAAGACAAAGAGGTAGCTTCTCCAATTTGTGAAAAATTCATTTTCATGAAACAAGGTCTCCCAGCAGCAGGATGGTTTCTGGAAACCACCTTCTGTCTCTTGTGCCAAAATGGGAGTGCTTACCCAGGTGTGAAAGATAAAAAATAACGACATTAAAAAAAAGATTGGAGTGACTAAAAATATGTGTTTAATTAAGCATTCTGATCATTTGGGGGCTGAAGAGATTCAGAGACTTCTCTAACAGCCACTGTCATATTGTTAAAGTGGGGCTAATGTGGCACTCTGGCTTTGCTCTTTGCAAAGTGGGTAACAAAGAAATGATCCTGTGAGAGAGAGAGAGAGAGAGAGAGAGAGAGAGAGAGAGAGAGAGAGAGAGAGACAGAGACAGAGACAGAGACAGAGAGAGAGAGCTTTTTCCCTCAGTGCTAAATTGAAGTGAACATCATTATCATCACCCTGGTGATCTTAAAAAAGCAAAATTTGTTCCCAGAATCTCGGACGCCCTTTCATCAGTCCTCACCATATAGCTATTGTACTTATTTCGTGTCTTTATCATATATGGAAACTAGTTCCTCTGTACAGAGGGAGACAGATATTAAAGAAAATTTCTCATCCTCTTCCTCCAAAGTCTCTAACCTTTCCCCGTATCTCTGGCTCATGACAGAGTTTAGAAGCAGCTCAGTTCTGATTTTTTAGACTCTCATACAGTATGGAGAAAGCAGCCAGGCTCACCTGGTAACTGGAAGGGTCTCTTGGTGAGTATGCTGTAGTAATAGTTCCTGAGAAAGTCCTTATGAAGCCCATTCCAATGACAGGTATATGTAATGTACCTGTTGGCTGCAAATTGAGTGTTCATATGGATATACATGGGTTAGTACAAGCACAGATAACAACTAAAATTCTATACATGAAAGTACCTTTGACTCATATAATGCTTTAAAGAATGATTTAAAATCCACATCACTTTCAGAAAGTTTATAAATATCAAATTAATTGCTCATAGGATGATGGAGCAGTGAGGACTCATGACAGTTACACCAAGCTTGAGGACCTGGCTTTTATTCCTAGAACTCATGCCCATAAGTTGCTCTCTCGCCTCTCAACATAGAGTCTCTCTCTCTCTCTCTCTCTCTCTCTCTCTCTCTCTCTCTCTCTCTCTATCTCTCCACACACACACACACACACACACACACACACACACACCACATGCACACACACATATGCATACACACACACACACCACACACACTCACAGTAAATGAAGTAAAATATCCATTTAAAATATACTAGAACTTAGGCATAATACTTATACCTATTGTTCTCTATAGGGCACGAATTAATAAATGATACTACTGTGTTGCGGGAAATATTAAAAAAATGAACCCACCAACTCTTGGAGGTGCTGGAACATGCTCCTGCCACCCTCCAACTCTCTGGCCATTCTGGACTACAGGGCTCCCACCAAGCCATCTCTCTGGCGTTCTCTTCCTGCTCCCCCCCATTCCTCTTACTGCCACTAAACACCCACACACCCCACAGTCAGCCATCTCAACACCTACTTATTCAGTAGAATCATGACTCTTAAAGCTTAATTAACCAATCAGACTTATGAATCAATAATATCACAATTTACAAGATGCCAATACAATAATTTCAGAGCCAATTGATAATGATAAAAGCTTTATCCCAATGTTTCTAACCTTGTGAAATCATAGCTACTTGTGGCTGGAAAATGCCATGTGGGCACACATCAGCAGCCATCTTCCTTCCTCTTCCTACCACGAGACGCTCCTCTCTCCTCGACTCTTAGTTCAGGCTTCCCTTTCCCCTGTCCAATCACAGGCCTCCCACTGCCCTAATGTGATTGGACAGGGAAAAACCTGCCACACTAATGCTTGTAATAAGTCACAGATGTTAGGTATTTACTGATGTCAAACACAGTTCTAAATATTTTACATAAGTTAAGAATATAACTCCCTTTCCAACCCTATGGATCATATACTGTTATTCCAGTTTCCTAGTTGGAGAAAGTCCTTTCCAATGTTTACTGTTTTGATTCCAATTTTATACGGGGAAATGGTACACTAGAGAGGTTGCTTGCCCAAGCCACACATA
The DNA here is from genome assembly GCA_964023405.1 of Apodemus agrarius. Taxonomy (NCBI): domain Eukaryota; kingdom Metazoa; phylum Chordata; class Mammalia; order Rodentia; family Muridae; genus Apodemus; species Apodemus agrarius. The sequence goes on from OZ030015.1 coordinate 77,024,032, forward strand.
CAATAAATTGGCAAGGTTGAGATTTAAAAAAAAAAGTCAAGGTAATGTGTAATCACACTCTTTATATCTTCTCTCTTCCTTGTATTCTCTGAGAGTGTCCAGTACCTTGCAGAGTGTTTGTTTAATATCTGTCTCCTCAAGTTGATGGGGACTCCCTGATGGCCCAGCTGACTGTGACTGAAATATTATACCCAGCGTTACACTAAAGAGTCTGCTGAGCATAGAAGAGTTCATTAGCGAATCTCAGGACTATTCACCAAATCTCTCCTTTGTGTATGGTAAAGGTGACTTTGTTAGGCAATGAGAAATAACAAAGAAAACAACACAGGCCATCTCTTTATGTGTTTCACAGCCAACTTGAAAAATCCTGACAGGTGAAGATGTGACAGTCTGAAAGAGGGCATAAAGGCAAGACAGTGAGCATGTGCAGATAATATGTCCTAGACAATAGGCAGAAGAACTGTAGTCAGGAGGAGGGAAAGAGGCGCGGCCTGGGATATAGCATGCTGCCCAGAAGCAGAGTGAGCCAGAGGGCATGCAAGACTTGTCTTAGCTCCTTGCATACAACTTTCTAGTTAGGTCAGTGTGGATCAGCTGCACACCCACAAGGGAGCAGAGATAAAAAGAAAGTCATCATTGACTTCCAAATAGTCCACCGATCCAAAATGGCAAATGTGCTCGATTCATAAAACGTCTGGGTTAGAAACCTAGCCTCCAATTTTACTGAGTTATTCAGTTGCTTGAATGCTCACTGCGGTTCCCAGTTCATTATTCCAGGTAAGAAGCTCTATATTGGGTGGTGGTGGAAGTTTCTAAGTTGGAAGGAGAGAACTGTAAATGACTTCTGACCCTGTACACACTTCTCTGCCCCACTTCTCATTGTGGGATGTGCTCAAGCCACCATTGTGAACTTTGGACTTGAATATTTTACATAAAGCAGAACCAAGTATCTGCTTTCTTGATTCAACTAGGGAATTCTGAGTACCCGTTATATTTAGATTTTATGGGAATAAAGTGGAGAAAAAAATTCTGTGTTCAAAACAATGGTAGTGCTCTTACTTGCATATTTTTTCATGGATCAGTAAACTATTAATTTGTTATGGGGGCAAATAGATGAAGATTCCCCCGCCCCCTGCTCCTTCCCCTTTCTTTCCCATTTCCCTAAATTTGGATTGTCTTACTATGTAGTCTCAGCTAACCTGGAACTCACAAACCCCTTACCCCAATCTCCTGGGTACTACCCCTGACCCGGAAGAATTGCAAGAGGACATCTTATATTATCCAACATGAAGCTATATGGATGTTTCCAACTTTGTCTGAGAGTATCTAATTGTCAACACTACATATTCTGCTTATCTTTACAGGTACCATGTTTTACATGGTAGTACTTTCCTGGGAAGCCATGGGTACTTATACCAAGGTAATTTTTTCAGAATCGTCAGCTCACCATTTCTTGGCTGTGCTTTCTCTTGTTGGATCTTATTAGGCATGCTCTCTGCCTAAGCTGCGAAGACTTTTAGCAGCATCAGACTTGTGTTCCATTCTCTTGTAAGCCATAGAAAGACCCACCCTTTCAACAATTCAAACAAGCAAACATTCTAGAGTTGAGTCTTATTCACTGAACTTGGACTCTGAGTCAATCCTGAGTGACCCACTTCTAGTGAGTCTAAGAATCAGAGCATTGTTTGGTCAGTCTAGATCATGTGACAACCAAGCCTCAGCGAGTGTGAGAACTGTAGCTGGTAGAGCAGATGAGAACTACAGCCCATAGGCCTTAAGAGTAGTGTTTATGGTTTTTGGTGAATAAGGGGATCAAGGTCACTCTTCTATAGAAGTTTTCTACTTTTGTTATTCACTTAAATTTTCCTGGCCTCAGACAATATCATTTGAGTAGACCAGGTGTGGGTCAATTGTAAATGTCAGGGTCAGTTAGCAATTACATCTAATAGAATAGGAAAAGACAATCCACAACAAACTCCCTGCTCCACCTTAAAGATGAGTGAACTTTCCCCATGTCATTATCTAATAGCAACTGAATCAGAATGTAATCCAGTCCTGATTCAATAATCCATGACCTGTGCATAGTAGCAAGTCTAATAAATTTGCAGTGATAGGCTCTCAAGCCTATATGACTCATAAATGTTTGTTTTGCTTTCATATTTCTATGCTTCTTGTCTATATTTCACTAATTTTTAGGTATTAATTAAGCTTTCCAGTTTCCATCAGTAAAGGCAATGTCCTTGGAGACTTAACATGAGTGTCATCAAGATTAAATTCAGTATACACTCCTTAGAGAAAGGGATCCTCCTTAGACAATGGGTCTCCCTCTTCAGTCTTCCTGAGGACTTGTCTTATCATCTGCAGGTTTTGAGTGAGTTTATTTAAGGAACATTTTTTAAAAAGAAGATGCAACGTTCCCTTAATATCAATGACTTGAAAATTCTGAACTGTTTCTGCTTTCACAACATGTGGGAGGAGGAGGGAGAGGACAGTTTAGAGGAAACATGAACTGTAATAAAAGTAAACAGAAAATGATAAACTGGTTTGGACACAGTTCCATTAGAAATGATGAGGCTATTCCACTGACCTGTTTTGGCGACAAGATCTGTGACTAGTTTTCATTTGCTTTGACTCATGTTTGGGTCAATTAACATCTTAGCATTCTTTAAAAATAGCTTATATATATGTGAAGGCATGTACATGTATATTATTAGTATACATACACATATATTTTAATACATGCATGCCTTTTCATATACTCTACACATACACATCCTGTGGTAGAATCTGTGGATTCTACCAACTGCATATTGAAAAATATCTCAATATAAGATTTGTTTATGCTGCCGGTCAGTGGTGGTGCATGCCTTTAATCCCAGCACTCAGGAGGCAGAGGCAGGTGGATTTCTGAGTTCGAGGCCAGCCTGGTATATAGAGTGAGTTCCAGGACAGCCGGAACTACACAGAGAAACCCTGGCTCAAAACAACCAAAAAAATTTTGTTTATGCTAAATATGGACACACTATTCTTTTACAATTGCCCATTAAATAGTACAGTATGAAGTTTATATATAGTTCAACTATCATTTGCATTACATCAAGTTTTGTAATAGTGCAGAGGTTATGTAGAGTATATGAAAAGGCATGCATGGGTTAAATGTAAACATGATGCCATTTTCTATAAGGAACTTGAACATCTGCAGGTCTGATTCTGTGGCAGGGTGGGGGAAGGTCTGAAGTAAGTTCTCTTTGTACACCAAGGATAATGGATGATGGTGTGCTCACACACACACACACACACACACACACACACACAGAGAGAGAGAGAGAGAGAGAGAGAGAGAGAGAGAGAGAGAGAGAGGCCTTGGGGGAGAGTATAGATGAGCAACAATAACTATATTTTAAGAACATAACTATTTATTGATATGGTTTTATGTGTTGATGTTTTATTTTCATCGTGCATTTAAATCAATGTCTAATTTTATTCACTAAAGACAAATTAAAATCTTTGTAATGTTTCCCTTTGATTTCCCCTCTTGGATGGTTTGTTCTGATTGCATGCAGTTTTGTCCTTCATAGTTTACATGGGATTAGCTACCCCTTAGTGTTAAAGAATACAGAGAAGCCAGTCTCTTTGTTTATACTTTTTGAGTTTTGCTAGTAAAGCACAAATTCCATTTTTGTCTACCCTTGGTGAGAAATTTCTGTCTCCTGTCTATACTTGGTGAGAAATTTCTGTTGCCTTTAGCTTTCATATGAAAGTCCTTTGTTTGATGTCCCAATTTTTCTGCTGGGTCTTTTTGTTCTCTAGAATAGGCCATTACCAAAGTGTATGGTTACAGCTCAGTAGGAGAGAGCTTGCCTAGCATGGATAAGTATTTAGGTTCAATCTCCACCATGGCCCTGAGTCACATTAAACTGAGGGATCATGTATGAATAGTCCTCTTCACAGGAATCATCTGTTTCTGGCATAGCATCCTCTAATAGGCCCTTCAACCCCTGAGATCCCATCTCTTTCTTGCATGTTTTGTCTTTTTTCTTCTAACTGCCTCTGCTGTTGAGTCGGGCTATCATTGCCCTTAGCATTTCAGACCAGCCTCAGTGTAGGCTACAAAAACATAGACTGACATAATCTGCGGACTGAGTAACGGTGGGGAGGCATCATGGATGATATAGACATCTAATGGCTGGTCTTCTCTATGCCAGTCTGGCTCTACTCAAAGAAGAGCAAAGGTCTAATAAAAGGGGGACATTCTCAGCAAAGTTATTAGCAGAAAATAACAGATTAGCACCTTAGAATCTTCAAAGCTTTTCTGAGGGCATCTTCTCTTTTAATCTGTGCAAAAACACTGAGATCTCTAATCCTCCCAGCTTTGAGGGGGGTTGTTCTATACCCCCCTTCCCACGCTACTGCTTTGAGATGAGGCTCAGAAAGGTTCTGACTTGGTTATGTTTGCACTAAGAGGCAGAGCTAAAGCAGAATCTTCTTGCTTTGTATCACCTCTTCTTCTTGATGCATCATAGCTGGACTAGAAGTGACTGTAGTTTTAAAGACTCCTTTAGTGCATAAATACCTTTCGTTAGAATTTGCATGAATTTAAGGTATAGCTGTCTTAAATGAATTCTGACAAGAGACACAAAGCAGGCTGATGAGAGATCATATTATAGAGAGAAGGCAAAGCGATCTTGATTCGTAGATAGAGGATCATAGACACCCTAGATGGATTAGTAAAATGATCAGCAATGGACCAAAGGAGGCCTACTTTTTCCTATAATCTAGGAATCCACTGAACTCGGAATTTCTCTAAGCAATAGAGCAAAACTGAGTTCTTTATGTTTTATTTAAAAGTTAAAATTAGGGGCTGCAGTGATGGCTCAATGGTTGAGAGCACATATTGTTCTGAAAGAAGACCTGAGTTTGGACCCTGGCACCCACACCAGGCAGCTCACAACTGCCTGCAACTGGAGCGCCAGGAGATCTGATACCTGTTTGCCCTCCTTGTGAACATAAATAAATAAATAAATAAATAAACAAATAACAGTAAAATACAATTATTATATAGGTGCTGTGATGTTTCCAAAGAAAATTTATTACTGTTCACTGCCCTCCCCTTCATCCTTCTAAGTCCCCCTGTGACCATCCCCAGAGTTCCTTTTCTCCTGTTACAGGGTTCTAGTCCTTTCTATCTTCTTCCACAACTGCTCTTTTCTTTTTTGTAAGCCAACTGAATTCTTCTGTTCTTTTGAAAATATCTCCATTAAAAAGAATCTGCGTATTTCTCCTATAGAAAACAGTCCTGAGGTTCTTAAGAACATATATGAACAGAGGCTAAGACTAATACTATCCTGGTGGGAAAGGGAAGGAGGGCTCCTTTCCTGCTGACAACCTACGGTGGCAACAGAGATGCCCAAGATGCCCATGTAGATCTATTGTAGATGATCAAAGAGGAGTTTAAAGGTCCTTTATCTCTTTGATGCCATACAAATGAAATAAAATTCCAATTGTCTTTTAATTTTAAGAGAACCCTAATATTTGCGAAGCAGCCGAGGTTCCGTCTCCTTGTGAGTCAGTGCAGTTGCCCCACAGAGCTGCGGACCGACAGCACGCTGAAAGGAGATTTAACAAACCACAGCACAGGTGGGCCTCGAGCTGTTTGTTTTCATGACACAAAACAAAGTGGTAAACCATATGGGATCTTTCTTCCTATAACTATCAATAATGTTGTTTTAGAATAGATAAATTTTTCTACTGCTGCAATATTTTCCCTTTGGGCAAAATCCGAATTCTAGAAGGTAGATAGCTCCCTTAGGTCTTCCTTACTGTTCAAAATCCTTGTGTCTCTTAATGACCAGCATCTTCTTGAATATGCACTTAGGTTCAACACATTCAGGGTTTGTCTTAGTCAGGGTTTCTATTCCTGCACAAACATCATGACCAAGAAGCAAGTTGGGGAGGAAAGGGTTTATTGAGCTTACACTTCCACACAGCTGTTCATCACCAAAGGAAGTCAGGACTGGAACTCAAGCAGGTCAGGAAGCAGGAGCTGATGCAGAGGCCATGGAGGAATGTTCCTTACTGGCTTGCTTTTTCCTAGCTCCTTCACTGCCTAAGTTGGCTGTCCTGAATCTTGCTCCTTAGACAGACTTTGAACTCAAGAGATCTGCATGCTTGTCTCCTATGTACTGGGATTAAAGGTGTGGTCTACCAAGCCTGGATTTAAGTTTTTCTTCACCTATAATTTGCTCTGTTCTAGGCTGGCCTTGAACTCAGAGATCTGCTTACCTTTGCCTCCTGGGATTAAAGGCTATTACTACCAAGCCTGGAACTAAAATTAGCTGGGCAGAATCTTGCCCCAAGGTCACCACTCCCTTAATTCAACTTAATATCCTTGAATTCAGCTCCATTTCACTTCCTTGAGTCCCTTTAATACTCAAACTATATATTTTGTACTTTTCCTTTCTCAGCTTGCTATGTTTGTTCAGAATTCTCTTCATCAGACTTAACCAGAGAACAAAGTCTTTGTTGGGCTTTTTTGAGACTTCCTTTGCAGGTGCAATTAATATAAATCTCTTTACCTTAGCCCTAGGCAGTCTCTTCAGACAATGGCAAAAAGCAGCTGTGTTCTTCAACAAAACATCACAAAAACAGTTTCCCAGCCACATATTAAAGTTCTTCTTCACTGAAACCTCTTGGGCCATCAGGCCTACACAGTTCAAATGTCCCTCAGCACCACTGTCTTCCATATTCCATCCTTAATCATAAGGGAAATACAAATCAAAACACCCTGAGATTCCACCTTACACCAGTCAGAGTGGTCAAGATAAAATACTCATGGGACAGCAAATGCTGGAGAGGATGTAGAGAAAGAGGAACACTCCTCCACTGCTGATGGGATTGCAAGCTGGTACAACCAATCTGGAAATCAGTTTGGCAGTTCCTTAGAATATTGAACATAGCACTACCGGAGGACCCAGCTATACCACTCCTGGGCATATACCCAGAAGATGCTCTAACATGTAATAAGGACACATGCTCCACTATGTTCATAGCAGCCTTATTTATAATAGCCAGAAGCTGGAAAGAACCTAGATGTCTCTTAACAGAGGAATGGATACAGAAAATGTGGAACATTTACACAATGGACTACTACTTAGCTATTAAAAACCATGAATTCATGAAATTCTTAGGCAAATGGATAGAACTAGAAAATATAAAATAGATATTAATCCAAAAGCTCTGAATACCCAAGATACAACTCACAGATCACATGAAGCTCAAGAAGAAGGAAGACAAAAGTGTGGATACTTTGGTCCTTATTGGAAAGTGAATCAAAATATCCATGGTTCACAGACAGCCAATAGAATTAGCATAGGGTCCCCGATGGAGCAGCTAGAGAAAGGACCCAAGGAGCTGAAGAGGTTTGCAGCTCTGCAGGAGGAACAATAATATGTACCAACCAGTACCCCCAGAGCTCCCAGGGACTAAACCACCAACCAAAGAGTACACATGTAGGGACCCATAGCTCCAGCTACATATGTAGCAGAAGATGGCCCTTTACATCAATGAGAGGAGAGGTCATTGGTCCTCTCTGAAGGCTTGATTCCCCAGAACAGGGGAATGCAAGTCAGGAAATTGGGGGGGGGGTGAGCAGGAGGAGGAGGAGGAGGAGGGATAGGATAGGGGGGTTTTGTATGCATAACTTGGAAAGTGGTTACCATTTGAAATATAAATGAAGCAAATATCTAATTAAAAAATAAAAATTAGAAGAAAAGAATTGCTGTTCAAAAAATTGAGCCGAGTTAGTTGCTATATATTTGTTTCATCTTTTCTCAATGGCAGGGTTATATCGTGTGTGTGTGTGTGTGTGTGTGTGTGTGTGTGTGTGTGTGTGTGAGAGAGAGAGAGAGAGAGAGAGAGAGAGAGAGAGAGAGAGAGAGAGTCTAAATGTTTATGCCTGTGTACCCAAGCATATTTATGTTATAGAATGCATATAAAAGTCAAAGGATAACTTTTGGGAATTGATTCTCTCCTTCTACCAAGTTGGTCCCAGGGATTTGAACTCAGGTTACCAGACTTGGCAGCATGCACCTTTACCTGTTAAGCCATCTTGTCAGCTGGCAGATATGAGGCAGGAGGAGGAGCTGTAGAGGGCAAGTGAGCTTCCACCATTTTACTCATCTTAGATGGATGTACCTTGGAGAGGCACAGCCCCAGGGGCTTTTCCTTCAGATTGCTTCTTGCTGCTGCTGGTGCGCCTTCTCATGTTTGTCTTTGCTGTATTCCTCATCTCTCTGGTGTGCTGTGATTGTTGTGGGGAGCCTGGTGTGATTGTTTCCTGGGTGATAGTCACTCTATCGGGCAATTTCCCCCGCAGATCAACATGGAGATGAACTTTGCTGAGATAATGCTGTGAATGATTTTATGGAATTTCCTGACTTGATTTGAATAGTTTTAGAAAGGTAGGGTAGTTGATAGAAAGGTTAAAGAGATGGTTTAAGTTGTTTTGCCAGAACACTATAATAAAAATGTTAGAATCAAGAATAGAATGTGCCCCCTCCTTGTAGAATAGTAAGGGCTGTCTAGGTTAGAAAGGAGTACAGTGACCTTTCACGAGATACAAGCACCTAATTGTTCTTGAAAGAAAAACAGGCAAGTTAGTGATCAACGAAAACATTCATTCTAGATTGGGTCTGAATTCCTTGATCTTATGATCTCAGGATGTAGTTACAGGTTTTATGTGCACCATGAAAATGAGTCTCATGAACAAAGAGTAGGTACTTTTATTATGAGTGTAAGAACAGAGAAAACAGATGGGTAGCCAGTTTAGCTGAACAATACGCCAAAAGTAAGATGTAACATACATGACCTGGTTCTTGGTAAAAACAGATTGTTGTCAGCTAAGCAAAGGAAAAGACTCGCTACTATAGACTGATTAACTTAAACTGGCCTTCAACAGTCAGCTCAGGGATCTCTTCTTTATCATTGACAATTAAATTAGGATATTCCAAAGTACATCAGGTTCATGTCTTTATTTCTTATATTCTTGATGTACACGAGAAAGTCAGGGATAGTTTCAACATTTTATACATTATCTGTCAGCATGGCCAGTGTTTATTGTGGTCCTGCTTGCTTTCATTTCACATATATTTTTTTAATTCATTCAACTTGTGATTTGATTCCTATTGTGTTGGCTTTAATGTCTAGACCAGTGATTTATGAACTATGCCCAGATATCAGACAAAATTCAACTCAGAATCTGCTCTTAGAAAGTCAAACAAAACAAAACACAACACAAGCAACAACAGCAACAGTGGCAGCAGCAGCAGTAGCAACAACAACAACAACAACAACAACAACAACAACAATAAAACCCCACAACCTCACTCAAGTTATGCAGTTCTCTGGTTCCTATTGCCCCACAATGGCAGAGGTCAGTTGTGGTGGCCTAGAATATTTATTACATTTCATATACAGAATAGTGATTCTGTACCTGTACTAGCCCCATTTAGGATATCCATATGGGGCCAAAAGCAAGAGATGTTTCCTACCATGGCTTTCTCACATAGAAATCTTTGTATTCCTATTTAATCTTAGTACTTGAAAAGTCTTAGATCTTAATAGAGCTCAGACGATATAATTTGAATGTATACATATACATATACACATACCTACACATCACACATATACATACACATACATATACATCATGTACATATACATATACATCATATACATACAAATACACATACACAAACATACACATACATATATATATATATATATATCTCCTCGGGTTTGTTAACATTTATGTATGTGTATGTGTATATGTGTTTGAATATGTATATATTCAAAAGAAAACCGGTAGTGACAACCTATATCTCTCAGTATGTGGCTTTTTTAATTTTATCATCTTAACATTACAAATCGGAAGATAAAATAGTTAGCTTTACAAATCTTTTCTGTTAATACCAGCAGCAATCTCTAGAAGACTCTTTAATGGATTTAACTCATTGCATGACCACTGGCCACTTCCCTTCACACTTGTGGCCCTTATAGAAACACCCAGAGAACACAAAGGGCCTTTTAGGAAAAACAACTCTAATACTACTTGTTGCAAGGACTGAGGTTCTAACGAGGGAACAACACTCCTGTGGGCTTGAGTTGAAATTCCAGAAACTGTGAACTTTCTTCCAAACAGCCTGCTCATAAATCCTTTTTAAGCATGCAGCCCTTTGCAAGTCTCTATTAAATTAAATATCAAGCTGAGCTGGGAGAGGACCGGTGGTACTTTTGATTATTTTATAGGGTTGGGAGAAAGAAGGCACACAGGAATACAAACTTCTAATAGCTTCTTTTCCCTTGTTGCTTTTCTAGCCTTCCAAAAAGTTGCTGGAAGTCCCGAGCTCTGGCTCTTCTGACTGTGCACCGATAGACTCTTAATCCTCTGCTCTGATAGTGCAATTGTGCTTACCCAGAACGTGTGGGGAATTCAGTAATCCCAAGTGTACGTTTTCAGTGGATTGCACAGATGCTGTTCCAGACAAGACATTCCCACCTTTGGGGCATTAAACCACATCATCCTGGATGCTTTAAAAAAAAAAATCAACTTTTTTTATTTTGGCAACTTCAAACTTCTGTTTCAAACACTGTGTTTTGATGATCCTGCAAGCTAGCAGTTAAACTTGGCCATCCTCGACCCACTCCAAGTACTTGAGAGTAAGATAAAAATGTCTAGACTCTCCAAAGAAAACCAGAAAGCTTACACGTATTCCACAGCACCCAAAACTTAGGTTTTTTTTTTTTTTTTTTTTTTTTTTTTTTTTTTTTTTTGAAAACTGTTCACTAATTGAGTTCTAGTCTTCTTCTGCATTTGGCTAGTTATAGACCAGAGGGAGCCTCTTCATATCCTCGGGTCTGTTAAATGCATAAAAGAGGGATGAAACTTGATATTTAAGATCTTCCTTGCAAACTCGTTATTATGCTTAAGTACTGAGATGTGGAATAGAACTTTCGAGGAAGGTGTACTCGGAAGATTTTCTGTGTTACGCCATTCTAGTGACCCTAACTGAACTTATTTAGAACTTGCAAGACAGTAAAGACCCTTGGATGCCTGTGGAGTGATAAATGGTCCTGTCTCGAAGGCTGTATTTCTAGACAAAACATATATCATCTATATGTTGCCGGGCAAAATGGTAAAGAAAATGATGACATAGCTTCCGATTCCTATGAGATCAGTTGAAACAACCTCAATACTCAAAATGGACGTGCTGCTTTCAGATGACCTTCAAGTGCCAGGGAAAGGGCATCGTTTTACATATTGTCTTATCGGAGCTAAGGGAGTAAGAAATAAGCTATGTGAGTTCTTTCCTGGGCTCCTTATTTTATGATTTCATAGGTAATAAAGCTCTGATTTTTCTTGTCTTCAGTTGAAATTTTGATGAGCATACATTTTTATTGCGATGAATCTTGCCTTAACAGCTGCAGGTGGGACATCGTTCATCAGGGACCTCTATATGGAGACACATAATCCTCCCCTTCATTTATGCAGGGGAAAATTTCAACAGTGACATCATAATATTTGACCTTAACAACTGCACCTGGAATCATTCAGCAAGAATACCACAGGAATTTTGCCAGCAAATATAGCTCTGCCCATTAGCAGTACAATGATGCCGAGATCTGTAGTCATCTGGACTTTTGAAGGAACTTCTAATGCCACACAGTTGTGCTTGATGGATTAATTCTTTGCCCCCAAATATGGGGATAACATAACTCATTTTTAGTACATTTTATGGAAATGACATTAATCCAAATTGTTAGTCATTTCAGATGCATATTTCAAAAGCATATGATTTAATTTCACGCAGTGGTGAAGATTGGGTAAATTTTCTGCAAATTTTTGCCGTGACTGAAGGCACTGCCGTGACAAATGGGAGTGGTCTTGTGAACGTGGCATACTTTCAATGACAAATGCCTTTTCCCCAATGGCTTTCTACTTAAAACTCCTATGTTGTCTTAATCAGGCTTTCAATTCCTGCACACAACATCATGACCAAGAAGCGAGTTGGGGAGGAAAGGTTTTTTTATTCAGCTTATACTTCCACATTGCTGTTCATTACCAAAGGAAGTCAGGACTGGAACTCAAGCAGGTCAGGAAGCAGGAAGAGCTGATGCAGAGGCCATGGAGGGGTGTTACTGACTTGCTTCCCTTGCCTTACTCAGCCTGCTTTCTTGTAGAACCCAAGACTCCCAGCCCAAGGATGGCACCGCCCACAATGGGCTGGGCCCTCCCACCTTGATCACTAATTGAGAAAATGCCTTACAGCTGGATCTCACAGAGGCATTTCCTCAAGGGAGGCTCCTTTCTCTGTGGTAACTCCAGCTTGTGTCAAGGCGACACACAAAACCAGCTAGTACACATGTATTGCAGATAGCCCCATGCTCTGAAGAACAGCTCTGATGTCATACTTCATTTTGGGGCTGCCAGTGTCCCAAAAGAAATGTCCTTAGACCATTCAGGAAGAACATCTGCTGAGAAAAAGAACCAGAGTTCACATAGAGGGATCCATGGTTCCAGCTACATATGTAGCAGAGAATGGCTTTTTCAGACATCAATGAGAGGTCCTTGGTCCTGCGAAGACTCAATGCACCAATGTAGGGGAATGTCAGGTCAGGAAAATGGGGAGAGGAGTTGGAAAGCAGGGGGAGGGGGAAAGGAAAAGGTGTTAGGGGTTTATTGAGGCCCAATGAGGAAAGGGGACACATTTGAAATGTAAATAAAGCAAATATATAACAAAAAAGTAAAGAGTCTAAGAAAAAAAGAAAGAAAAAAGAACCAAAGCAAAGTTCCATAAGACAGTGAACAAACTGCAGTTTTACACTTCAGTTTCGATATGGAGATAAGCTGACTGCGTATCGTCTTACAGAGGCTAAAACAAGTCCTTTGACCCAACTGTCCCACTGTGCAAGAGGGTCATCCATCCATACCACCAATGGTTTAAGTCAAGATCTTTGGCTTTGCACTTAGAAGACTAACCACAAAACATCTCAACTGGATTTCTTTGTTAAAAGTTCCCTTTGACTCTAGCTCACCTGCCTTCCACTCTATAAACAGTGAGTTTTCTAGGATGAAAATGAGATTGTACCATTCTTGAGCTGAAACTGCTTCTCTAGGAGCTGGAGCGGGGGAGGGTAGGAGTGGGGCTCAGAGGGCCAGGGAAGGGTGAGGGGCCAAACTAAACATTGAGGCCCCAGAACCCAGGTGCTGAAAACGCACAGCCCTGCATTCTTATAACTCTAGTGTTGGGAGTTTGGTCCTGGGCACTCACGTGTTCAAAGAGCCTATGTCAAGGAAGTAAGATAGAAAGTGATTGAGGAAGATAATCTGATGTCTTCCTCACGTGTTCATGTGCACATGTACATGTGTGCATGTGCATGTGTGCTTGAGCTCACCTACACACACACACACACACACACACACACACATACACACACACACACACACACACACACACACCAGCATTTGAGCTGGGAATGTGACTCAGCAATGAAGTGTTTGTCTAGCACCCACATGTCCCTGGGTTCAATTTCCAGTCCTGAAATACTTCTATCTCTCTCGTAACCACCACTCCGAGCTCCAGTTTGTTACAGGAGAATTGGAGAGCTGTCTGTGGCAATGTGGGCTCCAGGATCTATCTGTATCCCTAGGGGAATGGAATGATTTGATCCATAAAGCAAGTCTATCTGTGGTTTTCAAAATGCTGGACATTCATGTCTTTGATCCTTTTTGTATACACCATTCAACTTCCCCTTTGAGCTGCTACTTAAAGGATGGAACATGAAAGTCTAAATTTATTGGGCCCGTAATGATGAGCCAGGCATAATTCTAAGGGCTTTCTATTTGTTGCTGCATTCAGCCCTCTCAGCAGCAGTGTGAAGCAGGTGTCCTTGCTAGCCTCGGATTATAAAGAAGGATCATAAAGCATAGAGCTGCTAAGTTATTTGCCTGGGGTTTCTCAGGTACAAAGAGTGAGATCTGGGAATCCAGAGAACAAGCTTGAGGGGAAAGTATTGTATCGCCTCTGGGTGTCTTTTTTTTTTTCAAAATTCAATTCAAAGTGTGTTTCACTGGGATGCCCTTATTATACTCTCATTGGAAGGAGGACCCCTTCACCTGGGCTCTTCTGAGCTCCATGCTTCTGCCTGTCACTATGCATTCAACACTGATACTGCATAATCAGGAGCCTCTACTGCCTTTCCCTATCTATTACTAGGCAAATATTTGTGAAAGGGAGAATAATCTTCATCTTCTATAATAAACTATTTCCTTTTGTTTAAAAAAACAGCTATGTAGCTGGGCAGTGGTGACTCATACCTTTAATCCCAGCACTTGGGAGGTGGAGGTAGGCGGATTTCTGAGTTCAAGGCCAGCCTGGTCTACAGAGTGAGTTCCAGGACAGCCAGGGCTACACAAAGAAATCCTGTCTCGGAAAAAAAAGATGTATTCTCCACAAAACAGCGGTGTTTTTAGTCAGGAATATAGCCTCTGGAAGACCTTAAGTGTTTAGTATTCTTTGACAGAGAAAATGCTAACACCATTAATGGTTCCTTCCAGTGCTCATCTGGACACAGCTCACAGGGATGGGGTGTTGGTCATATGATCAGCGTCTATTTTATGTATATAGGAATAGGTAAAAATTAAGCCCATTATTTTGTGAATTTATTATGTACTGATAAAATATGGAATTCTTATTTTCTTAACCTTTTTGGGCCATTTCCTTAATCTCAGGTGTCACTACTCAACATAACTCTCAGATTATAAAGAAAAATCTTTTCTCATGCAGTCTTTTATATTTTCTTCTTTTTGTTTTTCCAGATTGGGCCTCAGTTATATAGCCTTACTTGGCTAGAATTTGCTATGTAGCTCAAATCAAATTTGTGGCTATTTTTTTTCTCTGCTTCCAGAATAATGAGATTGTAGATGTGTACTTCCCTACCTGACTGTTACTTTTCTGTGAGGATATCCACATATCCCACATTATCCCAAGCTACCATAACTTCAGACAGTGACCCTGACTCAGCCTCCCACGTGTTGGGATAATAGGTATGCTACACCATGTTCAAATTGGTAGCCTTTGATTTCTAAAGTTCAGCACGAATCTCAATTTTATCACAATAATGAAAAAAGTGACACCAGATCTGGTTTTTACTGAAGTGATCAAGCGAAATAAAGGCCTACTATGCTCCAAGTGCTGTCATAAGCATATTACGGGAATTCATTCAAACATTTTACCAGTCATTAGGATGATCTCCATTTTACAGTTGAGGAGACTGACATCCAAAGCAATTAAATACATGTCATAATTACTATTCTCACTATTCTACTGCTCTGAAGCGATACCACGATCACAGCAACTCCTTTGAAAGAAAGCATTTAGCTGGGGGGCTTACCTACAGTTTTAAAGGATTCAGTCATTCATGACCATTATGGTTGGAAACAAATAAATATGATGCTGGAGACACACACACACACACACACACACACACACACAGAGAGAGAGAGAGAGAGAGAGAGAGAGAGAGAACCTAGGAACCTAGCTTGGGCTTTTGAAACCTCAAAGCTCACTCCTAGTGACACAGCCTCCAAAAAGGCCACACCTCCTAACTCTTCCCAAAGAGTTCTACCAACTGGGAACCAAGCATTTAAATAGTTGAGCCTGTGGGAGACCTTCTCACTGAAACACCACAATACCTTATCCAAAGTCATGCAGAAAGCAGTCTGTAGAGTAGAAACCCAAACTCAGATCTGCTGACTTCCAAGTGTGTAACAGATTTAAGGCTGGGCAGGCTTGGAGGCTAGGGTGGGTTTTATGAAGTCACTACTATAAGTTTATAAAGCCAAGTAAATTCACACATGAAGTAAGCCTACGTGACTCTGTTATACTGTAATAGGCTTTGTTCTGAGATTTCTAGAGAGAAGACACCATTGCTGAGGGGCTGCAGAGGCAACTATGGTGTAGATGGTAGTGGGAATCTTTCCTTGATTGCTGCTGTATCCTTGAGCAAAAGAGAAACTTCCCTGGACTCATTTCCTCAATCTGTAAAACGGGCATAATCATCATGAATAGGAGTGGGCACTGGTTCTGATCCCTGATCTGCAGTTTAAGGTGTAGCTTTCTGGTCAGCATTAAAGGTCATGATGATAAGCAGAAACCTTGGGGCCTAAGCTCAGGACCTCTTCCTGTACAAAACTAAGACCCCACTCTTCAGTCTAGGCTTGGCTGCCAGATGGAGGCCCGATGTCCCGAATCCCCAAATTCTACTGCTAAATTACTTCTCCCGAGAAGTGACTTAGAGTTTCTTGCATCAGCTCTAAAGAATCATGCATTTTATGGTTCTACCATACTAAACAAATTGCCGCCAATTACTTAAGGTTAACAATCGAAATTCCCAGTAGTGGTAAAGAAGCTAGTCATTCGTAAGTCATTTGTGGTAATCTTTAGTAACTGATAATTAGACACTAATTACCTCGTTTGCTTAGTGTTGTTTTTACTTAGTAAGACATTTAGTGAGTTAATTACAAGGAAAAAAAAGAATTGAGTGGTAATTAAGTGGCAATTAAGGGGTTTATATATGTAAGCAAAGTACATTGGTTAGATAATCATGTTTAGAGCAAGAGCAGCGAGCTGAAGGATTTGAGACAGTGTGATAAGGACTGTGGTCCCGTTGTGTGAAGGACCAGGGCGAATTGGCCTTAGTTTGTGTGCTTTCACAGTCCTTTATGATTCCACTTAAATTTTACTGGGAATTTTCTTTTACCTGATAAATTTCTAGGCAGTTGGGATAAATCAGGGAACAGAGCAGCCAAATACATGCTATGGTGGAGTGAGGTGCAGTGTAGAAAGAAACAAAAGAAGAGAAGAATTTAAGTTTTAAATATGGTGGCGAGAAGTACCTCCTCAGAAGCAGTGAGCCCGTCCAAACTGGGGAATTCGGCCATGTGGGTGTCCTTATCAGAAGGGACAGTGTCCCGGAGGAAACTCAGCCACTTTTTCATTTTCTAAGGTCACAAAGTTTATTAGCTTTAAAAGATGCCGTAACCTGATTTTACTGCTTACAAAATTCAACTTGGCCACTTTCGTTGTGAATATCTCATAGTTTTGCTCTTTAAAAAGATGTTAAGTCAGGCTTCATGGTGAGACCTGGAATTTTAGCAGCTCTGGAGACGGAGGCAAAATGATCAAGCTGTAAAGGCCTTGCCTGGGCATCAGAAAAACTACGAGACAAACCAGAGTAACAGTGAAGACCTGCTTCAAAATCAGTAAGACAAACGGCCAGCCACGAAACCTGGTAAAACCTTTGCCCAGCATGCGTGAGGCCCTTAGAAGCTCAATTCCCAGCAGTAAAAATATTTTCTTTAAAAATTAAAAAGTCCTTCTATAGATAATTTATCAACTAATATTTATTTTAGGGTTTTAAATGCAGGTTCTTGTTGTATAACCTTGTCTGGCCTGTGTCAAGCTAGCCTAGGACTTGTGGAAATGCTCCTGCCTCAACCTCCTGAATGCTGAGACTTGAGGTAAGCATCACCATGAATATAAGATATTAAGAAATAAGTACAGATATATTTTTGTGAGACAATGTTAGGTGAATTTGAGGAGATGGGGAATAGTCTTGCGTTTTCCAATTAAGAATTGTTAAGTTTGATTGAAAGTCAACTGAAAGCAGGTAAATATTTTGTCATTGTCTTTCTGTAATGTTCAGTTCCTTTTGTCACTGGAGTTGATCACGTATAATGCTTTGGCTCCACATGAAGCCCTCACTCCATACGTATGCACTTGGATTTCTGCAGGATGTCTAGGAGGAACCGCTGTGTTAGTCAGAGAAAACTTAGCCATCAGATACGAGTTGGGCTTTGCATCTCACTCAGTACAAATCAGGTGCTTAGGATTTGCTCTCCAGAAGCTCCCTGTTCTTCTCAGGCAGAGAAACTGAAAGTGAGGTCATTGAGGTTTGCAAAGTATCCTATCAGGAGGCGTGGAGGCTCACTTTTAAAAGTGAAAGTTCAAACTAGCATGACAATTCTCGCTTTTCTATGGAAAAATAATGTTTAGAGTATATCAGATGATGCCTTAAAATATGGATATATTCTGGGATGATTTAATCAGTCAATCATGCATATGTGCTATCTAACATATCATAGTTAATCCTTTGGAATGGACAAACTCAAATCCATATGTCTTCTGTGAGTCCAACACCTTTTCAATGTCCATGTTATTTTTTAAAATTCTCTTCAGCATTTCCCCGAGCAAGGAACCATATAACTATAATTATCTTCATAATAGTTCATCTGTGGATACTGTGGTTAAAAGTCAATTTTTTTTTTTGTTTTTTGTTTTTTTGTTTTTTTTTTTTTAGTTATTTTTATTTTCTATATTCTATGTTTACATTTCAAAGGCTTTCCCCTTTCCCAGTTCCCACCCACCATAGTTCCCATAGTTCTTCTCCCCCCCAACTATTCCCCAATCATTCCCCCTCCCCCCTCGGTTTCTTTACTAAACTGGATGCAATCTTTACATGCCCAGGGTCCTCTCCTTTCTTCTTCTTGGGAATCATTTGACTTGCTATTTGTGTCTTGAGTATTTAGTGCTTCTGGGCTCATTAATATCCACTTATCAGTGATTGCATTTCATGTGCATTCTTTTGTGATTGGGTTAGCTCACTCAGGATGATATTTTCCAGGTCTAACCATTTACCTACAAATTGCATGAATTCATTATTTTTAATTGCTGAGTAGTATTCCATTGTATAAATATACCACATTTTCTGTATCCATTCCTCCTTTGAGGGATATTTGGGCTCCTTCCAATTTCTGGCTATTATAAACAAGGCTGCTATAAACATAGTGGAGCATGTGTCTTTATTGCATGTAGGGGAATCCTCTGGGTATATGCCCAGGAGTGGTATGGCAGGGTCCTCTGGAAGTGACATGCCCAATTTTCTGAGGAACCGCCAAACTGATTTCCAGAGTGGTTTTACCATTTTGCAATCCCACCAACAGTGGAGGAGTGTTCCTCTTTCTCCACATCCTCGCCAGCACTTGTTGTCTCTTGAGTTTTTAATCTTAGCCATTCTGACTGGTGTGAGGTGGAATCTCAGGGTTGTTTTGATTTGCATTTCCCTGATGACTAATGATGTTGAACATCTCTTAAGGTGTTTCTCGGCCATCCGAATTTCTTCTGGTGAAAATTCTTTGTTTAGCTCTGTGCCCCATTTTTTGATAGGGTTATTTGTTTCTTTGCGGTCTAACTTCTTGAGTTCTTTGTATATATTGGATATTAGCCCTCTGTCGGATGTGGGGTTGGTAAAGATCTTTTCCCACTTTGTTGGTTGCCGTTTTGTCCTTCGGACAGTGTCCTTTGCTTTGCAGAAACTTTGTAATTTTATGAGGTCCCATTTGTCGATTCTTGATCTTAGTGCGTACGCTATTGGTGTTCTGTTCAGGAACTTTTCCCCTGTGCCCAAGTCCTCCAGGGTCTTCCCAAGTTTCTTTTCTAATAGTTTCAGTGTGTCTGGTTTTATGTGGAGGTCCTTGATCCACTTGGAGTTGATCTTAGAGCAAAGAGATAAGAGTGGGTCAATTCGCATTCTTCTGCATGTTGACCTCCAGTTGAACCAGCACCATTTGTTGAAAAGGCTATCTTTATTCCATCGGATGGTTGTGGCTCCTTTATCAAAGATCAAGTGACCATAAGTCTGTGGGTTAATTTCAGGGTCTTCAATCCTGTTCCATTGATCTGTTTGCCTGTTGCTATACCAATACCATGCAGTTTTTAACACAATTGCTCTGTAGTACTGCTTGAAGTCAGGGATATTGATTCCCCCAGAAGTCCTTTTATTGTTGAGAATAGTTTTAGCTATCCTGGGTTTTTTGTTGCTCCAGATGAATTTGAGAATTGCTCTTTCTAGATCTATGAAGAATTGAGTTGGGATTTTGATGGGGATTGCATTGAATCTGTATATTGCTTTTGGCAAGATGGCCATTTTTACTATATTGATCCTGCCAATCCAGGAGCAAGAAATATTTTTCCATCTTCTGAGGTCTTCTTCGATTTCTTTCTTCAGGGACTTGAAGTTCCTGTTGTACAGATCTTTCGCTTGTTTGGTTAGAGTTACGCCAAGATACTTTATGTTGTTTGTGGCTATTGTGAAGGGTGTTATTTCCCTAATTTCTTTCTCTGCCTGCTTGTCCTTTGAGTACAAGAAGGCCACTGACTTGCTTGAGTTAATTTTATAACCTGCCACTTTGCTGAAGTTGTTTATCAGCTGTAGAAGTTCTCTGGTGGAGTTTTTTGGGTCGCTTAGGTAAACTATCATATCGTCTGCAAATAATGATAGTTTCACTTCTTCCTTTCCAATTTGTATCCCTTTGACTTCCTTATGTTGTCTAATTGCTCTTGCTAGAACTTCAAGTACTATATTGAAAAGATATGGAGAGAGAGGGCAGCCTTGTCTAGTCCCTGATTTTAGTGGGAATGCTTCAAGTTTCTCTCCATTTATTTTGATGTTGGCTACTGGTTTGCTGTAGATTGCTTTTACTATGTTTAGGTATGGGCCTTGAATTCCTGCTCTTTCCAAGACTTTTAGCATGAAAGGATGCTGAATTTTGTCGAATGCTTTTTCAGCATCTAATGAGATGACCATGTGGTTTTTTTCTTTCAGTTTGTTTATGTAGTGGATTACATTGATGGATTTCCGTATATTGAACCATCCCTGCATCCCTGGGATGAAGCCTACTTGATCATGGTGGATGATCGTTTTGATGTGCTCTTGGATTCGGTTAGCAAGAATTTTATTTAGTATTTTTGCATCTATATTCATCAGAGAAATTGGCCTGAAGTTCTCTTTCTTTGTTGGATCTTTTTGTGATTTAGGTATTAGCGTAATTGTGGCTTCGAAGAATGAGTTGGGCAGTGTCCCTTCTGTCTCTATTTTGTGGAATAGTTTGGAGAGTATTGGTGTTAAGTCTTCTTTGAAGGTCTGGTAGAATTCTGCACTAAAACCATCTGGTCCCGTACTTTTTTTGGTTGGGAGGCTTTCTATAACCCCTTCTATTTCTTTAGGGGTTATGGGACTATTTAGCTGGTCTACTTGATGCTGATTTAATTTTGGTATTTGATATCTGTCTAGGAAATCGTCCATTTCCTCCAGATTCTCCAGTTGTTTTGAGTATAGACCTTTGTAGTAGGATCTGATGATCTTTTGAATTTCCTCAGTTTCTGTTGTTATGTCTCCCTTTTCATTTCTAATTTTGTTAATTTGTATACTGTCTCTGTGTCCTTTGGTTAGTCTGGCTAAGGGTTTATCTATCTTGTTGATTTTCTCAAAGAACCAGCTCCTGGTCTTGTTGATTCTTTGTATGGTTCTCTTTGTTTCTATTTGATTGATTTCAGCCCTGAGTTTGATGATTTCTTGTCTTCTACTCCTCCTGGGTGAATTAACTTGTTTTTCTTCCAGGGCATTAAGGTGTGCCATTAAGCTGCTAGTGTATGCTCTCTCCAATTTCTTTTTGGATGCACTTAGAGCTATGAGTTTTCCTCTTAGCACTGCTTTCATTGTGTCCCATAGATTTGGGTAGGTTGTACCTTCATTTTCATTGAATTCTAAAAAGTCTTTGATTTCTTTTTTTATTTCTTCCTTGACCAAGGTGTCATTGAGTAGAGTATTGTTCAGTTTCCATGTGTATGTGGGCTTTCTGTTGTTTTTGTTGCTATTGAAGACCACTCTTACTCCATGGTGATCTGATAAGAGGCATGGGATTAGCTCGATCTTCTTGTATTTGTTGACATCTGTCTTGTGACCGATTATATGGTCTATTTTGGAGAAGGTACCATGCGGTGCTGAGAAAAAGGTATATTCTTTAGCTTTAGGATGAAATGTTCTATATATATCTGTTAAATCCAATTGGTCCAGAGTTTCAATTAGTTTCACTGTGTCCCTGTTTAGTTTCTGCTTTCCTGATCGGTCCATTGAGGAGAGTGGGGTGTTGAAGTCACCCACAATTATTGTGTTAGGTGTAATGTGTGCTTTAAGCTTTAGTAAGGTTTCTTTTACGAAGGAGGGTGCCCTTGCATTTGGAGCATAGATGTTCAGTATTGAGAGCTCTTCCTGGTGGATTTTCCCTTTGGCCAGCAAGAAGTGACCTTCTGAGTCTCTTTGGATGATTTTAGGTTGAAAGTCAATTTTATCTGATATTAGAATGGCTACTCCAGCTTGTTTCCTGAGACCATTTGCTTGTAAAATTGTCCTCCAGCCTTTTACTCTAAGGTAGTGTTTGTCTTTAACACTGAGATGTGTTTCCTGTATGCAGCAAAATGTAGGGTCCTGTTTCCGTATCCAGTCTGTTAATCTATGTCTTTTTATTGGGGAATTGAGTCCATTGACGTTAAGAGATATTAAGGAATAGTAATTATTACCTCCAGACATTTTTGAAATTATATTTATCTTATTTATTTTTTATATTCGAGAAGTTATCTTCTTTTGGGTTTGATGAGAGGAGGTTTCTATCTTGCTTCTTCCCGGGTGTAGTTTCCATCCTTGTCTTGGTGTTTTCCCCCTATTATCCTTTGTAGGGCTGGATTTGTGGAGAGATATCTTGCAAATTTGGTTTTGTCATGGAATACCTTGATGTCTCCATCAATGGCAATTGAGAGTTTTGCTGGGTAAAGTAGTTTTGGCTGAAGTTTGTGTTCTCTTAGAGTTTGCATGATATCTGCCCAGGATCTTCTAGCTTTCATGGTCTCAGGTGAGAAGTCTGGTGTTATTCTGATAGGTTTTCCTTTATATGTTACTTGGCCTTTTTCTCTTGCTGCCTTTAGTATTCTTTCTTTGTTTACTACATTTGGAGTTTTGATTATTATGTGACGGGATGTATTTCTGTTCTGGTCCAGTCTGTTTGGGGTTCTATAGGCTTCTTGTATATTCATGGGCATCTCTCTCCTTAGGTTGGGGAAGTTTTCTTCCATAATTTTATAGAAGATATTAGCTGGCCCTTTAACTTGTAAATCTTCACTCTCGTCTATACCTATAATCCTTAGGTTTGGTCTTCTCATAGTGTCTTGGATTTCCTGGATGTTTTGGGTTACCACCTTTTTGCATTTAGTATTTTCTTTGACTGTTGAATCAATGGTTCCTATGTTATCTTCGGCTTCTGAGATTCTGTCTTCTATCTCTTGTATTCTATTGTTGATACTTGCGTCTATGGCCCCTGATTTCTTCCCCAGGTTTTCTATCTCCAATGTTGTCTCCCTCTGTGATTTCTTAGTTGTTTCTACTTCTGTTTTTAGTATCTGGATGGATGTGCTCAGATCTTTCGCTTGCTTGATTGTGTTTTCATGTATTTCTTTAATAGATTTTTGTGCTTCCTCTTTCATAGCTTCTACTTGTTGGCCCACGTTCTTCTGTAGTTCTTTAAGTGACTTTTGTCTTTCTTCCTTATTGTCTTCTTCTCTTTGATCCATCTTCTCCTGCATTTCTTGAAGTGATTTTTGTATTTGCCTCATAAAGGCTTCTAACTTTTGATCCATTTTCTCCTCTATTTCTTTACGAGATTTTTCTATGTGTTCAGCTACCAGCATCCTGACCAGTGATTTTATATCCAAGTCTTGTTTTTCTGGTGTTTTAGGGTATCCAGGGATTCCTGTTGTTGGAGAACTGGGTTCAGATGCTGTCATGTTGCCTTGATTTTTGTTAGTAACGTTCCTTCGTTTTCCTTTTGCCATCTGGTTATTTCTGGTTTTAGTTGGCCTTGTTGTCAGTGGCTGGTGTTTGAATCTCCTGTGAGGCTGGGCTCACCTGTTGTTTCTCTATTGGTGAATATGTGTGACTGCTGCTTTAAGGGATCATAAGCTGGCTGCCACCCATGCGATTGTAGCCCCTGTTGGAGTCTGTCTACCTGGGCTTCTCCAGCTGTGTCCTGGTTGCAAGGAACTCCGAGAGCCTAGCAGATCCCCCGTGAGGGTAGCCCTGGAAGGGGTGTTTACCTGGGCCTTTCCAGCTGTGTCCTGGTTGCAATATGGAGGCCCGCCGCTACACCGCTGGTCTAGGGGCCGGTGAGCTGGTTGCAGAACGCAGCTTAGGTGCTCACCCGAGGGCGGGGATGTCCCACAGATCCTGGGCCTTTCCAGCTGTGTCCTGGTTGTGATATGGAGGCCCGCCGCTACACCGCTGGTCTAGGGGCCAGCGAGCTGGTTGCAGAACGCAGCCTATGTGCTCACCAGAGGGCGGGGATGTCCCACAGAGCCTGGGCCTTTCCAGCTGTGTCCTGGTTGCAATATGGAGGCCCGCCTCTACACCGCTGGTCCAGGGGCCAGCGAGCTGGTTGCAGAAGCAGCCTTGGTGCTCACCAGAGGGCTCGGGGATGTCCCACAGAGCCTAGGCGGGACTCCGCCTGCTTGGCTCCGAGACCCTAGCAGATACCCCCGTGAGTGTAGCCCTGGAAGGGGTGTTTACCTGGGCCTTTCCAGCTGTGTCCTGGTTGCAATATGGAGGCCCGCCGCTACACCGCTGGTCTAGGGGCCGGCGAGCTGGTTGCAGAACGCAGCTTAGGTGCTCACCCGAGGGCGGGGATGTCCCACAGATCCTGGGCCTTTCCAGCTGTGTCCTGGTTGCAATATGGAGGCCCGCCGCTACACCGCTGGTCCAGGGGCCGGCGAGCTGGTTGCAGAAGCAGCCTTGGTGCTCACCAGAGGGCTCGGGGATGTCCCACAGAGCCTAGGCGGGACTCCGCCTGCTTGGCTCCGAGACCCTAGCAGATACCCCCGTGAGTGTAGCCCTGGAAGGGGTGTTTACCTGGGCCTTTCCAGCTGTGTCCTGGTTGCAATATGGAGGCCCGCCGCTACACTGCTGGTCCAGGGGCCGGCGAGCTGGTTGCAGAAGCAGCCTTGGTGCTCACCAGAGGGCTCAGGGATGTCCCACAGAGCCTAGGCGGGACTCCGCCTGCTTGGCTCCGAGACCCTAGCAGATACCCCCGTGAGTGTAGCCCTGGAAGGGGTGTTTACCTAGGCCTTTCCTGCTGTGTCCTGGTTGCAATATGGAGGCCCGCCGCTACACCGCTGGTCTAGGGGCCGGCGAGCTGGTTGCAGAACGCAGCTTAGGTGTTCACACGAGGGCGGGGATGTCCCACAGATCCTGGGCCTTTTCAGCTGTGTCCTGGTTGCAATATGGAGGCCCGCCGCTACACCGCTGGTCCAGGGGCCGGCGAGCTGGTTGCAGAACGCAGCTTAGGTGCTCACCCGAGGGCGGGGATGTCCCACAGATCCTGGCCAATTTTTTTTAATATATAAAATTCTTGGCTAACATTCTTTCTCCTTCTGTGGAGAAAATATATTGACCCATCACTATAAATAGATGATGAATCTTTAGTTTTACTTTCATTGTATGTGAATTGGCTCGGTTGCTTACATGCTTTTTTCTTTCTCTTTTTCTTATTTAAGATTTATTATTATTGGTGTTGTTGCTTATTTATTTACTATGTATTCAGTGTTTAGCCTGCATGTATGCCTGTAAGCCAGAAGAGGGCACCAGATCTCATTATAGATAGCTGTGAGCCACCTCATGGTTGCTGGGAATTGAACTCAGGACCTCTGGAAGAGCAGCCAGTGCTCTTAACTTCTGAGCCATCTCTCCAGCCCTCATGCTTTTTCTTATCAGTTCACTAACTTTCCAACACTACTGCAGAATTCACTTTTGGTTCTTCTGGACTGGTTGTGTGCTCAAACAAATGTGTAATGTACACTTTATTTTGTACTTTCAGCATACTTTTAATCAATTATGTTTTTAATATTTATTCCATTCCTTTGGGTTTTTTTCCTTCCAATTTGTGTCAGGCTTTTTTTTTTTTTAAAGATGACCACACTGATACATTAATTTACAGTGACATTGTTGCAACAGATGGTGGAATCTGTCCCTTCTCTTGATGAGTCTAGGTCATGTGTGGTGACTACTCTGACCAATGAATGACAAAAGAAAAATTGTCAAACATCTTATGAAGTTAAGGTTTAGAAGTAAAACAGCTTCTTGGTCCTCTCTGGTGAGGCCCATCTGGATTTGTGTCAGATTGTTTGCACTTAAATTTCAGTCACCATATTATAAAACATCCTGGGCTACTTAAAGAGTTTGAAACAGTTGTTCCAGCTGATAAACCCAAAAGAGCTCTCAGACAATAGCCAGCATCAACCAGATAATTCTGGTCTTTCAATGTTCAAATCTTCTAAGGTTCCAAGCATCATGGAGAAGAATAAACTCATTAACTTCCTTTCAGAGCTCATAAATCATGAGAAATACATTGTTTGCAAATTCTCTAGAATTACAGAAACTGCTTTTCAGAGGCTGGGAGATAGAGGAGTAGTGTCTACAGATGTTGTCTCATTTTTTTTAAAGATTTATTTATTATATTTATATGACTACACTGTAGCTGTTTTCAGACACACCAGAAGAAGGCATCAGATCCCATTACAGATGGTTGTGAGTTGCTGGGAATTGAACTCAGGACCTCTGGAAGAGCAGTCAGTGCTCTTAACCACTGAGTCATCTCTCCAGTCCCAGATGTTATCTTGAAAAATATCAGTAAGTTCTTTTGGCTGTCTCGAAAATTTCTAGGTAGAAATTTAAAAGGGACTCTGAGAGAGAGCATATAACAGTGGACTCCAGTTGTTAGAGATTATGTTAATGTTTGTTGAAGGATTTACAGATCAATATTGACACAGGTCAGTGTTGGGGCCTGACCAAGAAGAGGGTTCATAGAAACCTGGATAGAATTTGGTGTAGGCATAGGTGGTTAGCATGGCTTTTTAGCTCCTTTTGAAAGTGTGATGGAATTATATAGTCTATCTAGCCTGTATAAAAGACACAATTCTGGTTATTTATTTATTTATTTATTTATTTATTTATTTGAGACAGGGTTTCTCTGTGTAGCCCTGGCTGTCCTGGAACTCACTCTGTAGACCAGATTGGCCTTGAACTCAGAAATCCACCTGCCTCTGCCTCCCAAGTACTGGGATTAAAGGGGTGCGGCACCACCGCCTGGCTGGTATTTATTTACAAGTTGTAAGCCCAGACAGGGCAGGTTTTGAGCTATTCTAGCTTACTCCCAGTCATATGTCCCTTGATACTTGCTGTTTCTCCTGGCTACATTCTTGTGGTCCATTTCCCCTCATGGTCGCTTCCTCATTTCTTGGTCTCCTCTTTTTCCTTCCTGGTTCTTAAAACAAAACAAAACAAAACAAAACAACAACAACAACAAAAAAAACCACTCGATCCTCAAGTTCTGCTTTTTTCTCTCTCTACTGCCCAATCATAAGTGCTAGCTTTTCATTGTTCAATTACTTTGGGGAGCAAGGTTGGAACAACAAAAGCTTGTGTACATGTGAATTCGCACGTCTTGAGGCAACCAGATCTTGGGGGCCAGTATTTAGGAGTTGAATACACAGCAGCACCAGACCAACCCCAGCATAGAAGAATCAGTCGCGCGTGTTTGATTTGTGCTGAGAACATTCCACTCCTGTGTGTTTGCACTGTTTTCAGCAGAGCATGGTGATGTGCATGTGACATCTGCTTCTGTTTCTCCCAGTTGCTTGCTTCTAGGTGAAGTTTTATTTCCTGGATGGGCAAGGGTTGGGAGATAGCTGTTCAGTCTTCATGGGCTTCTAGCTCCTTCTTTTCCATTTTGCATCCTATCTGCTCTCTCTCTCTCTCTCTCTCTCTCTCTCTCTCTCTGTCTCTCTCTCTCTCTTAGGTTTCTCATCCCTATAAGTGTGGGCATTTTCTTGTGCATCCTTTCCTGTTTGATTGAGGAGCTTCCCAGTAGTTTCTTTTAGGCATGGAGCCTAGGCCCTAGACGGAGGCTTTGATTTGTTTTGAGAATTTGGAATGTCATTTAGTCAAATCTCCCTGCTTATTTGGTGGGCCTAGATGGCTACTTAGGGTTTTTTTTTTAAATCCTTCTAGATTTTGCTGGTGTTCATAGTGGACTTCAGTATACAATCAATAGTGAGTTCCTGTGACAGTGGGTTCTCCTGTTCCCAATAACTTCCCCATGCTTCATCCAAAATCGAAGTTGATGGGTCAAAACTCTTATGACTCTAAACATTCTTTCCTTCCTGCATATAATTTGAAGCTCCTAGGAGTACCTGGTACATAGTTATGATCTTGTCTGTGTAAAATTGTCTGCTATTTTAGCCCCTATTTTAGTTTTAGTGGGGAAATTCAAGTAGAATCATATACTATATACATCTATAACCATTGTGAATATCTAAGAATTTCACACATATCTTTTAATTTCACATTATTATATGTGTTTCTGGATTGCAAGATCTTAAAGGCTCAGTATAAAACAAGTTTGGAGGAAAGATAATGACATGCTAACTCTCCTTTCCTTGTGAATAACCCGTAGGAACCATGCACGATCTTTTCCAGTCTCACATATTGAATCATCTACATAAAGTTCAATAATTTGGAAATCTGTAAAAACGAAGTTTAGGCTTCATAATACGAATGAGTAAAAGAGATTTCCCCTTCACAAAATTTCACTCTACTAGTAGTTCCTCTCAAGTCTTTGAAAAGTTAGAATTATTTGGAGGACTGGAGTGATTTGGTCTAAAAATGAGGTGAACAAAATGGGGAGGGGTGGGAAGTATACCAGCTTTGGCTTTAGAGTCCATTACTTGCTACAAGAATAACATAGAGGGACATATTAATAAGGTTCTCCTCCATGCTAACTGCTACCTAGTGCTCTAGTCCCTCAGATGAAGTTAATTCACACTGTGAATTTGGGACATTCTGAGGGCATTTCTGGGAGAACCAAAGCTGGTTAACTACAGAGACAATTTTATTACTCATGCTTGTTGTTAGGCTGTTTGGAATAGCCGGGTTCTAAAGTCAGCCCAGGAACTCAGTAAGAGATAAAAATACGATCATATACATACCTAGAGACACAGAAATGCAGTGATACAGAGTCCCACACAGACACACAAATAGACAGACAGTCAAATACATACAGATACAAACAAGCAGAAACACATAGACACAGACACACATAGAAAGATACACAGACACACACATAGACATTGAGACATACACAGACAAACACATAGACACACACAGAAACAGAGACACACACAGATGCACAGTCAGACAGGCAGGTACACACAGAGATATAGACACGGAGAAACACACATACAAAGACACATAGACACACATAGACACTCAGATACATATAAAGAGGCACACAGACATGCATGTATACACATACATACAGAGACATATACAGATAAACACACAGACACACACAGAGACACAGACACACACAGACATACATATATACAGACAAACACACATTCACACATGTAAATGAAAATCTCACTTTTTTTTCCTTAGTGAAAAGGATGAAATAAGAGCTGTATCCAAGTTCTACAATTACTTGGCTTATGTTGAGTCCCATATGTTTCCTTCTCTGTTCCAACTAAGCTTACGCCTTAGCCTGGAAACGTCAAGCCTCTGTACAATTTAATCTTCTGCAATGTCTGACCTTAAAGATTTCCCTAGGTCTAGAATGTTTCAGCCTTAGAGATTTACTGCTGAATGAACTCACTGTTTCTGCACTCTGGCTGCTGGTTCAATTCAGGTGTTCTTTTTCAAACTCATCTCCACGCTGACTGACTCAAATTGGCTTCTCTCGGCTTCTGACTGCATTGCTCTTCTGGAAAGACTGTTTCTGAGCTATAAACTGAACTACTCTGAACTGAACTGAGTTCAACTGAGTTCAATGGAACTGAACTAAACTGAACTCTTCAAACTGAATTGAGTTGAATTGAATTGAATTTAACTTTTTCTTCCTCACTGCTCTTAAGGTAGTCTCTCTTCCCTGTCTGTTCTCATGAGAGTTGGACGTATCTTATCGCTGACTCACACACACACACACACACACACACACACACCAGTTTTATTCAGTCTTCAAAAGAATGAACACACACTAGTATCAGAAGAATAGACGGATCTGTGCTCATGAAGTTAAGTGAAACAAGGTTTCAGAGCATCAGTGTGTCTTGAATTTCCTCTTATAGGTTATCTCTAAAAGGCAAAAGCATTTGGAAACGAGAGGGAATGATTAGAGGTGTGGCTGGTGATAGAAGAGGCAAACGTGGCTGAAGTGCATCCTGGGCATGCGCAGAAGTGCATCCTGGGCATGCGCAGAAATGTCGCAAGAAACCCCTTGGTGTGGGTTTAAAAAATAAATAGAAACAAAGTTTCAAAACAGATGATGTAAGATCAAGTGTAACTGGTATCTTTACCGAATGAATTTAAATAACTTACAGAACAACGGGAAAGAGCTTGGTGGAAGAGATGCAGAGCACATGAGCTTGCATGTAATGCTGTCGACACTGGTCTTAGCTGGTATCCCAGAGGGCTGGCGGAGTTACTGGAATCCTCAATTTAGAAATGCCTGCATACCCAGAGCCTCCCAGAGGCGTGCCGAGCACAGTCAGCGGAAGCACAGATGTTTCACTTTAACTCTGGTTTAAGGTGTTAAGGAAGATTAGACTTGAATTACATTTGGGAAAATCATCTTTCCTATTATGAAGCAAATAAGTCTTTAATAGTATTTAAAAAGGCACTTCAAAGGGTTTTTTTTCCCCCATGTCTTAAATTTTTTTAAACCCACCAAATCTTCTTTCCAGGCAGCATATTGTGGAGTTAAGTGCAAATGAATCAACAGCATATGGCTTAATCTTCTCTCAAATCCCTTTGGGCTTGAGAAATTAATTGACAGACTGGGTGGCAAAGCTTCGTGGTAGTATTTGGAACCCCAAATTTAGGAAGCATGTCTGGAATCACTTAACGATGGTGGTTCCAGTTAGTGCTCTCCTCTACGGGAAAGTCTTAAATCAAGGGCGAATGGGGATGCAGCCTTCATAGCTGGCTGGCTCAAGCTCTCTGTCTGTTTTCCCTCTGTGTTTATTTCCGCTAAAGATTTATTAGGAAATGTGCATCAGTTAAATTCAAATCAAACTGTGCACTGCTTCCTCTGGACCGAAACAGTCATGCATGAGAAAACGCTGAGAATGAAATCCGAGCCGAGCAATTACTGTGCTATCCAATGTCCTTTTCGGAAGTCCCGGGCCTTGCAGAACCACCGGGGGAGCTCAAGATAAGGCAGAGGGGGTTGGGTCTGTGGACAATCTATGAAGTTTATTTGTACAAGTTTCTCTCCATGAGCAAATATTAAAATTCTCTAGTGCTGGCCTATGTTGAACTAGGAACAGCGGTATGCAGAAACTGAGCGGAAGCCTTGGGCTCATTGCAAGGGCTCTTAGCAACGCAGGTAAGTTCTTGCTTGAGACCTGGTTAGGAGTGGGCTACGGGGCCAAGAAGCTTAGAGATAGGGCAGAATCAACCCCTCTGCTGAGAGTCCAGCCAGCGGCTCCAGGGATTGAAGAGCTACAATGGTTTAGAACAGCAGGAGTCATGCTGTCAGCCACCCAAGAACAATCTTTCTGCTTCTCTTGACCACAGAAGAAGTAAACAGTCCCCCTCTTCACTTCAAAATAGTTGATTCACCTTTTGTTGAAGGAATATCTTTCCTGGTAGGAGGAGGGATGAAAGGATGGACTTCCCATGCTGTTCCCATGGAGCTTACATATGGGTCTGGAGTCCCAGACATGTCAGACTCTCCATCGTCAGCACCTGGCTGGAGACCTTACTATCATTAACATCTTCCTGCTCACCAGACCCACTTCCTGCCAAATAGGACAAGAGAAAACCAAACAAGACAAAACAAAAAACAAAAAACAAGTGCCCACCACCACATTCAAACTCGGAACTGTGGGCATTTGTCACAGCAACAGAAGGAAATACAAACACTGTGTATGGTTTGCTGAGCACCCTGGGCAGTGCCATTAAAGTCCCATTGTTAGATCCCTTCCGGTTGGCCTCATCCCAGCTTAGGTAGTTCTAGGTGACAGCAATGGGCGCTGCTATATCCTGGAGCTGGTAGGTCAGTAGTGTAATTGGGAAGTTCAGGTTGTTCTGCTCATGAACAATTTGATTGAAAGTTTTAGGAGTTATGATGAGTCATGGAAAGATTATTCTTCAAAAGCCTTTAAAAGCCACACCCATTAAAAGCCAGGCACCTCTGGAAACCCACTTTTACATGTGAGAAGGGATGTTCCTTTCTCTAGATAATGACAAAATTCAATTCAATTGGTGTAATTACAGAAATAACAGCTAACTCAGATTTTGTCTCTTGCTGTTTTGTGCTCCTTAACACTTCTGCCTCTACTTGCTTTTTGTTTTATTATCTTGTTTGGAGCCATCCAATGTCAAATAAATTTTTGTTTTAGTTTTGAAAAAAAATAAATTGTGAAAAACAAAACAAAGTGTATATTATTACTAAACATCCATGTGTATGATATACAAATTAACATATATGGAGGTGACAAATCTCTGATATTTCATGTTGAAGCCTGTCTTTGCCATAGTAGATCCTGGCTCTTGTCAGAGGTAATCCTCACTGAAAATTCCTGTGAATCTTTGCAGCCTCACACTTTTAGTAAGGAAAAAAGACTTAATATCCATACGTGATATTCTTTTATAATTTTAGAACCTGTACTGATTCGATTTTACTCAAACATGCCTTTGAGAGACACCAATATCAATATGTGTAGATCTAATTAACTCACATTAACTTGGTAAACATATTTTACAATATCACCCTTTCCTGACATGTATTTTCATTATTTCCAACTTTTCTTATTTATACAAATGGTTTAATAATTTAAACAGTTTTAAACTTACTCAGTTGTAGATAAATTAATTTTTAAAAGATAGTTTTAAAATAATTTTTACAATATAGGTTCATTGAGTGTGAGTGTGAGTGTGTGTGTGTGTGTGTGTGTGTAGGTATTTTGCCTGCATGTATCTCTGTGTATCCTGGTACACATGGAGTCCAGAAGAGAGCCACAGAGTCCCTGGAACTGGAGGTACAGTTGGTTGTAAGCTGCCACATGGATGTTGGGATTCAACCCAGGTCCTCTGGAAAAGCAGCCAGTGCTCTTAGCAGAGCCACAAAGCCGTCTCTCCCATCCCTAAAGCATGCTTTCAATGTAGCAAAATGAATATATAAACTAGATAATTACTTTCTGTATGAAATTTTGTGATTTTGCCCCCTTGGACCAGCACAGTCTTGGTGGTAAAAGCATCAACTTGATGTAGAATTATTCTCTATCAATTATTCTCAAATCTTAGTTCTATTAGTAAACATATATTTTTTGAAAGAGTCTTACTATTTAGCCTAGGATGATCTTAGATTTATGGTCTTCTGTTTTAATTTTTGTGTAAATGGTCAAGTGCATTAATTGAGTTTTAAATCTTAAACTTATATTGTGATTCTGGGGTAAATACTCTAGGTCCTGATACATTTTCTTTTAAATATTTTGGCGTTTAATTTGCTATTACTTCATACATTTTTATATCTGAAGTTGGCCATGTTAGTCTGAAGATTTTTTTTTCCCTGTAGTTTTGGTAGGGGGAACATTCTGATCTTACAGAATGAAATAGGTGATATTCCCATCCCCTGCATTCAATTTTATGGAAGAGGCTTTGTAGAACTGAATTATTTTCATTTTAAATGTTTCATAGAATTTATGTGTAAGAACATGTGAACCTTTAGCTTCATTAGAGGAAATGTTTTGAGCTACAAACTTAATGTCTTTGGTAGATATGGCACTGCTTTGAGTACCTAATTATTTTTGAGTGTTTTTTAGTTATTTGTGCATTTCCTTGAATTTATTTATTACATATAATTTATCAAATTTACAGCCATTAAGTTGGCAGCTTTTCCCTTTCAGGTTGTTTACTAGATGTAGCTATGTCTTTCGGTTGTACCTGCCATCTTTTGTCCTTGTAGGTACTGGGATATTAATCCCTTCTGTTTGGAAAAATGCAGAGCCTGCTCTTGTTTATCTTCAGTCTCATCTTTACTTTCTGTTTTCTGATTTACTGGTTTCTGCTTTGATCTTTGTTCTGATAACTTTGGTTGTTGATGATGATGATGACAATGATGATGACAATGATGATGATGAATACTTTTTCTCTCTGTGGGATGTGTGTGTGTGTGTGTGTGTGTGTGTGTGTGTGTGTGTGCACGCGCGCGCGCGCACATGCATGCGAGCACGCAGGAGCAAGATCCCTTAGAACTGGAGTTAGGAGTGACTGTGAGCCACTCAATATGACTGATGAGAAGGAGACTCCTGTCCTCAGCGGCAGCAGCTCCTAAACTCTCACACCATCATTCCAGCCTCTAATTCAGTTTTTATTTTTATTTTTGGATACATTCTTTCTAAAAGTCAACTGAGGTGATTAAGGCTGTATTCAGCTTTAATGTAAGTGATCAGAGCTGTACATTTGTTTCTCTGCATTGTGTTAGAGATATCCCAGTGATCTTGATGTTTGAAGCATATTTTTTTCCACTTAGATTAAAATTCCATATAAGGTTTTCCTTTGATTCCATTTTGTGTTTTATAATAAAATTATATAGAAACTTAGGGATTTGCCTTCACACTTTCTAAGGTGTAATCATACAGCCTTTAGGTTATGGATACTCTTCCTTTACTACTAATGAGCACTTCCCTTTAGAACATTTTGCCCTCTGTTGGATCATCAGACCTTTGGTACTTCTGGTGGGGACACAAGCTCTCCTGGGTCATCATAAGCTCCAAGACAGTTTTCTCTGGTTCTTTGAACCATCTTCATTGGCCTCGTGTTATTTTCCTGAAGAGCATCCCTAACTTCTTATCAGGAGCCTTCAAAGGAAGCACTGCAAGTCTCAAGAGCTCTCTTTCTCAGTGCAGCTCTCCTCTCCTCCCTGCTAATTCACAGTTTATTGACCATGCTGTTTCCTGCAGGTTTTCTGCCCAATACTCTCGAGACATATTTAAAATGTGGTCTTGAATTTCAAGAGGCTGGCTTGAGAGACTTGGGCCCAGCTCGCAGGAGATCTATGTAGCTGAGGCAGAAGACCTCTTACCTTTCCTGGAGAAATCTCCAGTGAAGTAGAAAAGCCTTCTAAGGAGAATTTGTTGAAATTGACAAGCACTGAATTTGTAACCAGGGACAGAAGGAACCCAGTGAGTTTAGTTCAAGCTACAGTCCATGAGGGAGGACAAAGAAGGCCACATCTCCACTTTTCTTCATGTCCCTTTGCTTGTTGCAAGAATGCCATAGAGTGTTTTGTAGGCAGGGCGGTACTTCCTGATGGTCTGAATTTCCGAAGAACTCGTGAGCAGAAAGAATAGCAAAGAAGAATGGAAATATATTGGACTATGCAATGGACCATTTGGGTTCAGCAACACAGCATCCACTGTACAGCTTTGAACTGCTTTTTAAAATACCATTCCAATTAACTGTCAAGAAATGGCTGGTCCAGGGCTATGTTTCATTATTGGGCACTGTAAGTCAAGTGAGCTTTCTAGCCTTCCTTATTCTGTCCAAGGAGTAGGTACAAAATTAGAGCTTATATATTTTAGTTCTATAATACATACTCTATATACTATGGAAATATGTAAACAAATATTTTTTCTAGTTTAAATGTTTTTATTGGATATATACTATATTTACATTTCATTTTCCTTTTTCTGGTTCCCTGCCCCCCAAAGGTCCCACATACCTTTTCCCCTCCCTGTGTTTCCCCATCCACCCCTTCCCACTTTCCTGTTCTGGTATTCCCCTACACTGATCCTTTGAGCCTTTCCAGAACCAGGGTCTACTCCTTCCTTCTTGTCGGACATCATTTGGTATGTGGATTGTGTCTTTGGTGTCCCAAGATTCTAGGCTAATATCCACTTATCAGTGAGTGAATACCATAGGTATTCTTTTGAGGCTGGGTTATCTCACTTAGTATGATGTTCTCCAGCTCCATCCATTTCTCTAAGAATTTCATGAATTCATTATTTCTAATGGCTGAAGAGTACTCCATTGTGTATATATACCACATTTTTTGTATCCATTCTTCCGTTGAGGTACATCTGGGTTCTTTCCAGCTTCTGGCTATTATAAATAAAGCTGCTATGAACATAGTGGAGCATGTATCCTTATTGCACGCTGGGGAATCTTCTGGGTATATGCCCAGAAGTGGTATGGCTGGGTCCTCTGGAAGTATCGTGTCCAGTTTTCTGAGGAACTGCCAGACCGATTTCCAGAGTAGTTGTACCAGCTTGCAATCCCACCAGCAGTGGAGGAGTGTTCCTCTTTCTCCACATCCTTGTCAACACCTGCTGTTTCCTGAGTTTTTTGTTTTGTTTTGTTTTTCAAGACAGGGTTTCTCTGTGTCGTCCTGGCTGTCCTAGAACTCACTCTGTAGACCAGGCTGGCCTCTCAATCAGAAATCTGCCTGCCTCTGCCTCCCAAGTGCTGGGGTTACAGGCATGTGCCACCACGCCCGGCTGTTTCCTGAGTTTTTAATCTTAGCCATTTTGACTGGTGTGAGGTGGAATCTCAGGGTTGTTTTGATTTGTATTTCTCTAATGAGTAATGATATTGAACATTTTTTAAGGTGTTTCACAGCCATCCAAATTTCTTCAGGTGAAAAGTCTCTGTTTAGCTCTGTACCCCATTTTTTGATAGGGTTATTTGGTTTTCTGGGGTCTAACTTCTTGGGTTCTTTGTATACATTGGATATTAGCCCTCTGTCAGATGTAGGGTTGGTGAAGATCTTTTCCCAATTTGTTGGTTGCCGATTTATCCTTTTGACAGTGTCTTTTGCCTTACAGAAGCTTTGTAATTTTATGAGGTCCCATTTGTCTATTTTTGATCTTAGAGCATAAGCAATTGGTGTTCTGTTCAGGAATTTTCCCCCTGAGCCAATGTCCTCAAGGGTCTTCCCCAGTTTCTTTTCTATTAGTTTTAGTGTGTCTGGTTTTATGTGGAGGTCCTTGATCCACTTGGAGTTGAGCTTAGTACAAGGAGCTAAGAGTGGATCAATTCTCATTCTTCTGCATGTTGACCTCCAGTTGAGCCAGGACCATTTGTTGAAAAGGCTATCTTTTTTTCCACTGGATGTTTTCAGCTCCTTTGTCGAAGATCAGTTGGCCATAGATGTGTGGGTTCAATTCTGGGTCTTCAATCCTATTCCATTGATACACCTCCCTGTCACTGTACCAATACCATGCAGTTTTAAATACTACTGCTCTGTAGTATCACTTGAGGTCCGGGATACTGATTCCCCCAGAAGTGCTTTTACTGTTGATGATAGTTTTAGCTATCCTGGGTTTTTGTTATTCCAGATGAATTTGAGAATTGCTCTTTCTAACTCTATGAAGAAGTGAGTTGGGATTTTGATGGGGATTGCATTGAATTTGTATATTGCTTTTGGCAAGATTGCCATTTTAACTATATTAATCCTGCCACCCAAGAGAATGGAAGATTTTTCCTTTTTCTGAGCTCTTCTTCCATTTCATTCTTCAGAGACCTGAAGTTTTTGTCATATAAATCTTTCACTTGTTTGGTTAGAGTCACACCAAGATACTTTATATTGTTTGTGACTATTGTGAAGGGTGTCATTTCCCTAATTTCTTTATCAGTCTGCTTATCTGTTGAATATAGGAAGGCTACTGATTTGCTTGAGTTGATTTTATAACCAGCCACTTTGCTGAAGTTGTTTATCAGTTGTAGGAGTTCTCTGGTGGAGTTTTTTTGGGTCACGTAAGTATACTATTATATCATCTGCGCATAGTGATAGTTTGACTTCTTCCTTTCCTATTTGTATCCCTTTGACTTCCTTATGTTGTCAAATTGCTCTAGCTAGTACCTCAAGTACTATATTGAAAAGATATGGTGAGAGGGGGCATCCTTGTCTATTCCCTGATTTTAGTGGGATTGATTCAAGTTTCTCTACGTTTACTTTGATGTTGGCTACAGGACTGCTGTAAATTGCTTTTACTATGTTTAGGTATGGGCCTTGAATTCCTGTTCTTTCCAAGACTTTTAGCATGAAAGGATGCTGAATTTTGTCAAATGCTTTTGCAGCATCCAATGAGATGATCATGTGGTTTTTTCCTTTGAGTTTGTTTATGTAGTGGATTATGTTGATGGATTTCCATATATTGAACCATCCCTGCATCCCTGGTATGAAGCCAACTTGATCATAGTGAATGATCATTTAGATGTTGTCTTAGGATTTTATTGCTGTGAACAGACACCTTGACCAATGCAAGTTTTATAAAAGATAACATTTAATTGGGGCTGGCTTACAGGCTCAGAGGTTCAGTCCATTGTCATCAAGGCAGAAACATGGCAGCATCCAGGCAGGCATGGTGCAGGAGGAGCTGAGAGTTCTACATCTTCATCTGAAGGCTGCTAGTGGAAGACTGACTTCCAGGCAACTAGGGTGAAGGTCTTAAACCCACACCCACAGTGACACACCTACTCCAACAAGGCCACACCTCCTAATAGGCTCACTTCCTGGGCCAATCATATACAAACCATCACATTCCACTCCCTGGCCCCCATAGACTTGTTCAAGCATGAGTCTATGGGGGCCATACTTAAACAGAGCATAATGCAAAATACATTTAGTCCAACTTCAAAAGTCCCTGTAGTCTATAGCAGTCTCAACAGTGTTAAAAGTCCAAAGTTCAAGGTCCATTTTGAGATTCATCCAATCACTTAACTGTAATCCCCCAAGCAAGACAGGAAACCAGCTGGGCAAAGTCCAAACTCTGCATCTCCATGTCTGATGGCAAAGCAGTCTTCAGATATCCAACTCCTTTTTCATCTTTGTTGACTTCAACAAGGTTCTTTCTCCTGGGCTTGTTCCATTCCCTGTTAGTAGCTTTCCTTGGCAGGCATCCTGTGGCTCTGGCATCTTTAACATCTTGGAGTCCCCAAGTCAATTTCAGCTTCACAGCTTCTTGTTCCAATGTCTGAGATCCACACATGATCTTCTGTGTATCTCCAAAGAGCTGGTATCACTTCTCCAGCTCTGCCCTCTGTAGCACTCTAAGTTCAGATTGATCCACTCACTGCCACTGCTTTTCTTGGTGGTCATCCTGTGGTACTGGCATCTCCAATATGCTAGGGTCACCCACTGCAACTATACTTCACCAAAGCCTCTCATAGGTTTTCTTCATGGTACCAAGCCTCAACTCCTTTGCATGACCCCTTCAGTCCTGGGCTGTCAATTACAACTGAGGGTACACTTTCACCAATGGCCTTCCATGGCCTTTTACAGTACCAAGCCTCAGCTGTTCTTCATGATGCCTTCATGGCTTCAAAACCAGTACCACCTGGATGATTCTTACATGTTACCAAGTACAGCTGCAGCATAAGTTACAACCTTGGCTATCTCTGGAATACAGCTTTGTGCTCTCAGAAAGCACTTCCCAGAGGATTTTACCTCAGTGATGCTGGTCTTTTCTTAATCACCACTAATTTCTTAGCTCCAGCTAACCAGCATCAATTGTCCCAGTAGTCTCTTTCTTTTGAATATAAAACCATAGACTTGTGGCCAAAGCTGCTGAGTTCTGCTGCTTGCAGGAGCTGGAACACTGGCCCCCTTGTTCTATTACATTATCACTGTCTTCCTTTTTCCAAGCTTCTTCACTGCCTAAGTTGGCTGTCCTGAATCTTGCTCCATAGACTGACTTTGAACTCAAGAGATCTGCATGCCTGTCTCCTAAGCACTGGGATTAAAGGTGTGCTCTACCAAGCCTGGATTAAAGTTTTTCTTCACCTAGAATTTGCTCTGTTCTAGGCTGGCCTTGAACTCAGAGATCTGCTTATCTTTGCCTCCTGGGATTAAAGGCTTGTACTACCATGCCTGGACCTAAAGTTAACTGGGTGAATCTTGCCCCCAAGGTCACCACTCCTTAAATTCAGTTTAATATCCTTGAATTCAGCTCCATTTCACATCCTAGAGTCCCTTTAATACTCAAACTATATATTTTTGTACTTTTCCTTTCTCAGCTTGCTATTTTTGTTCAAAATTCTCTTCATCAGACTTAACCAGAGAACAAAGTCTTTGATGGGCTTTTTTGAGACTTCCTTTGCAGTTACAATTAATATAAATCTCTTTACCTTACTCCTAGGCAGTCTCTTCAGACAATGGCAAAAAGCAGCCATGTTCTTTACCAAAACATCACAAAAACAGTCTCTCAGCCACATATTAAAGTTCTTCTCCACTGAAACTTCTTGAGCCGTCAGGCCTACACAGTTAAAATGACCCTCAGCACCACTGTCTTCCATATTTCTACTAGTCTGGCCCATTAAGTCCCACTTAAAGAATTCCATGGCTTTCCAAATCCAAAGTCCCAAAATCCACATTCTTCTGAACAAAAGCATGGTCGTGCCTATCACAGCAATACCCCCAGTCCCTGGTACCAACTTCTGTCTTAGTTAGGGTTTTATTGCTGTGAACAGACACCATGACCAATGCAAGTTTTATAAAAGACAACATTTAATTGGGGCTGGCTTACAGGCTCAGAGGTTCAGTCCATTGTCATCAAGGCAGAACATGGCAGCATCCAGGCAGGCATGGTGCAGGAGGAGCTGAGAGTTCTACATCTTCATCTGAAGGCTGCTAGTGGAAGACTGACTTCCAGGCAACTAGGGTGAAGGTCTTAAGCCCACACCCACAGTGACACACCTACTCCAACAAGGCCACACCTCCTAATAGGCTCACTTCCTGGGCCAATCATATACAAACCATCACAGATGTGTTCTTGGATTCGGTTGGCAAGAATTTTATTGAGTATTCTTGCATCGATGTTCATAAGGGAGATTGGTCTGAAGTTCTCTTTCTTAGTTCGATCTTTGTGTGGTTTTGGTATAAGGGTAATTGTGGCTTTATAGAATGAGTTGGGTAGTGTTCCTTCTGTTTCTATTTTGTGGAATAGTTTGAAGAGTATTGGTTTTAGGTCTTCTTTGAAGCTCTGATAGAAGTCTGCACTAAAATTATCTGGTCCTGTGCTTTTTTTGGTTGGAAGACTTTCTATGACCCCTTCTATTTCTTTGGGGGTTATGGGACTGTTTCGACGATCTACTTGACCCTGATTTAATTTTGGTATTTGGTATCTGTCTAGGAAATTGTCCATTTCCTCCAGATTCCCCAGTTGTGTTGAGTATAGGTTTTTATACTAGGATTTGATGATTTTTTTGAATTTCCTCAGTTTCTGTTGTTATATCTCCCTTTTCATTTCTAATTTTGTTAATTTGAATACTGTCTCTGTATCCTTTGGTAAGTCTGCCTAAGGGCTTATCTATCTTGTTGATTTTATCAAAGAACCAGCTCCTGGTTTTGTTGATTCTTTGTATGGTTTACTTTGTTTCAAAGTGATTTATTTCAGCCCTAAGTTTGATGATTTCCTGTCTTCTACTCCTCCTGGGTGAAATAGCTTCTTTTTGTTCCAGAGCTTTCAGGTATGCTGTTAAGTTGCTAGTATATGCTCTCTCCTGTTTCTTTTTGGAGGCACTCAGGGCTATGAGTTTTCTCTTAGCACTGCTTTCATTGTGTCCCATAGATTTGGGTATGTTGTGCCTTCATTTTCATTAAATTCTAAAAAGTCTTTGATTTCTTTCTTTATTTCTTCCTTGACTAAGGTATCATTGAGTAGAATATTGTTCAGCCTCCATGTGTATGAGGATTTTCTGTTGTTTTTGTTGTTATTGAAGACCACTCTTACTCCATGGAGATCCGATAGGAGGCATGGGATTAATTTGATCTTCTTATATTTGTTGAGGTCTGTCTTGTGACCAATTATGTGGTTGATTTTGGAGAAGGTACCATAAGGTGCTGAGAAAAAGGTATAGTCTTTTGCTTTAGGATGAAATGTTCTATATATATCTGTTAAATCCAAGTGGTCCAAAATTTCAGTGAGTTTCCCTGTGTCCCTGTTTAGTTTCTGGTTTCCTGATCAGTCCATTGATGATAGGAATGTTGAAGTCACCCACAATTATTGAGTTAGGTGCAATGTGTGCTTTGAGCTTTAGTAAAGTTTCTTTTATGAATGAGGGTGCCCTAGCATTTGGAGCATAGATGTTTAGAATTGTGAGTACTTCTTGGTGGAGTTTTCATTTGACCAGCAAGAAGTGACCTTCTGTGTCTCTTTTGATGACTTTAGGTTGAAAGTCAATTTTATCTGATATTGGAATGGCTATTCCAGCTTGCTTCCTGAGACCATTTGCTTGTAAAATTGTCTTCCAGCCTTTTACTCTAAGGTAGTGTTTGTAGTTGACTCTGAGGTGTGTTTCCTGTATGCAGCAAA
Source organism: Apodemus agrarius (assembly GCA_964023405.1). Taxonomy (NCBI): domain Eukaryota; kingdom Metazoa; phylum Chordata; class Mammalia; order Rodentia; family Muridae; genus Apodemus; species Apodemus agrarius. Next base: position 77,066,343 of record OZ030015.1, read on the forward strand.
ATGTAGAGTCCTGTTTCCGTATCCAGCCTGTTAGTCTATGTCTTTTTATTGGGGGAATTCAGTCTATTGATGTTAAGAGATATTAAGGAATAATGTTTATTTCTTCTTGTCATTTTTGATGTTATTTTTGTTTTTGAGTGGTTATCTTCTTTTGAGTTTGATGGAAGAAGGTTACTATCTTGCTTTTTCCAGGGTGTAGTTTCCCTCCTTGTATTGGAGTTTTCCTCCTATTATCCTTTGTAGAGCTTTGGGTTAGTGGAAAGATATTGTGTACATTTGGTCTTGTCATGGAATATTTTGATTTGTCCATTTTTGTTGATTGAGAGTTTTGCTGGGAATAGTAGTCTTGGCTGACATTTGTGTTCTCTTAGATTCTGCATGAGATCTGCCCAGGATCTTCTAGCTTTCATGGTCTCTGGTGAGAAGTCTGGTATGATTCTGATAGGTGTAAACAAATATTAATGTTCTGTATTCTGGTGGCTCAAACATCTTAGTGTGGGCCTTTTATCCAGAGCTAGCCACAGCCCAGTTTCTACAACCATCCCATTGATTATGTGATGTCTTGACTACCCAATAACTTTTTTAAATTTTCTATATTATTTGTTTACATTCCAAATGCTTTCTCCTTCCCAGTTCCCCCTCACCATATGTCCCTTCCCTCTTCCCTCCACTCAATCCCCAATCCCCCACCCCCCCATTTCTTTGTTCTAGTACTCCCCTACCATACTGGATCAAGTCTTTTCAGGACTAGGGCCCTCTCCTTCCTTCTTCTTGGGAATCATATGATTTGCTAATTGTGACTTGAGTATTCAGAGCTTCTGGGTTAATTAATATCCACTTATCAGTGATTGTATTTCACCTGTATTCTTTTGTGATTGGGTTACCTCACTTAGGATGATATTTTCCAGTTCCAACCATTTGCCTACAAATTGCATGAATTCATTATTTTTAATTGCTGAGTAGTACTCCATTGTATAAATATACCACATTTTCTGTATCCATTCCTCCTTTGAGGGATATCTGGGCTCCTTCCAATTTCTGGCTATTATAAATAAGGCTGCTATAAACATAGTGGAGAATGTGTCTTTGTTGCATGCAGGGGAATCCTCTGGGTATATACCCAGGAAACCCAAGAGCTTTCTAATAAATACTCATTCTCTCTTTAATTTTGTCATGGTTAAACTTCTATTTCTTATTGTTATGTCTGAGTGTGAACTGTTCCCCACAGATTTTCATAGTTGGTCCCCAGCTGGTGATATTATTTTGGAAAATTATACAACCTTTTGGACTTAGGACTATAGGGCTTGGGATAGAGAGGCATATCCCTTTAACTTCCTGCCCCAGTGTTTTGTTTCTGATTCACCCAGACATAGCAGGTCCCCACTCAAACACACACAGAACCACGGCCACGATGAACCTGCAGTCCTTCCTTGAAACTGCTGTTAGTATTACACTCATGTACATGTACATGGGATATCAAAAGCATTCTTTTCCTAATTCCAACAACCCAATTACCACAGAATAATGAATGAAACAAAAGCAAGCAGTGGGTACAGGAGAGTTTCTAGACTCTTCACTGCTAATTTGACCTTTTTCTTGTGTTCTTTTGTACTGGCCATCCTCTGCTCTGATCTCAAAGCAGAACCACGTTATCCCTCTTGTGTTCTTGTCCCAGCCCTTCAGCAAATACCCTCTGTGGCCACCAGGTACATCTCTCTATGTCTTTTATAATAAAACTTCTTGATTCCAGTGGTAATTTGTGATGTTCTTTCTTCAGCAAGATAAGTGGCACAGGCCTTCTTCCTCAGGGTATGAATCTTACCTGAAAATCTAAGAATTTGGGATGGGGAGATGGTTTGGGGGATAAAGCACTTGCTATATAAGTGTCAGGGCAAGAGTTAAGATCTCTAGCACTCTATAAAAACCCAAGCAGGTGTGGTGGCTACCTATAATTATAGTACCTAAAAGGCAGAGATGGGATCCCCAGGACAGAATGACTTCCTAGCAAATCTGAATCTATGAGCTCCAGGTTCAGCATACAAACAAGTAAAACAAGCAAACAAGCAAGCAAGCAAGTAAGCAAGCAAACAAACAAACTAGACATGGAGAGTAATGGAGAAAGGCAATTGTCTTAGTCAGCGTTTCTATTTCTGCACAAAATATGACCAAGAAGCAAGTTGGGGAGGAAAGGATTTATTTAGCTTATACTTCCACACTGCTGTTCATCACTAAAGGAAGTCAGGACTGGAACTCAAGCATGTCAGGAAGCAGGAGCTGATGCAGAGGCCATGTAGGGATGTTTCTGGCTTGCTTCCCTTGGCTTGCTCAGCTTACTTTCTTATAAAACCCAAGACTACCAGCCCAGGGATGGCACCACTCACAATGGGCCCTTCCACCCTTGATTACTAATTGAGCAAATGCTTTACAGCTGGATCTCATGGAGGCATTTCCTCAAAGGAGTCTTCTTTCTCTCTGATAACTCCAGCTTGTGTCAAGTTGACACACAAAACCAGCCAGTACAGCAACTGTGTCAAATTTAGGGCTCTACATATGGGTACACATCTACGTATGTACAAACGTACAAACACATATGCAAGCTTCACACTCATACACACACACACACACACACACACACACATACACACACACACACATACACACTTGCAAATAACCAGGTTATTTCCTATTATATGTGGTCTAGTCTTGCCAATTTTATAACAAAAAATCCAATATTTATGTGTTCAAATATGATACTTGTTACTAGAAATTATTTTGTGTTTCAAAATAAAATCTTTCTGGAAGGCAATAGGAATTAAGAAACACAGACCAGAGACAGAGGAACATGCCAACCAATCACAGTGAGATTTGCCACCGTGTATGGAATTTGGCAATCAAGTTGTATAAGATGGAACAAAATATGGATCACTCAGAGATAGAAACTGAAAAAAAACTGTACTTGGATATGAACTTCAGATTTGAGAAGGGGATTGGAAAGTCCTTCCACAATCCTTAGTGGAGATCATTGAGAAAGAGTGGCTATTGTCCAAGAGGTTACTTATCTGGGTTGGTGGCAGTGATCAGTGTGGAGGACTGATGGCCTTTGGACAGGGTTCAGGGTGAGCTTTGGGACCGCTGTGGACTCCTAAAGCATCACGATAAGGAACTTTCCCCAAACGATTGGCAGTAAAAGTATCATGACAGAGAAGAAACTTGGGAGGGAAACATAGTTTCTAATTCTGGTATTATCTCCAGGCTCCACCAAACCTAGGATTAAGAGGGTATAAGGAGTATTGATCAAAATTAGATGTAGTATACCAGAGCATAGGGATGAAAGGCTGTGAGTTGGCTAGTGGGGGTGGGGGCAGAGAAAGTTCATAGGCCAACATGAGAGAGACAGAAGAGGAGCTAGAGATAATGGAGCCTATAGGAGAGGAAAGTTATAATAAGAGCGACAGTATAGGACACAGAGACAGAGTCTAGCTACATGAGGTGATTATTTTACATCTTACAGCTACCATGGTCACCATCCTCATAGATGGAATTCTATAAAGGGTTCAGAGGAAAGATACTGAATAAGGCAGTATCAGAAGCAAGAAAATGCCTTGTCCTATATACAGTGCCTAAAGTACTAGAATTGATTTTTATGAAATTATCTATAGATATTGAAGAATGAACATACATTTTTAAGTGTTTATATGTGGTTCCACTTTTAAAAAAAAGGCTGAGTAAAATTAGAAATTGATACGCTCCATGGTGGGACATATTTGAGGTAGCATATGTGCAGAAATTTGTCCTTAGCTTAATATAAAGTGGTTGAGAAGGCACATCAGACAGACAAATGGCTTCCTGCTGCTTAGATAATTTTAGGAGAGAAACACATTTGGGTTGTCACAAAGTAAGATAGCCAAGGTCTGTTCATGCATGAGCCAGTAAGCTCTGCAGAGCATTAAGTGCTGCAAATGTTTGACCTTCCAACCAGGCCCCTTCACTATTGAGCTTCTGCAGCACTCTATAATCATATGTCTCAAGAACGCTAAGGTTCAAAGCATTCATTCCTGAATGGGAAAGCTGTCCTGATACTCAGTTTCTGAGCATGTGGGGTTTCTCTCAGCATTCACTGCTCCTTTGAATAGAGATTGAGTTCTCTTCCCAGATTTATAGCTCAGGAGCAGTTTGATGTACCCAATCTCCAGCTCAGTTTCCAGTTTCTATCAGCAATTTATCTAGTTTAGTTTGGCTAAACTGAGTTGGCATCTTATCGCACTCCTCAGGGTTTGTTCATGAGACTCTGAACTAATGGTGAACATAAAAACAATATCAGCAGTAACAATAAATCCAAAGAAAAGCCACCAAGATATTTTTATACACTCTTTTCAGCCTGCAGTGTGAATTTCAGCATCGTTTTCTGTCTTTGGTGGTTTTCCTGTAGAAATGTGGTGTCATTTGGAAGTCTGTTGCTTATCCACCACTAATCTGTGTTCTCATTCTTTCTCCAGTTCTACCATAGTCTCTGGCTATTTGAAGACATATTCTTTAAATACTAGTTATCTGATTGGGAATGAGATAGTCAATTTTTTCTTTTGGAGCAGGTGTCTAAATGGGGGTAGACTGGAGTATTTTCTATCTTTGTCCCAACTGTCTCATGTGGTGATTCAAAGTATGAGAAGATCCTGAGCCTTATGGTCTAGTTTCTATTTTAATGTTTACAGTTTTACAGATAACCATTTGTTTATTAGCTAGACTTTGAACAAAACTACCCATTTCCTATCAAAAGTAGAAACATTTGAGTATATTTATAATTTTCTTATTTCTCTAATGGGACCCAAGAAAGGCCCCTTGATTTTATTAATATATATATTAATATATATATATATATAATATATATATATAACCAATATATATATTGGTTTTAGTAATGGATATGTATAGAGCAATCGAAGCACGAACAGATGAGAAATGTTTTGCAAAGATATATGGCTGTGGTGCTTTGAAAATGCTTGGCCTATAGTGGCACTCTCGGGAGGCATGGCTTTGTTGGAGGAAGTTCATCAGTGTGGGGGTGAGCTTTGAGGTCTCCTAGTGCTCAAGCTCCACCCAGTGCAGAAAGGAGCCTCCTCTGAGCTGCCCAAGGAAGACTGCCCCTCCTACCTGCCTGAAGATCAAGACATAGAACTCTTGGCCTCTTTAGCACCATAACTGCCTGCATGCTGCCATGCTTCTTGCCACGGTGATTGTCTTAGTTAGGGTTTTACTGCTGTGAACAGACACCATGACCAATGCAAGTTTTATAAAAGACAACATTTAATTGGGGTTGGCTTACAGGCTCAGAGGTTCAGTCCATTGTCATCAAGGCAGAAACATGGCAGCATCCAGGCAGGCATAGTACAGGAGGAGCTGAGAGTTCTACATCTTCATCTGAAGGCTGCTAGTAGAAGACTGACTTCCAGGCAGCCAGGGGGAGGGTCTTAAGCCCACACCCACAGTGACACACCTACACCAACAAGGCCACACCTCCAAATAGGGTCACTCCCTGGACCAATCATATGCAAATCATCACATTCCACTCCCTGGCCCCCATAGGCTTGTTCAAACATGAGTCTATTGGGGCCATACTTAAACAGAGCATAATGAAAAATACATTTAGTCCAACTTCAAAAGTCCCTGTAGTCTATAGCAGTCTCAACAGTGTTAAAAGTCCAAAATTCAAGGTCCATTTTGAGATTCATCCAATCACTTAACTGTAATCCCCCAAGCAAGACAGGAAACCAGCTGGGCAAAGTCCAAACTCTGCATCTCCATGACTGATGGCAAAGCAGTCTTCAGATATTCAACTCCTTTTTCATCTTTGTTGACTGCAACAAGGTTCTTTTTCCTGGGCTTGTTCCATTCCCTGTTAGCAGCTTTCCTTGGCAGGCATCCTGTGGCTCTGGCATCTTTAACATCTTGGGTACCCCAAGTCAATTTCAGCTTCACAGCTTCTTGTTCCAGTGTCTGAGATCCACACATTATCTTCTGTGTATCTCCAAAGAGCTGTTGTCACTTCTCCAGCTCTGCCCTCTGTAGCACTCTAAGTTCAGATTGATCCACTCCACTGCCACTACTGTTCTTGGTGGTCATCCCATGGTACTGGCATCTCCAATATGCTACGGTCTTCCACTGCAACTATAATTCACCAAAGCCTCTCATAGGCTCTATTCACCAAGCCTCAACTCCTTTGCATGAACCCTTCAGTTCTGGGCTGTCAATTACAACTGTAGTGGCTATTCCTGGTTGTCAACTTGACTATATGTGGAATGAACTACAATCTAGAATTGGAAGGCTCACCTATGATCCTAATTTGGAGGCTCAGAGATATAAGTTTCTGACCTGGACTTAGCATGGAGATCTTGAAGCATGGATTCCAGTTCAAGGTCATCTGGGATTAAAGGTGTGGAGACATACACCTTTAATCCCAGATTTCAAGTTCATCTGGGATTAAAGGTGTACACCTTTAATCTGGGCTACACCTTCTATTGGAGACATATATAAGGACATTGAAAGAAGGAAGACTCATTCTTCCTTGCCGGCTTGCTTCGTGGGACTGAGCAACTGCAAGATCCTTGGACTTCCATCCACAGCTGCTGCTGACTACTGTTGGGGAGTTGGACTACAGACTGTAAGTCATCGACAAATTCCCTAACTATATAGAGACTGCCATACGATCTGTGACTCTAGAGAACCCAGACTAATACAACAACTGAGGGTACACTTTCACCAATGGCCTTTCGTGGCCTCTCACAGTACCAAGCCTCAACTCTTCTTCATGATGCCTTCGTGCCTTCAAAACCAGTACCACCTTGATGATTCTTACACATTACGAAGTACAGCTGCAGCATGAGGAACACTTGGCTATCTGTGGTATATAGCTTCTTTGTGCTCTCAGAAAACACTTCCTATATTTCACCTCAGTGATGCTGGACTTTTCTTAATCCCCACTAATTTCTTAGCTCCAGCTAACCAGCATCAATTGTTTCAGTAGTCTCCTTCTCTTGAATATAAAGCCAGAGACACATGACTGAAGCTTCTGAGTTCTGCTGCTTGCAGGAGCTGAAACACTGGCCCCCTTGTTCTATTACATTATCACTAGCTTCCTTTTCCCCAGCTCCTTCACTGCCTAAGTTGGCTGTCCTGAATCTTGCTCCTTAGACTGACCTTGAACTCAAGAGATCTGCATGCCTGTCTCCTAAGCACTGGGATTTAAGGTGTGGTCCACCAAGCCTGGACTAAAGTTTTTCTTCACCTAGAATTTGCTCTGTTCTAGGCTGGCCTTGAACTCAGATATCTGCTTATCTTTGCCTCCTGGGATTAAAGGCTTATACTACCTGCCTGGACCAAAATTTAGCTGGGTGGAATCTTGTCCCAAGGTCACCACTCCCTTAATTCAATATCCTAGAATTCAGCTCCATTTCATTTCCTGGAGTCCCTTTAATACTCAAACTATATATTTTGTACTTTTCCTTCCTCAGCTTGCTATGTTGGTTCAAAATTCTCTTTATCAGACTTAACCAGAGAACAAAGTATTTGTTGGGCTTTTTTTTGAGACTTCCTTTGCAGATGCAATTAATAAAAATGTCTTTACCTTAGCCCTAGGCAGTCTCTTCAGACAATGGCAAAATCAGCCATGTTCTTCATCAAAACATCACAAAAACAATTTCTTAGCCACATATTAAAGTTCTTCTTTACTGAAACCTCTTGGGCCATCAGGCCTACACAGTTCAAATGTCCCTCAGCACTACTGTCTTCCATATTCTGACTAGGCTGGCCCTTTAAGCCCCACTTAAAGCATTCTGTGGCTTTCCAAGTCCAAAGTCCCAAAATCCACATTCTTCCAAACAAAAGCATGGTCAGGCCTATCACAGCAATACCCCACTTCTGGTACCAACTTCTGTCTTAGTTAGGGTTTTACTGCTATGAACAGACACCATGACCAATGCAAGTTTTATAAAAGACAACATTTAATTGGGGTTGGCTTACAGGCTCAGAAGTTCAGTCCATTGTCATCAAGGCAGAAACATGGCAGCATTCAGGCAGGCATGGCACAGGAGGAGCTGAGAGTTCTACATCTTCATCTGAAGGCTGCTAGTAGAAGACTGACTTCCAGGCAGCCAGGGGGAGGGTCTTAAGCCCACACCCACAGTGACACACCTACACCAATAAGGCCACACCTGCAAATAGGGTCACTCCCTGGGCCAATCATATACAAACCATCACAGTGATAATGGACTGAACCTCTAAAACTGTGAGCCATATCCAATTAAATGCTTGTATTTCTAAGAGTTGTCTTGGTCATGGTGTCTCTTCACAGCAAAAGGAAACCCTAGCTAAGACAAGGCTTAGCTACTTTTTTAAGTTTCAACAACCCATATCTTCTCAGGGAGCTTTGGGTGCTGTAACTTATTCTGCTACATCAGAGTGTACTCAGCCTGATTAGTGTGTATTTGCTTCTACCAGTATGATTAAAAAGCCTTTTTAAAAGTCCTATACCAAAGTCTAGCAGACTATTTTTTGAATATGTGTATATGTGCACTTGTATGTTCATGTCTTCAAGCAATAGTGTATGCCTGTGTTTGGGGGCCAGAGGTCTGTATTGGATCACTTCAGCCATGTTCTACCTTTATCTATCAATCATCTATCTATCTATCTATCTATCTATCTACCTATCTATCTATCTTTTATTTATTTTTGAGACAGGCTCTCTCACTAAACTTGAGTTCACTGATCCTGATAGGCTGGTTAGCCCGCAAGCTCCGATTATTTGCCTGTATCTACACACCAGCACTGGGATTATAGGTGCCTATCACCATGTTGACATTTTATGTAGGTTCTTGAGTTTGAACTCAGGTTCTCATTTTTGCATTGCAAGCATTTTAAAGATTGAGCTTTCTCCCCAGCCTCGACAGAAGGAATTTTGATAATTCCTTGCTTTGGGATAAGAGAATATATAGTTATTTTAAGGGAAGCTTATATTTTCTGTTTTATGACCAAATGGTATCATAAATCATTTTAATAGTCTCAGAAGAAGATGAGTTAATTATTGGTCAATGCTGTTTCCCAAGTGTGCAAATATGACTTCTTGATGGCGCTATGAATTTGCCTAGCATGTTTATTTCATTTTTTCCTAAAACTATCGAAGAAATATAAAATTCAGCTAAATTTTGTTGTTGACATGCATGGAAATTTTTTCATGTAAAATACCTTGATTTTAGAATAAAAAAATTTAAAAAATTATAGATTGTGTCCCAGGAACAGGCATAATAAGCAAGTGAAGTGTTTGCCTTTCCTCGCTGTGCCCTCCAGCAGCTTTCAAAAGAACCCTCTGCTCTTTGAAGGTACTGGGGATTTTATGTTGGGTCAGCACTTCTGAGGGCTGGCGAGAATGGATGGGCATAGAAAGCTGGTAGAGGGCAGAGCTTTGCCCTGCATCAAACAAATTCTTCAAGGTTGAGTTTGCTTACTGCGCTTGGAGAAACCCTTACGAAAATACAGTAGGAAAAAGAGAACTCTCAAATCCCTTGATTGCCCATCTGTTTCACCTAAAAATCATGCTGGCCTCCCTTGGCTACTGTAATGCTTTATTGTGTCTTCTGACTCCAGGATGTTGTTAGTTCATATAAAAAAATCAAGAGTAGTTTCTATGAGAGAAAAGTCTAAAAGGGGCAAAGGAGACAGAGTATCGGGCACTGATGTGAAGTAGTCTTGTTTGCTTGTTTGTTTGATTTTACTTGAGTATCAAAATCCAAGTATCAGGGGCATGGGATCATGGAGTTGGCTTAGCGTATCACCTAGAAAGGTGTGTGTATAGGTTTTTCAGATTAATATCCATGTGCCTTCTAGTTCGTGAGAGACTAATGTAATCCCTCAGGTAGTGAAATGTTCAGGCATCTGTGTGTTTCTCTGTTTATTCACAAGGAAGCCCAGAAGCTTGACGGGACAATTGTCTTAGACACTAATTTTGTGTACACCGTATAACATGCAAATGTATCATTTTATCCTGGTAACGACAGTCGTATTGGCACCATATTCTGTTTTTGAAAAAAAGGTATTAAAAAGTTTGATTGCTCTCAACAAAATTGTCATTGCCTCAGTTGTCCTGTGGCCCCTCTAACCTGGGTTGATTTAGTTTCTTGAGGCCATATCATGTAAACTTGTTCTGATAAGTAAGTAGAGGTACTTACAATCAGGCATTTTGTCATGAAATCTACTCCGGCGAGACACTCAGATTTCACTTGTTTCTGGATGCCTAAGTGACTGCCCACGTGCTCTGAATAGAACATGGGGAGACAGTGGTTGAAGCTGGAGTTAGCCCTCAGTTGGGAGGAGTCATTTCTCTCCTTACCTGCTTTCAATTTCCATCTTTCCCATCAAGACTCAAAGGGAAAGCCGTACTGTGTGAGAGCCACAAGGCCTCTGTTGTAATTTGCATAATTTTATTCTGTGCTTTCAAAGATGTCTATCTGTCTCAGTGTGTTCTGATGTGTGTCCTTATGTGTGCATGTGCATCTTTGTGTCCATGTATGAGGAAGCCAAAGGACATCTTGACATCTGGCCTGCCAATCTGAATTTCAAGCAAATCTCTCTTGCTCTGCTCTTTAGTTTTGTCTTCCTTATCTCTCAACCTGGAATCCTGATTGCCCAGGCTACCTACCATTCATAGAACTATAGGGAACTTTAGCACCTGGAGAGATGTCCTTCTTCAGGCACCATCCAGCTTTCTCCTGCTGTCTAGTGAGCCTCAGGGATTTGCCTGTGGGCCACTCCAGTACAGTAATTACCAGTACATACAACCAATCCTGGCTTTTTATATGGGTTTCTGTGCTTGCAAGGTAAACAATTTACCAACTGATCTATTTCTTAAAAAACACAATATTTCAAGCAGTTGTTGGAAAATATATAGTTGGTTGTAAGGACCAATTTGCATGTATTATTGATTTTGGTGACAGACTGAAAATAGTAACAGGACGAGTCTGGAATATCTAGCTTACAGTCATTGCTAATTATTGCTGACCTGGGCAGTTGAACGCTTAACCTCTCTCGTCGTGAGTCAGCCTAAACCAATGGTTTAAAACTGGTTCCCTTTAGAGATCACAATGTCTGCTGCAGGGATAAGGTGGAAACCTGTCAGATCAGCCTCTGGCCCTATTTCTGCTTTTGCACAATGAGAGGATTTTTCTCTTATCTCTTAAGTGTTCAGCGAATCTCTTCAGGAGCTATATAGTTCTCTGAGTGGTGTCTTGGGTAATCAGGATTCGAGGTTGAGAGGTATGGAAGACAGAACTGAAGAACAGGGCAAGAGAAGTTTCTTTTAAATTCAGATTGGCAGGGGCAGATGTCAAGACAAATAAACTCACGATTATAAAACATCTGAAATCCTGTCATGACAATGAACTTTTCAGCATCTCACACTTCTCATGGTCCCATTGCTTCAGAATTCCCATAGTACTTTGTCAAGTTACAGTCTTTGACACATCCATATGCTGCTTAAGATAATTTTTGATGAAAATGTTAATGTAACCTTGTTTTTGTGTTTGTTTGGTTCTTGTAGAGAAGGTTTTATTTATGGGATCTCTGTGGTTAGATACAGAATAGTACAGGGTAATTTCTATAAAATGGATAAAAAGCTAATAATCTCTTTTTAGGTAGACCAAACTAATTTGGAATTATTATTTCTCTCTCTCTCTCTCTCTCTCTCTCTCTCTCTCTCTCTCTCTCTCTCTCTCTTTCTCTCTCTCTCTCTGAATGTGTGTGTGTGTGTGTGTGTGTGTGTGTGTGTGCATTGTGACCTTGTGCGCACATGTGTGCACACATGGTTGTATGTGGATACATGTGCTTGTATGTGGGTGTACACCTATGTGCAAGCACACATGGAAGCCTTAGGTAGATGTTGAGAAGCGTCCTACAGGGCTCTTCTGCTTCATTCATTGTCACATGATCTCCCAGTCAAGCCCAGAGCTCAGGATGTGGCTGTCATGACTAGCCTGTTTGCTTTGGGAATTTCCTGCCTCTGCTTTCTGAGACTAGAATTACAGCAAGGCTGTGGTGCCCATCTGGCATTTAAGTAGGTTTCTGGTGATCTAAATTTGGGTTTTTTGTTTGGGCGGCAAGTGTTTGACCATTGGGTCATCAAATCTGCATTTCTGTGTTAGCCTCCGCATCTAGTAGAAGATTATGTTTATGCTGTGTAATGCTGAATAGGAACCAACTTCTCAGTCCCTTAGAATGTTGCATGGGTGAAGTCTTAAGAAGCTACAAAGGCAGTCTCAGTGTACCATAAAACAGGAAGTTCAGGTTCAGTTTACTGGTAGACAGGGACTACTCTTGCAAATCATCTTTAAAAAAATCAATTAGAAAAACCAACAGATTGATGAAAATTAAGTGGAAGAAAAAAAAACCAACCGATTTTCTTTTCATTTCCTGACATTATGTCCTAAATATATAGAAATTCCTAATTCTCTAGAAGGAAATGTTCCTAGAAAAATGTCCCATCTCAGTACTTAAGCTGCAGGAATACATCAGCAATATCAGAGACCCCTGGCCAGCAGTTTTTTCCTTTCCCACAACATATTGGAAGAAGAAGATATTACCCTTGGAGATTATCATCTCCAGTCTTTCACAGTCAGTCCTTAATGACTGCACCCTGATGAAACATACAGCCTGAGCATTAAGAAAATCTCTTAAACAGGAAAAACAAACAGAATGATTGAAAGCAGCCACGCAGCCCTTAAGAGAGTCCTGAGGACCAAGGGCAATTTGACCAGAGCTAGCCCCTTAGACAGCCAGCTGATTAAGAATTATCAGTGCTCTAGTCCTAGCTGGGCTGGATAATAAAGCAGAAGCCACTGTGTACTTCCCAGTTATATTTATAATATTCATTCACATGATACTTTGCTAGTTCGATCATTTTTAATACATTTATTTTTGTCATCTCTAAACAGTTTTCGACTAAAGAAACCCTCCAGGTGCCATTAAGTACAGAAACCAGGGCTGCATCAATGTCTCCTGATGATTAGAATTAATCTTCTGGCACCTGTCTCATTTTCATAATGCTGTTTTAAGGAAATTAAATTATGGAATGCTGTGTAGTTGAGTACACATTGTTCATGTACATGGGAAACTGATACTAACATTTGCCAAGTTCATAATCAGATAAGGAGTAGGTCACCCTGTAGAGGGGGAAACCTAAACAACAATCCCTTCATGTGCCTCTGCTTGCTGCTACACTCTTGTCTGTTTACAAGTATTCTCTGGCCATCATTTAACAAAAATAGATTTCTCTTTCTTCTATTCTCATGTTCCATTCTCATTCTGTTCTTTTCTGTCCCTTGCCATCTTTTCTGTCCCTTGCCACTCTTCTGCATCTACTTGCCAATGGTTTGTGATGTGTATTCCCCCAATCACCCTGGAACTAGGAGATGCACACCATCTTGACACGATGCTCGTCAGGCTTCAATGGTAAGTAATAGTCTCTGTGGATTATTTGAGATCAAATATTCATTCTAGGCTAGATTCTCTATTCACCTTGATGTATTTCTTTGTGTCTGAGATGATAAACTTTGAGTCAGAAGATACAGAGATATGTTATACAGCAGCTAAGAATGCTTAGATATGTTGATAATCCTTTGAAAAAAACGCATCATTTCATCATCCCAGTCACTGTTAACAGGAAAAGCTTGAACATAGTGCTTTCTACTATTTTCAGATTGTATTGACTGATGTATCTGGACACCATGATTCTCATTCAAGTCATAAACCTTTAATATATTAGATCTCAAGATGTCAAAGGCCAAGAATGCCTCTCTCTTCTACTTATAGTCATATGATTATTTTCTTTTTTCCTTCCTTTCTTCTTCTTTTCATCTTTTCTTCCTTCCTTGTTTCTTTCCTTCCTTCCTTTATTTATTTGGTTAGTTAGTTTGTTAGTTAGATTTTTAGTTATAGACAGATTCTCATTATGAAATTCTGGCTGGCCTGCAACTTGTTATGTAGACCAGCTGATGTTGAACTCACAGAGCTTCACTTGCCTATAACTCCTGAATACTGGGATTAAAGGCATGCATGACTCTCTCATCCTATGATTTATTCTTTTTCTCAATACTGCTTGACAAGGTTATAGCTCTAGACTTTGCTGTTGGCTGGTGAATTTCTTCTTTCCTCTTCAAAAATGTAGCCAATATTTATGAAGTATACTTTACAAGTGGGTCACATTGGAATTGAGTTGTCAAAGATCTTGTAGACACTGTGCTGAACTAATTGCATCACTAAAACATCTATAAGGACCTACACAAGCTTTATTCATAGGCCCACAACACTGCAGGAAGCATGTTTTTAATAACAGAGCTACTTTATCAAGATCTACACACTGACTAAGTTCTGAATCGTATCTTTCACCTTAAAACTGTTCTTTTTTCCTCCAACAATTGATAGAAAACAGAGCACAGACCATATATGTGATCTAATTGGCTCCACTTTGTCTTAATAGATAAAAGCTTCTAGCTGATCATTCAGCATTAACTGGGAGTTGCACATAAACATGGATATTCCTATTATCTCAGCAGAATAAAGATAATACTAAAAATATTGCTCATAAAGATTACATGTGATATAAACATGCTTTGGGGTACCCATGGTGGTCTGGTACAAATACATTATGTCCATCCTTTATGAGCACAGTGTGTAAGCACATGTGTGTGTACGTGTGTGAATGAAGTATGTGTTTGTTGTGGGGATTGCATGCCATGTCGTGTGTGTGGAAGTCAGAGGACACTTTTGTGGAGTTGGTTCTCTCCTTCTACTTTTTCCTGGGTTCCACAGATGACATGACTAACCTCAGGTTGCCAGGCCTTCGGGGAAAGTGCCTTTATCGTTTACAGCAGCTCATAGTCCATATCATTTCCCTCCTAATATAAAAGTCAGTTGTATTTGATAGACTACCAAAAGAGCAAGGAGGAGATCATATTAGGAAAATGGGCTAAGGGAGATGATTACTGCTTCCTATGAATCTGAATCGATAATTGCAACACATCTTCACATGTGAAAACATGGACTTAAGGTTGAGATGATAGAGTGCATTGGCTACTCTTTATGTTGCTGTGAAAATTACCCAGAGAAGCAACTTACAGGGGGAAATATTATTTTAATTCGCTGTTTCTGCCCATCATGGCCAGGGAAGGCACGGAAGAGCTCATGGCAACAGGAACCTATGAGAGAGCCTTCTCATATCTTAACAAACCAAGAAGCAGATGGGGTGGGAGATAGGGCTCAGTGGGTGAAGTGAGAACCTGGGTTTGGATTCCCAGTACCCACATAGGAGCTAGTCTCCATGGTGCACATTGGTAAACCTAGTGCCAAAGAGACAAAGACAGGAATAGTCCTAGAGTTTCCTGGCTGCCAGCTCAGCTAAATCGATGAATTCAAGGAGCAGAGAGAGACTGTTTCAAAAAATAAGGGGAAGGAAGAGTAAGTGAAGGCACAAGATATTGGTCTCTAGCCTCTACATTCACATGCGTATACACCGAAACACACATGGACACAGAAACACACGCCCTGCTCTCTCTCTCTCTCTCTCTCTCTCTCTCTCTCTCTCTCTCTCTCTCTCACACACACACACACACACACACACACACACACACACCCACCCGCATACACAGGCAGAGAACTTGATCTTGAACCAGTAGATAATAACTTTCAACATCCACTCCCAGTGTCCATTTCTGCCAGCTAAATCACATGTCCTAAAGGTTCTACAGTGTTTGAACTCACGTCTCCAGCTGGGAACCAAATGTTCAAATACATGGACCTGTGGGGATGTTTCACATTCAAATCACAGCATTTAACGGCAACATTCTTTCAAGCTGAGCAGCAGGCTAAAGTGGGCATTTAAGTGGAAAAGCTTTGGACGTTATCATCACCTATCTAAACAAGCCCTATACAATGAGTTTAATCTTTGAATAATTTGTTTGAATTTACATTAGTCTATTGAAAAATGCATGGGACAATTTGTTGTCTAAACATTTACCTATAAAAGGAAAATGCAATAATATTCATGTGAGTGGCGGAGTTCTTCAGTATCTATTTTACACTGTTGTACCCTTGGTACTCTGAGCTATTGAATCATGGCTAAGCCTTTCTCTGGACGCATCCTTTTTGCCATCTTGCTACTGCCAAAGGAAGGCTACTCCTTACTATACTTACCCGGCTGTTAATTGCCAATCATTTGTACCCTTGGTACTCTGAGCTATTGAATCATGGCTAAGTCTTTCTCTGGCACACCCTTTTCTCCATCTTGCTACTGCCAAAGGAAGGCTACTCCTTACTTTACTCACCCGGCTGTTAATTGCCAATCATTTTGAGTGCATCCAGAAACACACTCTTCAGGCTGACTCTACCATTGGTGTTCATAGCTTAGTTGAGCTTTATCTTGTACCATGTCGAGTCACTCTGACCAGTTATTTCTCAACGAGAGGAATCTGATATAGATATCCGAACTTGCTAATACCCTCGGAGATTAATTTCCTGTGACGGTGCATGAGGCAGATGGTATCTTCTTATCCTTCAACTGTGTTCTGAAGGGTGAAGGGGTTTTTTGCAGTTTTTCTTTTTTTTCAATCTTGCTTATACTATTTCTTGTGAATGGAGCATTAAAATAGAACTCACTGCCTACTCCACTTCTGCTTAGAAACCTGTCTTTCAACTTTGCTCAGCTGTTTCCCTCCTTCATGCCTTTACACTGCCCACTTGTCTTCCTAAGGCAGCCACACTGCCTGCTGTGCTCTGATAGTACACCTCCCACGGACTTTATGTAATACTGAAAAGAAGGGACTTTCCTTACCACCAGGCCTAATGGGAAAGTTATCTTACAAAATTAATTGGCTCTCTTCTTCCTTAGCCATTAGCAAAAAAGAAAAAAAGATTCATAAATCAGTGCTGATTGAAGCATATTTATTAAATGTGAATTATTTAAATGATAAGAGAAATGCATGCTTGCTATAATGATTTAAACATTCCAGAAATGTTTAAATTAAAGTCAACTGTGTTGTCGCCCAAGCTCCAGTGTCTCCCTTTTCAGTTAAAAATGTTATACTTTAGCCAGGCAGTGGGAGGCAGAGGCAGGTGGATTTCTGTGTTTGGAGGCCATCCTGGCCTACAGAACAAACCCAGGATAGCCAGCCCCACACAGAGAAACTCTCAAAAAAACCTAAACCAAACAACACCAAAAAGTGATACTTAAAGTTCTTGTCACTTTAATGTATTTATAGAAGTCTATACCAATTCTCTAAGTATGTAATTGTGTTATAAAAACATAATAACAATTTGTTATTCTAAAACATTTTCACTTTATTTTGTGAATATACTTTCACAGTAACATTTTAAAAGATAGCTCATTTATGGGCTGATAAGATGGCTCAGTGGGAAGTCACTTGCTCCCAAGTCAGGGGGTGTTTGACCCTCAAAAGTCACACTGCAGAAGTTGTCCTCTGACCTTTGTCTGTACCCCCACACTAGCTAACTGACTTATTAACTAATTGAATGTAATAAAAGAATATTAAAGCTAAAAACATGGCTTACTTGAAAACATGAGTACATCATAGTCCATATTGGGAATCATCTAAGTTTAGATAGTCATTCCTATAATGATGGGTATGTACATTACTCTAAGTTTTTGTTAATAAAATACTGCTTTCATGATCATTAATATGCATTTAGCACAGGGGATACAGAGATGGTAACATATAAATATGTATGCACTTATATATTATAAATTTCTAACTTCTCAATGGTAGGACTGGGTAGGCTAAAGTGTTTGCATTAAAAATTATGATTGATAGACCCAGACTATTTGAAAACCATTGAAAATGCTCTTCTCCATAAGCAGACCTATTTTCCTACTTCCTTACACTCATAGGATGCTCTAATTTTATAGTCAGAAGGAACATTTATAACTTAAATTTTTATATTTATTTTACCAACTATACTGACTGTTTTAATATGACTGTTGGCTTTTTGTAGTTTACATTTTTATGAAAAATAGATTTTTCATACAGTGTATTCTGATCACAGTTTCCCTCTTCTAACTCTTCCCAGATTCTCCCTACCTACGTCCCCTTCCAACTCTTACCCTTTCTTTCTATCTCTCATTGAAAAAAATAGGCAACTAAAATCAAACAAATAAACCATAATTAGTACAAACAAACAAAAAGAAAGGAAGAAAGAATCAAAGGACAAGGACAAGAAACCTACAGAGCAGAGACAGACATACACATACTTGCACACACAGAAATGGCATTAAAACACACAATCAAACACCAGGACATGTAAGCAAAAGCTTGTAGGGTAAAACAGTGCTCACATGCTGTATTATGAGAAAAACGACAATGACAAAACCAAATCAAACAAAAACAAAAACAAACCAAAGCAAAAAGCTAAATCAAACCAAACCAAAACAACATCCAAAAATATCATTGAGCCCTTTCTGTTTTGGACATGATGCCTGCCTTTAGATAAGATATGGATATCCAGTAGGACTCCATTGGAGAAAACCAGTTTTTCCTACAAATGTTTGTTAATTAAATAGTGGTTATGGGTTAGAGAAGGGTTCTCAATCCCCTTTCCCTCCTAAGGCCTGGATTCCATCTGGCTAGGATCTATGCAGGCCCTGCGCATGCTGCCTCAGTCTCTGTGAGTTCATGTGTGCCAGTCATGTTATACCTAGAAGGCCTTTTTTTTTTTTTTTTTTTTTTGGTGTCCTCCTTCCCCACTGGTTCTTACATATTTCACTTTTTTATGGCTTCCTCTACAATCACTTGCTTTCTGTACTTCTTTCTCTTTAATTACGCTGCAAAAATTTTTCTTTTTTTCTTTTCTTTTCTTTCTTTTTTCTTTTCTTTTCTTTTTCTTCTTTTTTTTGTTGCAAATGATCTTCGTTAAGGTTTTGTTAATGTGAAGACACAACATGACTAAGGCATTTAGCTTGGGCTGGCTTACAGTTTCAGAGGTTTCGTCCATTGTCATCAAGGTGGGAAGCATGACAGCATGTAGGCAGGCATGGTACTGGAGGAGCGAAGAGGTCTACATCTTGTTCCACAGGGAGCAAGGAGGAGACTGTGTGTCACGCTGGGCAGATCTTGAGCATATATAACCTCAAAGCCCTACTGTCACTGTGACACACTCCTCCAACAAGGCCACACCTACTCCAACCAGGCCAAACTTCCTAGTAGTTCCACTCCCTAGAGTCAAGCACTCAACACAAGAGTCTATGGAGACCATACCTATTCAAACCACCACACAAACACACAGTAGTGATCTTTGTCATCCACACAGCTGTCAAATAGGCTACATCTCTCCAACTTCATGCTTTTGTTGTAAGAGTAGGTTTCTGTTTATCCAAAAAGTGATTATTTGTTTTTTAATGGTTTAAATATTAAAAAAATAGCTTCTGAATCACCTACATTCCTTAAAATATTTTTACAAAAAATACAGACTTCAAATAAAAGAATACATACATTTAATTTATTAAATAAATAATATTTATTAATATATAATACAAATATTTTCTTATATTAATAGTGTACTGGCTGGTTTTGTATGTCAACTTGACACAAGCTGATGTTATCACAGAGAAAGGAGCTTCAGTGGAGAAAATGCCTCCATGAAATTCAGCTGTAAGGCATTTTCTCAATTAGTGATCAAGTGTGGAGGTCCCCCCTTGTGGGTGGTACCATCCTGGTACCTGCGCTGATAGTCTTGGGTTCTATAAAACAGCAAGATGAGCAAGCCAGGGGAAGCAAGCCAGTAAGAAACATCCCTCCATGGCCTCTGCATCAGCTCCTGCTTCCTGACTTGCTTGAGTTCCAGTCCTGACTTCCTTTGGTGATCAACAGCAATGTGGAAAGTGTAAGCTGAATAAACCCTTTCCTCCCCAACTTGCTTCTTTGTCATGACGTTTGTGCAGGAATAGAAACCCTAAGACAAATAACATGTTATTAAGATGATATAATATATTGTTATTCATACATATTATTTAATTTTATATTTAACATATTTAATATGTATATATGTATATATATGTGTATGTATGTATGTATGTATGTATATATATATATATATATATTCATTTCCCCCTCATTTTGAAGAATCTGTTTTCCTATTCAGACTCAAAAGTCCTAAATTATACTTTTATGTCCCAGGAATCCTTTCTTGTAGAAATAATATCATTTTTATTTGTTTTTAGACCTATGTCCTAATGGAATTGGCTGTAACTGTTACTAATTTATTACTTTTTATTTTGAGATCACTTAATCGGGTTTGAGATAGTGGAATAGTGTATAGACACTTCAGAATGAGTCTTCAACAATACAAGGTCCTGGAATAATGATTTTTCAATGACCTTCAGGGTGAATGAAACTTCCTATATCCAGTCTGCCCTGGCAGCCAGCACAATGATATGTAATCATGAGTGCATCTGTATGTATGTCCATATACATATGTTATTGAAATTCTGACCTTAGAATCCACATGGCTCAACTGTAGCCTCCTCCATCCAACAAGCTTTTCCTTGACCATGGCGACAGTTGCTCCAGTAATGGGGAACTGTGGATGTTCTCCAGAAAGCTGGACTCTGCATTCTGTACCAGATACTTTTTTCCCCTTTGGGATCTTAATCTCAGCTTGTGCAAAGCCTCTTTGAGTAGCTAAGCCCCTTCTTTGTTCTTACTCAGCCCCAGAGGTATCAGCTGCTGTCTGCATCTGCTGTACGATTTTTCATTCAGGTTTAGTTAGAGTCTTCACTCCTTTTAGGAGGTAATTGCATTTCACGTCTTCGTTGTCATATTAAAACGTTCTTATTCAAATGACTTGTGGCTTCATTCTTCAGACTTGACCCCCCCCATACCCAGTCTAGCTGGGATGTTTCTGGGAAGAAAAGAACAGAAGAAAGGGGGATCAAAAATCCTTTGGGAGTAATGTCACTGATGCTGACCTAGGGGCCAAGGATGAAAATATGAAGGGTAGTTACATCCCCACCACAGAAGCCAAGGGGTCTGAGGTTGCCCTGGGCTCTACTGTCACGTGACTCTCTTACCATGATCCATGTATCTGTAGACTACTTTGGACAAGACCAGTGTTTCCTAGTCTGTTCATTTATATTTTGGCTTATGCTTGCTCCAGCTGTGCATCAGTTATACTTTTATGTAACTAGTATTTTCAACGAAACCATCTTAATTGGTTGTCTTGACTTTTAGTATGGAACTAAAATACAAAATGAACAAATAATATAGATTGAGCCATTAAAAAAAACCCAGACAGGGATGGAGTGATGGCTTAGAGATTAAGAGCACTGACCGCTCTTCCAGAGGTCCTGAGTTCAATTCCCAGCAAACACATGGTGCCTCACAACCATCTGTAATGGGATCTGATGCCCTCTTCAGGTGTGACTGAAGACAGTGACAGTGTACTCACATACATAAAATAAATGCATCTTTAAAAACCCAAATATAAAAAGTAAGCTTTATAACTAAGAATGATAACATAGGTGAACATGTAATGAAGGAATTCAATGCTTTGTATGTTATCTTAAAATTAATTTAAAAAAATAAAGCAAGAGTGCAAGCTTTAGGTAGTGATAGGTATTAGTGATGCAAATTTCTAGTAAATGGATTATATTGACTAGAACAAACATTTATTTATAGATATAAGGTGTTTATATATGAACTAACAACCTGTTCCATAACACTGCATCTGATAAACTTTGAAGAAAAAAAAACAGACCAGAATACTTTGAGGCTCAGCTCTTCAGCCCAAAATTCTGGATTATAGTCCTATATGGATTATTTATTATGTTTTTATTTGAAGGAATATGAAGATGCCTTATCTAAATACCATTTCAAAATGCTGGGTATGAAAGTCACATGCTAGGTAAGCTTTTCACAACCAATCTCCAAATACTATTTTGATAAATCAACTGAAGAATATCTATCTATTATTTTATAGTTGCATTTGTGTGACTATATATGGATCTTTCTAAATTTATCATTGATATGAGTGTTTTAAACCAGGTGCCATTATTTGTTTCTTCCTTTTAAAAAACCTGTTCTTCATTTTACACATTGGTGCATTACTCTTCCTTTGCTGGCTCCTACTTAAATCATCTCTTTGAAGGACAAAATAAAACCAAATAGCATTCTCCACACTCTATTACCAGATAGCAACCAAATGGTTCATTTTCTGATTCATCATAGCTTAGGAAATGATTTCAATGAAGAAGATGAAGAAGAAATTCCAAGGATCTTTCTATTGTTTGTTGAGTTCTATCAAAGCATATGGGATTGTGGTTGCCCTAGCAACAGATCCGTCTGTTCTAGTTTGTGCCTTTGTCTTTAATAACAGGAAAATGGGTTATTATTTTGCGTATGTACAAATTGATGTGTGTTCATGCATTTGTACATACAGAGAGAAGAGAGAGAGGATGAGAGAAAGTGCTTGCGAGAATGGAATCTGTAGTTGTATACAGATTTTCTTTCCCTGTTTTAGTATTTCAAACCTATTTTAATTTTTTTACTACCTCATCTGTATTTTCAATCTTGCCACATTGTTTAATTTATGTGGTCTCTGAAAATAAAATATTAAGTATAAGTACAAATATAATTATAAAAACAGAAATCACAATCTACATTATTATTCTTTGTAGGCTAATTGTAGGACTCCATTGGAATATTAGACAAGGGTGCCTGGAATTAGTAATGTCTCATTTGAAACCTAAAAGATGGGTCTAATACTCCATAATGTATACATTGTGTACATTGTATTCCATTGCCTCTGCTGCTTTTTGTTGGCAGCTCTTGGATATAAATCCATGTCCTCAAAACTAAACATAGTCCTTAACACCAAGTTCATGTGCAAAGAAATCAAAAGTTCTACTAGTATTTTATATAAAGTGACCTAACAAAGTAAAGACAACACAGTAAAAGTCACATAGTGTCATGTCTGTAAAACTATTATTAGTGCAAAAAAATCATCAAGAACATGCGACACCTTCCTTTCCCACATTAAAAAAAAGATAGTGGTGAGGGATCATGAGCTATTTAGATTCCGTGTATGCATTCATATCCTTGTAGAATTCAGGGCATTTTACTCAAACTGTAGGTCCAGATTCTTACTAAGATTAATAATGTCCATGTCAAACCATAAAACAAAGCCATAGCTGTGTACCAGGACATCTGGTGCTCAGGAGGATTGTATAAGAAGGGGCAGCTATATAGATGCAGATCACTGAGACAGACAAGAGTTTTAAAAATCTTTCTGTTTCTAATAGGATGCTAAGTATGAAGGCATGTCAGTTTCCAGGGGCTTTGTTGGGATAATATTCATTA
This sequence comes from Apodemus agrarius, assembly GCA_964023405.1. Taxonomy (NCBI): domain Eukaryota; kingdom Metazoa; phylum Chordata; class Mammalia; order Rodentia; family Muridae; genus Apodemus; species Apodemus agrarius. The sequence goes on from OZ030015.1 coordinate 77,089,742, forward strand.
TGTCAGACAGCCTCAGCAGCTCAAGTGTCATTCGGGTTAGCCACCAAACTTGTTCAACAACAAAAAGGGGGTAGCCTAGGAGCAAGCTTTGTGACTATACTACAACTCCTTTTAAATTAAACAATGTACAATAATAGTACATGCATAAATGTACACACACACACACGCGCGCGCACACACACACACACACACACACACACGCACACACTCACTCACAAAACCTGTATCTTTGCTTTTCTCATTTGGAGCACAGACTTGTGAGGTTTTCTGTTGTTTAACATAAATATGACAAATATTATACGTACATACATACATACATACATATATACATATATACATGCATACTACATACACATATTTCTATATCTATAACTATATCTTTATCTATATTATCTGTATCATCTATATCAACTATATCATCTGTATCATCTATATCAATCATCTATATCATCTATATCTATATCTGTATCTGTATCTATATGTCATCTATATCTATATCTGTCTATATCATCTATATCTATATCTGTATCTGTATCTATATGTCATATATGTCATCTATATCTATCTATATCTGTCTATATCTATCTATCTATCTATCTATCTATCTATCTTTCTATCTATCATGGTTTTTTAAATATACTTGGAAGTAGTTCTATTTGGATATGTGGCCTTGTTGGAGGAAGTATGTCACTATCGGGGTGGGCTTTAAGAGCTTCCTCCTAGCTGCCTGAGAAAGCCAGTTAGCCAGTTTTCTCCTAGTGGCCTTCAGATAAAGGTGAAGAACTCTCAGCTACTCCTGAACCATGTGTGCCTGGATGCTGCCAAGGTCTCACCTTGATGATAATGGACTGAACCTCTGAACCTGTAAGCCAGTCCCAATTAAATGTTGTGCTTATAAGAGTTGCCTTGGTCATGGTGTTTGTTCACAGCAGTAAAACCCTAAGACATATATCTATATATACTATAAATATGACAAGTATTATAAAAATGATACAAGTATCGATATAATATTAGAACTTTGGGGGCCTATGCAAAAGGATTACGTACATGTTCAAGACTGGCTGGGGTTATGTGATGAGACCTGTTTCAAAAGAAGAAACCCAAACAGTAAAATTTCAAGTAGATGTAGATGGAAACAAGTCAAAATGTACCATACAACATAGCCTCCTTTCTTCCTGAAACTGAAAGGAATATACAGTTGAACTGTCTTACTTGCAAATACTTCCTGGTTGTCATCTTCACAGCTCCATGTAATATATGATTCCACTCATGTGCTCTAGGCAGTTCTACATTTTCTTCATGTCTTTGTTCTCATGCTATATCTTTTCCTTTTAATATCCAGTTGCCTGGATGGCCTACAGCAGGGGGCCTCAACCTTCTTAACACTGAGACCCTTTAATACAGTTCCTTATGTTGTAATGACCCCAAACAATAAAATTATTTTCATTGCTACTTCATAACTTTAATTTTGCTATTGTTATGAACCATAATGTAAGTACTTTTGGAGACAGGTTTGCCAAAGGGTCAGAACAGGCTGAGAACCACTGACTGTCTTCAGTATTTTCAAATTTGAACAACCATGAATAAAGTTGCTATAAATATAAGTGCATGCACAGATTCTTACGCAGACATGAGTTTTCAAAGTAATTTTGTAAATAGCAAGTGGGATGATTGCTGGAGCATGTGGGAAGAGTTCTTTGTTTTGTAAGGACCTGGCTAATTCTCCCAAAGTATTCTCACCAAGCTGACTTCCCAGCAGCCACTCCACTTCCTAGCAGTTTAAGGCAGGGTTTAGGACCAGCTATTCTAATAGGTGTGTAGTGCTATCTCATGCTGTTTCAGTGTGTGTATCCTTGATGTGAAAAAAATTGAATATATATTTATTTTCCTCCTGTATATCCTCTCTGGTGAGGTAGCTACAGAAAGTCTTTGGGCATTTTAAGAATTGGATTGTTAATTATTGTTAAGTTCTTCTTAATGTTTGGATTAAAAGCCCTTATTAATTTTTTGACAAATATTTTCTTATGGGAATTTTAAATAAACTGATTCCATTTTTTTATCAGTCATATTCAGATTTTGTTTTACTTCATAAGGGAGTTTTCTGGAAGTCTATCCTTCCAACCAGTCATCTACTACATCAGCATGCACCTGTTCAGAGTTTCCTACTGTAATCCATTTTCTTCCTGGAAATTGTGTAGCGATTCTTCTTTAATCTGGATTTTATCAAGTCACATTCTATTTCTTTCAACTCATTTTCTCTGAGTCTGTCTCTATCTCTTTTGTGATTCTGTTCATCTGTCTCTCTCTTTGTAACTGTAAGCAGAAGACATCCAATCATGATGAACCATTAATAATAGTATTGGCATGCTTCATGTACAAGCATTGAGTTGGTGGAATCCAGTAAGGTGGGCTGTTCTTTGTTCTTGCTTCCTTTCTGTTTTGACGTTTTGCTTCATTTATTTTAATGTTCTGTTATTCGGGCACAGTAGGCATGTCACCTTATCCTTCTGAGTTGTTTATTGCCGTATACTTCTACTTGGTCGGATAAGGATAATGGTGATCAGATTTTCTGTTTTTTCCCTTTGCCTGATATACTATTAGGGTTAATGATGTCACCTAATTTGCATTCACTCACATATCAATGGAAGTTCAATGAACACAAAATGTGGAAAAGGGTGGATTTTGTGACCATGAAAACACTGTCCTTTTAACATATGACCTTAATACATTTATTTGCTATTGTAAGTAATTTATCTATCCTCACATCTTTTGGCATATACTATATTATATATTCTTTCTATAGGTCAAAATTTTATTCTTTTCTATTCAGTGATGTGAAAGTTATTTCCTTTATTTACTTATGTGAATAAAAAAAACTGGACTTTTTTCTTATTAAACCAAATTGGAAATATTTTCTTCTGTGTATAAGATGAGAGATGCTCACACTGCCTTGTCACATTCCTGTCCTCCATATCCCTAAGTCTTAGTGTGATATTGGATTTTATACACAACATTCTATTAACTTATTGCAAATATTATTAGCTTATTTATTGATCCAGCTTGGATAGCTAAGTAGTGTATATGTCTTAAGAGAGACAAAGAGAAATTACTGCCCTTTGTACCCTGGAATCAGGCTGAAGTTCGACTCTTTAATAACATTGACATTGCAGGAAAGAGTTTTACTTATAGGAGAAGTGCACCAGAGAGCAGAAACACCACACATGTGACATAATTACCTTGTCTTGTTACTGGAGGGTTGGAAAGTTCTTCCGTAGGCATTCAACTCTTACAAGTAGTTCACCAAACTAGTATAAACATTTATTTTGACAAAACCTTAACAGGAATTGGTATTTTCTTTTGAGACTATGAAGGACAAAGATATAACTCTGTGGTGTCAATTTAAGAAATGAGTTGCATGCTAAAATAGTATTATGTAAAATAGAAATTTGAAAATATTTCAAGGTAAGCAGAACAGATATGAGAATGTATGTAAACAAGAAGGGGCAATTATGCTCATAAACCCAAGGGATTTGAGAATATGATCATCTTTAGTTATAGGACCTCAATAATTACAACTGCACTGCAGATCCAAACATAATGAATCATCTTAACTCTGTGTAATGCTTTAAATCTTGCATATGTTTATAATAATAAAAATCCAGCAGTCTTCTTTGAATGTAAAATATTCATGAAACATATAGTAGTTCTTATAAAATTGCTTCAACTCTTTTCTTCCATTTTACTGAACTATGCTATGAATATGAGTTTGGGCTCCATAGAACATCTCTTTTTCTTTTTCAAATTCTACTTCAGGTGGCAAAGTCTTTCCCTTATTTATTAGCACCAAGTCTGTTCTTACTTACATTGTTATAATAAAGGGACTCATTAAGAATGACCTCATTCCATGTTATAGATCTGTTCTCACTTTGATTTCCATGCAGGATAGGCTTAGTTGCACTAAAGAATGAAAAGGAGAACTCACAGAAGGGATGTGGGACTTGGCTGTACCAGGCACTGAGCTGAGGCATTAGGGCTACTCTGACATAACTCCTCTTGTTTATTTGTATATGTGATGACATCTTTTTTTCCCACTTATGTGTCTTACATTCCCTTCTCTTCATTCTAGGATGTTTTACAAATTAAAATTGAGCTCTTGTTAGACAGTGGAGAGGCACTCTCTTCCTACTCCTTCCATTTGCTAAGCTGTCATATCTATTGATGCATGCATGCACGGGGAACCCTGGGAGCAGCCTTACACTTCCCAATTGTTTCTCTGAGTCTGATAAAGTCAAAGGAGTGTTTTTCAAAATGAGGCTGTTTTTAGTTGGGTTGTCTGAAGATCTCGTGGTCCTAGGAGATGTTACAGACAAAAATCTTAGGAATCAGGAGTTTTTGTGTGTAATTAACCAACACCCATCTTTTGAATGTGCCACTGAACTCCCAGTTCACATTTTTCACAGTAAAACTTTAAAGTCTAAGACCTGATTCTGTAATTCAAGGCTCACAAATGCTTGGATTTTGATTTGACCATTTGTTTTTATCAGGGCAGACTTTCCTAGTGAACTGCTCCTTTAAGTTTGCATAACTTCTTTTGTAGCACAGAAAGGTATAACCACGGCCATCTGTAATGGCTGCTGTTTATTTGGTTTGCTCAGTTCTATCAGGAGAATCTTTCCTTGTAAGGTCTACCTGATATTCATTGTTTCCATTTATTTTAGAAAGATCATTCCAATTTTAAAAAGTGTGCTTGGTGTTTTAAACTTTAAATAAAATTTTACCTAAGAAACATTGAGTAGATTAAAATATATAAGCAGGTTATGAGAGCTTTATTTTAATACACAGCAATTTAGAAAACAACATGAAAATAAGATAAAGCTGTGTTCTGGGGTGAGTCATTTAGTTCGAACTCGAAAGTTGCCTAAACAGTAACAATAAGTGTGCAGATGAATGCTATCTCTTTCTTGCTTCTGTTTGGGCATCTTTCTGAAAGTGCTTCTCTGTCCACTTCCTGTCAACATGCTCTTCGCTCTGTGCTGCTGACTTTATTTCTGGCATTTTTGTATTAAAGACAGAGAACTTCTATTGCTTACTCCTGGTCTTTGCTGAGCACTCAGATTATGTTAGGTTAAGGCCTTTGATTCTGTTCTTGGATCTAGATGTATCTTAGCCAGTGTTCTATTGCTCTGGAGAGAAACTGTGACCAAGGACAGATCTTATAAAGAAAGGCATTTAATTAGTGCTTGGTTAGTTTCAGAGGTTTAGTCCATTTTTATTGGATGATGGCATGCAGACAGAAATGGTGGTGGAGATATCACTGAGAGTTCTACAGCTGGATCCATAGGCAGCAGGAAGAGAGAGACACTGGGCCTACATTGAGCTTTTGAAACCCCAAAGCTATGCTCAGGGACATCTTTCCTCTAACAAGGCCATACCTACTCCAACAAAGCCATATATATATATATATTCCAACAAGGCCACACCTCCTAATCCCTCTCAAATAGTGACAGTCCCTGATGACCAAGCGGTCAAATGTATGTACCTATGTGGAGCTAGGGGGATTATTCCTATTCAAACCACCAAACTACAACAAGGTATTTTTACTTCTTTTTGTAAGCTTGAGAATTACTGTTTTCCTAATGGTTATTGTAGTTTGTCTTGATGCCAATAACAAAAATAGCTGGCACTGGGTAATTTATACTAGAAAAAATTATCTATTTGTTTATTATTTATTTATTTATTTATTTATTTTTACTTTTTTGGGAAACTAGTAGGTAAAAGATCAAGATGCTAATGGGTTTAGTTGTCTGGTGTGGGTCCCTTACAAGACTGAATGCAGATGACTATGAGAATAATACAGCTTGAAGCCTCTTTTACTGAGGCGTTAGTCCTCACTCATAGGAAGGAGCTTTGCTGCTGCCTTGGGACATTATCTGGGAAGAAGCAAAGAAGCATCTGTTCCCTCCAGTTGAAGAGAGCACCAACAGATTGACAAAGGAATCCATCTAAGTCCATTTTGGTGAAGCAAGAGTTTATCAGAGCAGGAGTGACTGAAAGATACCTACCCTCCAGGAAGCTCCTTGAGCACTTTTTTGAAGCTTTACCTCTGAAGAGTCACAGAATAAACTTACAGACTTCTGCAGTTATCAAAGATTCCAAACTAGTCTATTGTTTATCTCATGTGTCTCTTAGAGGAAAGGGTCTGATGGAGTTCTCCTGAAGGTGAGTGAGCTCTGTGAGTCCCTAAGCCTCCCACTCCTTCCGGGAGGGGATAATAGATGAAATCACAGGAGAGTCTCTTGACTCAAGATGTCAATAGCACTGTCTGACCCAGAGGACATAGACATACAACAAATACCAGAACACCTCTTGAAGGGCCTACATTTTTAAATGCAGTTTTTAATTTATCTTTTTAGAATTTCACATTTGTATATAACACATTTTGATCAAATCTACCCTCAAGTTCCTCCCATCTAGCTTCTCCCAGATCTTTGCCACTATATTACCACATCTTCTTCCCAACTTCCTGTATTTTCTCTCTTTCTTTATACCACAATGTCTAGTTGGTAGTGGTGGTATGTGCATAGGTGTAAGAACACCCACAATGCACTGGCAGCTTACTTGAGGCTGCATCCCTAAAGAAAAATGATGATTCCTCCTTAGAAGTCATCAGCTGCCAGCTCCTTGAATAGGGAATGGTGTTTCATAAGTCACTCTCCCATCTATGTTGGATTATGGCTGGCTTGCTTTTATCTATGCACCAATAGTCCCTGTTATTTCAGGTGTCATGTATTGAAAATTTTTTTACACCAATCCTCTGTAATCTCTGGCTTTTCAAATCTATGCATCCCTTTTTGGAGATGATCCATGAGCCTTCTATTTCGTGGTTATAGATGTCTCATTTAAGACTGAACATCTTCCAGTCTCTTATTCTTAATAGTTTTGTCTTAGGGTTTTTATTGTTTTGATAGAACTCCATGACCCAAGCAATTTGGGAGGAAAGGATTTATTTCACCTAACAGCTTCTAAGTCCATCATCCAAGGAAGTCAAGACAGGAATTCAAGGTGGGAACCTAGAGCCAGAAACTGATGCAGAATCCATGAAGTAGTGCTTCTTACTGGCTTGCTCCTCATGGATTTCTCAGCCTGTCTTGTAACAGCTCCTAGGACCACAAGCATTTGGGAGGCAGAGCCAATGATGAACAGGACCCTCACCCATCATTTATCAATCAAGAAAATGCATCAAACACTTGTCCAAAGTCTAATCTTATAGAAATATTTTCTCAAGTAAGATTCCTTATCCCAGATGATCCTAGCTTGTATAAAGCTAATGTAAAAACTAGTCAGCCCAAGTTTGATCACTTATTGTATCTATATAAAATACCACTTATTGCAAAATGTTTCTCAGTGTCTTTTTTTGTCTAGAGTTAATTTATGAATGTTCAAATTTGTTCTAATCTGTGGGTATGAAGATAAATATTTAGAGAACAATTTGATGCTAAGTACATTTAGAAATATAATAGTAGTAGGTTCTCCTCTAGAGCCTATGACTTGTCTGAATTCTTAGCCCTTAAATGATGCTGGCTATGTATGGATTTCATCTCCTGGAGTGGTGTTAGGTCCAGTCAGAATGTGGTCAGTTATTCATATAAAATTTGTGCCACTATTGTCCCAGTAAGCCTATATTGCCAGGTTGGTAGTTATTTTAGGGTTAACAGATGAATACGACTGTTGATTGTCCTGGTATAAGTTTATAAAAAAAATCTGTCTTATATGCAAAGAGATTAGAGATTTTGCTAACCCTCACAGACAAGTTAATAGTGCACACTGAGATTTCTTTTTTTCTTTTCTACATTTTATTTTACACTGAGATTTCTTAAGACTTAGACTGACACCCTACTGTGTATTCAGCCTGCTTATTTAATCTACCTTTAAAACCCAATTTTACTTGCTTTAGCTTGCCCATATAATCAGCTTTTACAACCCAAGCTAGTGCACAGCTTTAATCTTAAATGATTGCCCTTAACATACTCTGACTCTGAGTAATGCATGTGTGTATATTCCTGTCATTGTAACAATTGATGGAAGCAACCAACAGGTTGAAAGAGGCATTATATGATATATATATATATATCATATAATATATATGATATATATAAATAATATATATTTATGTCATATATATGACATAAATGTGGGATATAGATATAATTTGATAGCATGTTTGCAGTACTATTTACTTGCTATTCTGAGTCACTTGGGGACAGTAAAGTAACTTAATCCTGTAAAACTTTGCTAAAGATCATTGTAAAGAACATTTTCTGTGTGATTCAATAAATACAGAGCAAGGTCTTTTGTTAGGGATAGTCAGACATCCATCATGAAGGCATTTATACACAGACAGTACTAAGGACACAGTTAGATTAAGCATACAACAGGCAGATAATAGACAGGCCAACAACCATAAACTGTAGATGTAAGCAACAGAGACAAGTGGAAAATTCAAACTTGAGCTCACTCTTGCTTATACTAGTCCAAGAGGAAATTCTGAGGTTTTGTTTCCTTAATGTGACGCCAATGCATTTGTTCCTCTGAGGTTATCTTTCTGACTTTTAGCCAACGTAGTTGAGGAATAACCTCTCACCCAGCAACCTGCATACCATTTTCTAGCACCATGACACCTAGCCAGGGAGAGAAGCTAACAAGTGAATACCAGCTTATTTCTCCATGTCCTAGGACAAAAGTTGTGCCTTCAGCAATAGAATCTTTCTCTCAAGTTCTGTTGGCCAGCCAAGAGCAATGGTCTGTGCTGTTTTGTGGGCATCTCTGAGATTTCTTCAACAAACAATCCAAAGGCAGGTATTTTGCACCTGAGACCAAGGCCCCACATTTTACTACTCTTACATTAACACCATATGAATTTGGGAGGCAAACCTTAAACTGTAGGAAACACAGTTGTTTTTAAAAAGACATTAAAACAAAACAACCTATAGAACAGTGTTTATCAACTTTTTGGAAGTCTCAACTCCTTTTGAGTGTTCTCAACTCCTTCGGGAGTCATAATACAGATTCGGCACATCAGATATCATATGAATCATCAATGATATTACAGTATGATTCAACAATTACAGTTATGAAGTAGCAATGAAATAATTTTATGGTTGGGAGTCAGCATAACATGAGGATAGCAGCATTAGGAAAGGTGAGAACCAGTGCTTTAGAGACTTCACGCAGTTAAGCAGCAAGTCTGCTTATTTGCTGTTATATAACTTTAGACCCAAGGACAATGCTTGGCAGAATCAGTATTCAAGATATGTCCAAGGTGACTTTGTTTGGTGCTCTCTGAGTAGTGCTTGAGCAATATATGCACATGGAAGAAAACTGTTCTCAGGTTGAGCACAAGTATAACTACATTACCTACTTCAAAGAGTTGTTGTGGTTAATTTCAAAGGTTAATTGCAGCAAGTGTTAGAATTACAGATTTGAGTGTATTAGTAAAGATAACAGTGCTTGCTTTGAAAGATAAGTCCTCTGATCACAGTAGCTTTCCAATTTTAGATGTTCTTACTTCATAAAATTATCAATGATATGGATGGGTAGACTCTGCTTCACATTAATTCAAGAGTCCAGTCATGTGATCATGTTGGCATCTGTGAGACAATTAAGAATACTATACCAGGTTTTGATATTTAGGCATAAATGCAGCATAGATCATTCTTGTGTACATTTTATTGGCCAGATCACACTGTCTCTCTGATAACAGGTGTTACTGGAAAGAACATCAACTCTATGGGTGGCTACTGTCTAGCAGTAACTAATACTCCTTAAAAGGGAACATGGATTTTTTGTGGACATGTCCATATTAATGGCACATAAGGAATGGTTGATGAATCCTGGGTGCTAGCCATATATTTTAGTGTACTACAAGACACAATGTATGATGCTTTAGATGCACTTATTTCCCCTTGTAATTAGGCTGAGAATACCATTACATCACACAAGGACTGTGCCATTCATGGGTCCCTTAATCAGTGACAGAATTCCAGGTCAGTGTTTGCTATCCTCCCCCCCCCAAAAAAAAAGTTTGGCAGCTAGATACCTGTGGATGCCAAAAGCCTAAAGATAGATGAATATCTAATCCAGTGATGGATAGGCAATCATAATCACCATAAGAATTAAATAACAATTACAAATACATCTTTTCATTGCTAGAAGTTTTACAAACCTGAACTAATCCCTTGCTTGAACAGGAGGGTATCAACCCTATGAAACAAAATAAGGCACCGGGTGTGGATGGATTGTAGTATAGTTGATTCTGTCATGCAAGTTAGTGACAGTGTAGTTACCCCATCAAAATATTGTGTAAAGGTTGTCACTGACTTCCTATTTCTTTGGACTCTTTAGGAGATGTTCAATGAAGTGAGATTGTGGTGCTACTTATTAATGATTTTGTAATTTAAAATCAATAGCTGGAGTTCTCAGGATTGGCTTCGAGTGCCTGAGTGCTCTGCCACTGTAGTATTAATGCCTGAGTTCCTAATTAGATTGTGTTCAATCTGATGGGCACTGGCTGTTGAATGTAGAGTTATGTTCCTGCACTATTTGTTTCTCAGGATTTCTATCAAGTCACAGAGCATGACACGGCTGCTGCACAAGGTGACAGGACTTGTGATTCATCACCTGAGTGCTCAGAGACTTGACTCTGAACTCCATATGAAGGCACTGCATTTTCTTTTAGATGGGAGGCAGTTTTGTAGAGGAAGAGTAGCCCAGGCCATTCTGTTAATTTGGTATCTCCTCTGGAAATTTCATATCTTTGTCTCCTCTTTCTTTCAAGGCTAAGACAAAAGGAGAGCTCCATATAGTAGAGGTTTTTTTTTTCTTATTATTTTGTTGATTGTGTTTTGTTTCAAATCATCATAGGTATTGTCTTATGCCAAGCATAAGATACTGGCATTCCTGTGGGAGGTGTCAACAAATTATCCATAGTGTACCTATGAAGAACATATTTATAACTCTGGCTGTATTGTATGGCAGGCTTCTTGCAATTACTAATTTGTTCCATCAGCTTGATTATATCAATAAATATCTAGTCTTAGGGTACTAATAAAGCATATTTTAAGTGTATCTCTAATGAAGTTTTCAGAGATGTTTAACCAAGGATAAAAGACTGACCCTGGATATGGTGGCACTATCTATAGGCAATGTGCATCCCTTAGAATTAAGAAGGAAAAAAGAAAAAGTCGACAGTACTGGCAATCTCCCATCTCTACCTCATAGTTGGTGCCATGGGTCAAGCCACTCTTTCTTTTGTTTCTTCCCAACTATGGGAGACTGTACTCTGAGCTATGGGAAAACAAAGTAAAACCTTCTTTCCTTAATTGGCTTTTGGTCAACTGTTTGGTTGTAACTGCCCTCAGTTGCATTGAACAGATTACCCAGAAGGGAAGCTGGGGATGTATTGGAAGGTGGTAAAAAGAGAACAAGACCGAGACAACAATTGCTGATCAAGGTCCCAAGGCTTAATGGAGGACTCCAAATATATAGGCGGAGGAAAACCCTTCCCCCAAAGGCTGGAAACTCTGCAGAACCAGTTCAGTGGCTACTCAGCAGGTGGCTAGTGTCTCTTAGGAAACTGCAGATCCTTGAAGAACAATAGGCTTCACCTTGGTCTGAGCACTCCACCGTCGGTGGAGGGGATTATGGCTAACACAGGAGTTCCCGCTCAAAGGCTGGGAGAGGAACTTCACCTTGGTCATGTCACATTCCTGCCACACAACATGGCACCCCAATAAGGCTCTCTACATTTGGTCACAACAAGGAAAGTAAGTAACACATCTGATACTCACAATCAGCTTCTGCCAGAATGAGAATCCCCTACCACCCCTTACTGTAAAATCCAGAAGGGCTTTTCCATTGACTAATATCATTAAATCAACATAAACATACTTGATGCTTGGAATTCTTATGCATTTTTATCCTGGAAGATTATAGAAGAGCAGTTGTCTTTATAGGAGTCACCTTCTCCTCAATGTGTAGACAAATGATGCCTTTAGACTTCCACAGTAATTTGTCTGTGTATTTATATGTGCACTCCAATTCCTACAGATACAAAAGGCCTGGACTCCTCTTTTCTCATATGTTCCTTAGCACATCTCTGACCTATCAGGACCATGGAGAGAGCTTATGGGTTTTTATTGTGCAAAGAGCATTAATCCAATATTATTCCTCTCTCTTCTTCCCCAATATCAACATAATCTTAAAGTTTTCCTGACCCCAGGGTGATAGATAAAAGTATAAGAAGAAAGAACAAGACTTCTTCACTTGTTTGAATATTCTAGAAGTTCTATTCAACTACTTGGTTTTTTAGTTGAATGTTAACTAGTTACAGTTGGAGACAATGGGGTTTAGAGTGGGAGCTGTTTCTAGTCCTTGGATACGGCATTGATTAATTTTGAATATCTTTCTAAAATATTTATTTTCTTGTACAAATCAGTTTTGAGACATTCTCATTTATTCCAGGCTGTCCTGGAGCTTGCTATGGAAGCAGAGTAAATGTCCTCGAACTTCTGATCATCTGCTGCAACCTCCCAGGCTGGGATTACAGGTATGGACTACCTCATTGTTTTATGGAGTACCGGAAATTAAACCTAGAATTTCATACATTCCAAGCAAGCATTCTACTGACTGAACCACATTCCCACAATAATGTTTCTAGGCAAGAATACTTGATAATTTTTTTGCACTCATATTAGAGCAAAGCAGTTCAGGGTCTATGTTTCCTAATAGCAAAGTCATTTTTTTGCAGTTATTTTACTTTAACACATTTTTACTATAGTTTCATAGCTTGCTATGCCTGTAGGCTCCCTTCCTCTCTCTGCCTGTCTCTCTGTGTCTCTCTTTTTCTCTGTCTCTGTCTCTCTGTCTCTGTCTCTCTGTCTCTCTGTCTCTCTGTCTCTGTCTCTCTCTCTCTCTCTCTCTCTCTCTCTCTCTCTCTCTCTCTCTCTTTCTCTCTCTCTCTCTCCCTCTCTCTCCCATTACAGCCCCCATGCCTTGGAAGTCTGTGCTTGGATTCAGTTTTCATTACACAACCCAAGAGTTATATATTTCATTAAAAATCTGTTGTTTACCACTGACAAATAGGCTATAATTCTCAAATAACAAAAACAAAACAAGGGATTTTTCCTGTATTTATTAAGTAGGTATTGTCATTTGAGATAGAATGGAATCTATTCTAACTTGTCCCCTCTGGATCATTCAGCTCCTCATTAATTTCCTAGTCCAGATAATTACTCTGTCACTCATAATGGTGCCTTTACAGTTATTCATGCAGAAAGAGAAACAATATATGGGTCTGTTTCATGATTTCATCATTATGTCTAAGCCAAAATTCTGCAATAACAGTGAATGGTCCATTTGATGTCTTCACACTCAACCAGGGAATACAATGCTACTTGTTTTTTCATATTAACACAAAAAAGCATCTTAAGTAACTCATGTGAAATGCTTGAGGCTTGTTCTCATTCATGTGACATTGACAGGAAAAGACAGAAGTGGGTAAGATGGAAATGCTGGGTAGGTATAGGCAGAAACTTTCTTTCACAAGAGCTCAGCAGAGCACTTTCCATTTTTCTTACCAAAATTTTAAATGGTCACACATTATGAAATTAAAGGGTTATTTTTTAATGTTACAAAATGTGAGTCTTAAATACAAAGGTATATAGGATCTGTAGTCCAGTTGAGATCATTTCAAGGGTTAAATGCAACAAGGATTGTTCTTCCCTCAGTATTGTAGATGCTTCCCCTACTTGACTGGAACTTTCCTGAGATCTTATACTCTTTCTTTATTTCTCTCCCTCTTCCCTATCACAATAGCAGGTTTGAAGACAAGTGGGGTCTTTAATGACTTTGAAAACTTAGTTTTTATTGTGGAAAACAGGGAGGGGCCTATATCCCTTCAATTTCTGAGCCAATTATACAAGAAAAAGTTAGCCCTAGACAAAGAGTTAGATCTTATAGGTCTAAAACTTACATATGAAAACATATTGTTCTATAGAAACACTTCCCCGAGATAGTTGTCTGTTTACTGCTTCTAATTCTTCTACTCTCTTTTATCTCCCATAAATTAGTTACTTTGTTTCATCTCACTGATACAGACCTTGAGATCACATAATAGAAAATCCCCAAAGCAGTTTTTATTCCTCATTATATTAGCATGGAATGGTCGGATCAAGTGGAAAGGATGAAGGGTGAAGGAGCAAGAAAAGAAATATAGGGAGAGGCCACTGAAACTAAGAGCAATTTTAAAAGGTAGTTTCTAGAAAGCTCTGGAAACATAATAGATCAGAAGCTTCCTAAATTTTATACATATATGAAGGTGATCTAAATGAAATTGCCCAATAAATGGAGCTACAACTAGCCTGCTCTTGTCACCAAATGAAACTTCCAGTACTGGGAATGAATTACATCTAATTGAGATTTTTACCATAGGGATCCCATGGGAATGCCCAAACAGCACAGACTGCTACCAAGGATTGCTGTTCACAAACTAACAAGGCCCCTTGGCTGATGCCAAGACCTATACAGCTCACTGAAGATAGAGAGGCTAAGCTGCTGCTCACGTAAAGCCTTCAACGTTGTGATCTAACATCTTTTCATGGGAAGGTACTCTTCATGGTACTAAAAAGAAATCTAAAAACTGAACTGGGCTTCTGAGGCTACATCTTATTTCCTGTGTCTTTTCTTGGGCTCTTTTCTTTTGGATTGTTTGTTTTGTCCTAGTCCAATGTGCTGGGTTTTGTTTTATATTATTATTATTATTATTATTATTATTATTATTATTATTATGAAGCCTGTGTGTTTGCTAGTGAGACACAGAAAGGGAGTAGATCCAGATGGGAGGGCAGGTGAGAAAGAACTTGAAAGTGTAGAAGAATAGAAAACCATAGTCAGGAATGCATGAAAAAGAAACTACTTTTTGTCAATAAAATGAAAAAAGGTGGTAAAATCAATGGGTTATTTTTATTGCTAGCAAAAATATAATAAAAATGTTCTCTATATGATTAAATAATTAAAAAGCCAAAAGTCTCCATCTTTATGTTTACATTATTTTATATTCTTTAGCTTTTAATATAAAACTTTTTGTATGTATGTATATGTATGTATACATATTTGTGTGTATATGAGTGCAGGCCAATTGCACACCACCTTGTGTTCTTGAAAAAGAATCTTTGTTGAACTGGAAGTTCACTGACTCAGGTGGACTGGCTGGCCAGCAAACCCCAGAAGTCTGCTGGTGCTGAGACACAGGCACACACCATCATACCATGTTTTAGGTGGGTGTTGGGGATAAAACTCTGATCCCTATGTCTGTAAGACATGCACTTTTACATACTGAAATACCTCCCATCCCCCACTTGGATTTTTCAGTACAATGACCTTGTGATTTGACTAGTGCCCTGCCATCTAACATGGCTAAAATAGGCATTTAATATAAGGTAATTTAATTCATTTCCCCTTTAAATTCAAACTTGTATCAATTGGGTGAATGGATGGTTGCCTAGTATTTGTAGATTGCTCTTTGGAGAGCTCATCCAGGTTCATAGTGAAGATTTGAGGTAACTTTGTGTCATCACTCTCACAAACCAGACTCCTCACCTGAATGTGTTGACATCTCTGTCTCTCTGTCTCTCTGTCTCTCTGTCTCTCTGTCTCTCTCTGTCTCTCTCTCTCTCTCTCTCTCTCACACACACACACACACACACATCATATTATTTCTTCCAACATGTTTTAAGATCTCTGACCCATCACATTATTTCTTACCACATGTTTTAAGACTTGAATATTAGAGCAGCCCTCCTTTTCTTCATTGCTACACTTTAACCCTTATGCTATGTGGACTTGATCTCCCTTTGACTATTAGGTTTATCAAAACTTTCAGTTTTCAATAATAACTCTGGATTCTCTATTCCAGGTACCCCCTAATGCCTCCAGATTCTCAGCCAAATCACAAAGTAAATTAAAATAACCTCTGCACCCTTACGAATAGCAGAGAAGCCTTCAGATCACATGCTCAGCTGATGTGGCCTTGTGTGGAGCATGAGCAGTCCTTTGGTTTTTTTTTTTTTATTTTATTTTATTTTCTATATTCTATGTTTACATTCCAAAGGAGCAGTCCTTTGTTAACCAAAGCATGTTCGGCTCACAAAGAAAAGCATGGTGTCACCAACACTTAACTGCCACCCTGCTTTTAACATTCAGAGAGTGATATTATTGCTTCAATTAGTATTACTTACTTGTTCTGGATAATGTGTTTTGCTCTTTATACTTGGCCCTCACAGTAACATTATGAGACAAATACCATTTTTTTATCATGGGTTTTATATATGGGTACATAAGGTTCAGATTTCAATGACTTATGTAAAATCACAAAAAAGTCAGATTTTAGAACGGATTATCCACAGATGTCTCTAAATGCCAAAGCATATGTAATACACACATACCTATGCATATATTACATAAAATATAGAGAGAAATACATAAAATATAATTATAACACAAGGTTATTATTTTAACAACTGGAGAGCCATCATATCTCTCCTAGTAAAAAGAGTAGTAACTGTCCACATATAAGCAAAGACTTTACTCTCTCCTTTCTGTTTGAGTTTCAGTTGCATCCATTTCTGCCCTGGAAAAGCAAAGCAGTGGCCATTTATTTCAGTGTACCATCAGTTCCCAGACTATGATAATAGACCAGGCTCTTAACTGATTTCCTAATGTCTCTTAGGTGACGGGAGCTCCAAGAAGCTCCTAATGCACTTACATCACTGAACAGAGCTTTGAAGATATAAGTTTTCCTGACCAAGAAAATTATGAAAAAAAATGGAGTAAAAAGCCTTTTGGAGGAGGAACTCACATTTGAATAACCATCTTGATTGTTCCTTCCCTCCTGACTCACACCCTTGTTTCTTAGTAAAAATAGATTTGGTTCAAATACTAATATTTAAGTTAAAATTGTATCATAGATCAATTTCAAAGTTTTTTTTAAAGAAATAGATTTTAATTCTGAGTGGGTCTTTTTAGCTAGACCAATATACCCCAGATCTATATAAATAAATTTTGATTATCTGAAAGCAAAATTACTTCCCGAATCAGACTGAGCAAAACAAGGGCATCCAAACCATCTAAGTTTAAACCTGATCATTTTTACTTTGGATGGTCCCTCTTATATTTCCCAACATATTAACATTATTACATCTGACCCCCCAAATCGCATCAATTTTCACTTAAGAAAGAAATGCTTTGATAGCTCTTTTCTTTGGCCAGAAAGGGCTCTCTAGAGCCACTGTGAACTCATTAACATATTGAGCTTTGAAGTTTTAGATCTGGCAGAATTTCTGTGTTGAGTTAGAATCAAGAGACCTAATGTCAGATTTCTTCTCAAGTAGTTATCTCCCTTGGTTATAAAATGAGACTAGAGAAGGCATTTAGTTTTATGGAGTAATGCAAAAACGTTTGCTGTTCAAACTGTTGGTGGCGCCCTTAACCCCAGCTTGTAAAAGCTCTAAATGATAAAAGGGAAGAAAATAGGTTTGATTGGAACACACTGTTCATAGGGCCTTTGTGCTGGCTAAGCTTCCTATTATCACTAGAGAAAAATGAATGATGCCAATTCCCTTCCATACTCTGAAAATCACATTCTGTTAAGTCAAATCAAAATAGGTTGTTAAAAAGTAAAAGCAGGGCCTCTATTTGTTATAGCCAAAGATATCAACTGTGAATATTAAATAGGTAAGATATATTAGTATATTTCAATAAGTCCCTCTTGCATGACTTTGACATATCAAACGTACAAACCAAGCAGCCAACAACAGCAACAGAAAACTAGCCCATGCTGTCTCCATTACTACTATATACTCTTAACATTTTGCCAGTGTAGTAGTTCTACAATGGGTGTAGACGACCCACACAAACAATCATGTGTGAGTGTGGCTATGTTCTTATGAAACTTTATAAATTCATAGTGCTGTGTTGGGTTTACCTTCTGTTCTGTTTACCGTCTCTGCTCCAGTACAAGATCTGGCACTCAATATTTGTAGAATACAGAAACAAATGAAAAGAAAACTGATCTATACAAGGTTATTTCACATCACTAGCCTTCTCAGGGTTTTCCTTTTTTTTTAAGCTCCAAAATCAAGATGTTACCATAATGCCAATGTTGATGCTATAAGTTATATAGAGAAGGCAGGTGAGATCTCTTAGCTGAATGCCACATTACATTATATTATATTATAGTTTAAAATAGGATATGTACTTAAAAATGTTTATTGAAAAGGTGTTCCTATGAGTGTGGGAAGGGCATATGGATGGAGTTTAGAGAACCAGGATATAATTTTCAGATCATTACCAAAGCCAAGGTGTTATTACATACATGCTATTACATGTATGTAGTAGATAGCAGAGCTTTTCTCATTCTTCTACTTAAAGAAGAAGAAGAAGCAGACCATACTGCTTAAGAGTGTCTAGTACTTAGGAAATGTGCTATTGCTAAGTGTCTTTGCATGCATTGTTTCCACTCATCCATTGGGAGGTCTATGAAGACTATTATATCATAGAAGAAGTAATATCACCTTGGCTTTGGTAATGGTCTGAAAATTATATCCTGGTTCTCTAAACTCCGTCCATATGCCCTTCCCACACTCATAGGAACACCCTTTCAATAAACATTTTTAAGTACATATACTATTTTAAGCTATAATATAATATGCTTCAGGTTTTTTTTTCCAGCACCAGTCCTCTCATCCTTACATTAACCTAGCAGTTACACTGAATGAGTTCTTAGAGGAGCCCTTGTTCCTTGGGGCTTGCAACATGCCAAGTTTTACCTATTTGCTGAGTAGGTGTCGCAGAGGACGTTGTTTTTAATTTTATATCTCCCCTCAGCATAGATTTCGAGCTATGGGAGCTAGAGAATAATCATCAGAAGGAAAGCTCCACATAAAACACGGAAGGGGCAGTGAGAGATGGCAAAGAGTGAAGATCTTGATTTACACGCAGGACTTCTGCCGGGGCACGTTAGAAGAAATTGCTGCAGTAAACCTTACTCTCCACTCCTGCTAGGTAGCACAATGCATTTGAATGGCAAAGATTCATCCCCTGGCATTGAGAGTGTTCTTCAAATTTGTTGGGAATTCTCCCTGTCAATATGGATTAGAAATGTCATCATGGTATCCAATCCAGGGAAACTGTCTTATCAAACGGATACCTGAGTTTCCCATCTGTATTATCTTGTGTAAATTTTCTTGATGCCTATATGGAAAGGCTAATTATGAAAACCTCTGCATTAATTTTTCATGCCCTTTTCCTTCTTCTTTATTTAAAACCAAAGAAAATGCTAATTTTACTGGCTCTTAAAGCCACAGTGGTTGATTCTTTATAATTTAATGATCATTGGTCAAACCAGGCTCATTAATTTTTGTTGTCACAGAGGTCTTGGGGTATATTCATTGTGAGATTATTGACCTTAGTTTTCGGGGGTTTCCTAAGATATTTAATGCAGTTTGAGTGGGTCTTTGCCTGTAACCCTGTTAGATATTGCAAATGTAGTCATAGGTGAGAAAGAAAAAGAATAAAGAAGGAACTGTAAGTGAAGGGCCATATTTGCTAAGAGACGTATTAGTAATGAGATTATTTGAACATATTTTGGTAATGTGAGGCCTGAGAGACATTGAAAGGGAATGAAGGGGAAAGATAACATGGGAATAGTAGGGAAATGATCTCCTTTCGAATCTCAGCTCTGCCAATCAGGCAGCCAGGAAAAAGAAAGACTGAATGAACACAAAATTTTGGGTTGCTGTACAAAATACGATCAAAGAAAAGGGAAGAATAATCAGAAGTAATGACGGCAATTTGTTTTCTAGTTCAAAGATAATTGACCCTCGCTGAAGACATAATTATGGCATATTACAGTGATAAAAAGACAGACAACGATGGAAACCCAGAGTGATGACAAACACAATTCAAGATCCCATCATTTTGATGCTTTTAAAACCACAATATTTTGATACTAGCCTTTCAACCCACAAGAGAGAGAACAGCAGACAACCAAGCTGGTATCCCATTTTGCTTGTCCGTTTTATGTTTTGCCATTCTTTTTTTTCCAGCCTTCTCTTTTTCTTTTAGGTTTCTTCTAACAGCTGCCAAAACTTGAATTGGAGATGCTAGACAGGAGGATGTAGAAAAGGAGCAAAACATTGGCCTGTTTAGAAGAGAATGAGAGTTTACCCTTGCCTCTCTACATCCACAGCAGCTCGGTGATTCTGGATCCAGTATGAAAACTTAGAAGCTGAGCTGAGATTTTTATCAGTTGAGCTTTTCTAAAAGTATAACATATGAGGCAGCACTTGAGATGATTTTAGGGTGTCTGAACAAACATTATTATCGCATCAATTATAGATATATTTAATGACCATAGAAAATGGTATTCGTCCCTTAAATCTCTGCTATCTGCCTGGTATATTGTTTTTCCAGGATGAAACCAAGTAAAAACAGTGAGAGTGAATAATTGTACAAGTAGTGCGTAGCTGCATTTCAAACAAGGAGAGGGTCAAAAGAGTTACTGAGATGTGTGAAACTGTCCTACTTTCTTCCTTTCCTTTGTCTTTACAGCATTGTCTCCACACTACTCCAAGGTGATATAATGGGAGCTAGGTATGGTGGTAGTTCAGACGAATTGCCAGAGTATGGAAATTGCAGTGTTGTATATTGGTCACGCCAATGTGATTTCCAGTCATCTCTAACTTCTCACATTTGTACTTGAAGGATGCCATAATCTACTACTGGTGGTGTTAAGTCAGATAATGATGGATGACATTAAAGAAAACAGAGATGCTACTGAAGGCCCAGGATGTAATAGGGATGTTCAGTGTGTGTGTGTGTGTGTGTGTGTGTGTGTGTGTGTGTGTGTGTGTGTTTCTATGTGCTATAGTGGAAGAACAGAGGATAATGTTAGGCTAACTGAGAAAGATTAGGCCTCCATGCAGAAGCTTGTAGCCCTCTCAGTCAAAATTATGTCTGCCAGGAAAACCACCCAAGAGCCCATTAAAAGAAACTCAGTCTTTCCCAGTCAGTTCTCATTACTCAACTTCTTCTCCACACATGAAGAAAGCCATCTTTGCCCTGAACTGAAGCTCAGTATATCACCTTTGTAATTCTCCCCTTGCTTGTTTTAGAGAGTTGATGTCCAACTACTCATTGTTCTCTCTATTGAACTCATAAAAATGTCTCTATTCGGCTGAAAACTAAACCTGACATCTAAAACTATTCAGTGAGATTCAGTGAGACCTGCTTTTTCTTTCTATGGGAAGGATTGCCAAGTCTAGAAGAACGAAAGTCTTTTTATTAAGAGTGAGAACCTTAGAAACACAAGGGAATTTGGATACAGATCATCCTGAGATATCACTGTTTTGCCATTTAGAATTCAAAAATGATCTTTAAAAATGAAAGTGTCTTTATTTACAATTATTTTTTGTTTTAGAAATGTCCTTTCTCATGCCTAGCATCTTAAATCTTAGATGCCATTTTTCATTTCTAGCATCTTCGTGCTCAGCCTCAAAAGAATAGTCTTTCTCATACCTCTTTACTGATCAGTATCCTTAGTCCTTAAAACTTTAAAACAAAACCAGATGTGATGTTCCACTCCCTCAATCCAGTTATTGGGAGGAAAAAGCAGGCAGATCCCTGTGAGGTCAAGGTCAGGCTGATCTATAGAGAGCTCTAGATTAGTTCTTGCTACATAGTGTGGCCCATTCTCAAAAGTAAATGAATGAATGAATGAATTAATTAATTAATTAAAATGAATACATAAAACCCTAAGGTGCAATTCTTACTGATTTCTTAGATTTTTAGCAACAGGCTCTGCAAACCTAAAGATCCCAAAGAGAGCTGACACTATTTTTTATTGGATATTTACTTTATTTACATTTCAAATATCCCCTTTCCTGGTCCCCCCAAACTTCCTAACCCCTTCACCTCCTCCTACTTCTATGAGGGTGTTCCCCCACCAACCTACCCACTCCCGCTTCACTGCCCTCACATTCCCCTACATGGGGACATTGAGCCTTCACAAGACCAAGAGCCTCTCCTTCCATTGATGCCCATCCTCTGCTACACATGCAGCTGGGGTCATGGTTCCCTCCATGTGTTCTCTTTGGTTGGTGTTAGTCCCTGGGAGCTCTGGGGGTCTGGTTAGTTGATATTGTTGTTCTTCATATGGGGCTGCAAATCCCTTCACCTCCTTCAGTCTTTTCTGTAACTCCTCTATTGGAGGCCCTGTATTCAGTCCAATGGTTGGCTGCGAGCATCTGCCTCTATATTTGTCAGGATCTGGCAGAGCCTCTCAGGAGACAGCTATTATCAGGCTCTTGTCTAGCTGACACTACTTTAAAAGTTTGCTTAGAATCTCCCTCTGTGTTAGATAAGGAAACATAAAGTCACTTAATTTTTAACATTTAGAAAAATCCAAACACAGTCAAAAGAATACATTTCTGCTTCCTGATCTCTCTGCAGCTAAAAGGAGGGAATCTTCTCTCTGAGCCTTTGACACCTGATGTACCAATAGCCTCCCCTTCCTGCCACAATGTTTCCATTCAACTTATAATAATGCTGTTAAATTGTATACTGTATTAGTTTCTTACTGTTGCTATAACAGATCACCACAAGAGCAAACCATTTATTATTTCAAGGTTTTGGAAATCAGACACAAGTGACTAAGTCACTGAACCATAATCAAGTTACTGGCAGGGTTGAAGTATCTTTAAGACCTGGTGAATCAATTTTCAGTCTTTCCCATCTCCTAAAGACTGCTTGCATATCCCTTCTTAGTCTTCAAAGTCATTAGAAAAATATTTCCCATCTCTCCCTTATTCCATCAGCTTAAGGAAAGAGAGATATATTTGGTTTATGACTTTAGGACATACATCCTATTATGACAGGGAAACATTGTGGCAGGAAGGGGAGGCTATTGGTATGCTGCATTCATAGTGATGAAGTAGACAGTTGACTTGAAGTGGATCTAGGCTATAAAGACACAAGGGCAACCTTCAGTGATTCACTTCCTTCAGCAAGGATCTACCTCTTCAAGGTTCCATGTCCTTCCCAAGCAGTATCATTAATTGGGAATCAAGTGCTTACACACATGAGCCTTTATTGGACAATTATCACTGAAACCAAAGAATCACCAACTAAAGATCTTTCCTTTTAAATTTGTCACATATGCAAATCTCTTCTTGACTTGTGACTTTATATACTTGTAGATTTCCAGGACTAGGATATAACTATCTTGGGTGTACACAGGGAGAAAGGGTGTGCATTATTGAGTCACAATGTAAGGTTTCCAGCTCATGTGCTTTTCAGAACTCCTGTGGGAGACATGTCTGAGACGAACAAAGAACAGCACTCATAAATGTCTGTAGTTGCCTATAGATAATCTATATTTTATAAAATTATAAATTATGTAAATTCTTAAATGGTTTTTGGCATGTAGCATATCTATACTTTGTCTTCTTTGGTACTGTAGTTATCTTGACACCAGATCTTAGGCTATAAACTGTTAGCCAATTCTATATTCCATCTTCATTGATTTGGCATATATGACTTGGCCTTATGCCTTTAGCAGATTTATATTTACTCATAATTTCAACTTGACTGAGGCTTGAAGGATTCCCTTTTCCTGCCTGTCTCAGAGAAATTCTGTTTCCGACCCTTGAACTCTTACTATTTCCTGGAGCCCTGCCATGAGTTGTGTTTGATGTATACCCTTGACTCACGATTCTGCTTTCATTAGAGTTTACAAGATCATCATTCAGAAAGGTGAATTTAGTTTAATAGCAAATCTTCCCAAACAAACTGATAATAATGTAATAATTATATAATTGATGCTGTAGCATTGTAATATCAGCTGTGCAGTACACAACCCAATAGAAAAAGCTAAAACCGAGACAGTACTACATCAGAAGTTCATTCAATGCACAACCAAAATATGCTATTTGTGATGATGCCCATGTTTTCCTGGGCATCATGAGCTGTATCACCGTACAGAGACAGATTGGTCTAAGCTTAGAAATAGCCTATGACTCCTTCACACACTACTTAGGCCTCCTTGTTCCTTTAGAATGAAACCATGAACAGTTATCCTTCTTGGAATCATGTGGACATTTGAAAAAGGAAATCACTGATCATGTGGTTATTCTCTTTCCTCTCTTTATCTCACAGGGCATTGTAGTAGCTTTAATAAGGATTATTTTTCAAATATTTCTAAGTGCTGGTACCTTAATACATGAGTCTCTGAGATCTGTAGGGAAAGATTCAATGTTAAACCTTCTAAACTTGACAGTTCCACTTTAGACATGCCCAATTTACCAGACTTCAGCTTTAAACAACCTGGGGCTGGATGAAGGCTGTGTTCTACGTCTGTGTGACACTTTCTGAGCATCCATTGTCAGCTCTAACAAGCTGTGCATTGGCATTATTCAATACACCTTATCTACCACGATGAATTCCAGCCGTCTAAACAAGGGTGTACATCTAAACTGGCAATGAGAATGACTGCTAGAACGCTTATGGTGTCAAAACTTGAGCACACAATGTCACTCATCGGCTATGTAGGTGTCAGGAAAATGCAAGAAGGGCCTTTTTAACATCCATAAACCTCACAAGGAAACAATAAAGGCACCAGCAGCTTTTAATCTATCAAAAATAATTTTTAAAGCACTTTCTTGCTTTCCTCTTTATATAGACATAGATGTATGCATAATCTTTCATGCATATCTATGCATATGTGTTCTCTCCCATGGGTTCTATCTTCTTACACTCACTAGGGGAAAGTTTATTTTATATTCTTTTTCAGGTCATGTGTTATTCATGGGATTACTTCTACTTAAGGCTACATGTTCTGCCATGTCTCTCTACTAGATACCACTTGGATCTATTTTGTACAGTAGGATTGGAAGTGAAAGTTTCTGGTTGTATTATGTGATGAAGACTCACATGGTGTTTGGTTGAGACAGACTCAAGTGATGTTTTGCTGAGGCATAACATGTCCTATTGGAGGACATGTGATGTTTGGAAAGAGTATGAATGGGACTCAACAGAAAGGGACAAGGCTCGCATTGAGCCTTGTCACACTTCATTGGTCTTGCATCTTCACTTTGTTGAGAGAAG